>OY744617.1:9888365-10325865 GCA_963556255.1 Allolobophora icterica | reverse complement strand
TCCATCCATCCATCCATCCATCCATCCATCCATCCATCCATCCATCCATCTATCTATCTATCTATCTATCTATCTATCTATCTATCTATCTATCTGTCTGTCTGTCTGTCTGTCTGTCTGTCTATCTATCTATCTATCTATCTATCTATCTATCTATCCATTCTCCACTCCATCCATTAATCAACCGTCTATCAATGGTGAAGAACTGGAGCATCTATCGTCCTCTAACAGATCCCCTTCTGAAAACCGAAGAGTGTATGCAGTGGAGATCGTCAGGCCTATTTTTACGTAGAAAGCCCGAACTTCGTACCCCTTAAGTGTACTCTCTTTGAATGCAGTCATTTTCGGGAATGTGTCCTGCTTTTGGTTCTGCTGTTCACGTGTACACTTAAATCACAGGGCTTCTAGCTGGTATTTGTTGCGTAATAGAAGGCATGGCAGTCCTAACTGCAGTATGCATTTTTACACAAAAATTGAACTAGTATATGCCTATAGTCCTGGTGTGAAATTAGCCATGGCCATGCGAAACGGATAGACTGTAGTAGGAGTTTTCGCTTACATAAACACATCCAAGTTGTTATTCTGCCGTATTTTATGCACAATGCAACGTGCTTTCCATTTTGGAAAACAATTTTTGGCCTATTTAACGTGGCACACAGTAGGCCTAGCCAGGGCGTCCATCCCCCTTAGGCCTATGACGCATTCCCCCAGATGTAATCAGTTTCCCCCCCCACGACGACGTCCCCAGACGATTGGCTGACTGTCGACAAAAGAGAAAATATCGATTGCCGCACTCTGAAGCACAATTTTACTCTTGAAATCTGTAACTTTCAGTTCGCTAATAAAGCAACATTACCGAATGCATTATAAATATGAAGTGATAGAGTAGCATCTCGTTAACAGGCTAGTACTGTCAGAGGTGCAAACCAGTCATCAACTATGGTTGATCTCAGTCGATTTTTCACAATGCGGATGCGACTCATTACTCGCTCAGCTGAGCAGCTGGTCACCACAAGGGAGATCAGGATTTTATGGTCAACTCCAGAGAGTAAATTTTCCTGAAGTTGACTAAAGTTCCATTCAATCTGGAGAGTTAAAAGAAAAAACATAAATAGGCCTATTTTGGGTTAAATATGGTTTGAAATGTCTGCC
Organism: Allolobophora icterica; assembly: GCA_963556255.1. Lineage (NCBI taxonomy): Eukaryota > Metazoa > Annelida > Clitellata > Crassiclitellata > Lumbricidae > Allolobophora > Allolobophora icterica. The sequence goes on along the minus strand of OY744617.1, from coordinate 10,324,713 downwards.
TAGATGGCTGCCGAATTGTCATTAAAATTGGATATAGGCTAAATGAGTAGGCCTAATTATTAAATTTAGAGCGTTCCTGAGTTGTTAGGAAGCGCGACAAAAATGATGTAAGCCCCTGTTAAACTGATACTGCAAATATTACTAATACTACTAATAATGGCTTGTTTTTATTGACACAATCCACCTGATCTGACTCTCATGTGATCTGGTATGACCGCATTGGTCATCTTGTCTACAATTAGCTGCTTCAGCTGCATATTCCTCCCAAGGAACATTTGATTCCTAAAAACTGAAAACAAATTACAGAGCAATTTAGGCCCTTTTGCTATTTTTTTTAACCATTTTGCTGTTGTTGTTGTTGTTGCTGCTGCTACTACTACTGCTACTATTATTACTGCTACTAAATTTACTACTACTATTACGATTACGGATAATATGTCCAAAATAGTATCCATGCGAAAAAGCGAAATTGGAGAAAATATTGGTACCCCCCACTTTTTAGACCAAAGTTGCACCTCTGGAGGAAGCCCTCAAGATTAAAAACAATTACTGAACATTATCATCAGTGTTATCACCATCATCATCACTCTCATTGTTATTATTAGCCTATTATTGTCGCTATTATTAATTATTATTATTATTATTATTATTTTTTGCCCCGAGGTATACAGGATCCCTCAGGGACTTCAATATTAACTAATGTGAAAAAAAGTGTCCGAAATGGCCCTATTATTATTATTATTATTATTATTATTATTATTATTATTATTATTATTATTATTATTATTATTAATTTTATCATCGTCATCATCGTCACCATCACCATCATCATCATCATCATCATCAGCATCATCATCATCATCATCATCATCATCATCATCATCATCATCGTCATCATCGTCACCATCACCATCATCATCATCATCATCATCATCATCATCATCATCATCATCATCATCATCATCATCATCAGCATCATCATCATCATCATCATCATCATCATCATCATCATCATCATCATCATCATCATCATCATCATCATCATCATCATCGTCATCATCGTCATCATCGTCATCATCGTCATCATCATCATCATCATCATCATCATCATCATCATCATCATCATCATCATCATCATCATCAAACCTATTATTATTATTATTATTATTATTATTATTATTATTATTATTATTATTATTATTATTATTATTATTATTATTATTATTATTATTATTATGCTTCATAATGCTTGTAATATAAACGATGCCGTTATAATTATTTTACAGTTGCGAAGCTAAAACAATGCGAAATTTGGTACCCTCACTTTCTAGACCAAAGTTACGCCTCTGGAATGAGGGCCTATTGGTACATCATTTCAATTATGAAACACGTTTTTTGTTAGTAAATTTAAATTTTAAGAATTAAAGCCCTCTTTAAGTCAATTTAATTATGAAACACGTTGATTTTATAATTTCAATTTTTATACCAAAGGCCTATTGTTACGTCACTTCAATTAGGCTATGAAACATTTATGAAACATTAGTAACATTTAGATTTATACAATAAAGGCCTTTGTTACGTCACTTCAATTAACGAAAAGTATATAAATTGTCATTATAAGTTTACATTTATGGAATAAAGGCCAATTGTTGCTTCACTTCAATTATGAAACTCATTATTTAGTAATTTTTAGATTTATACAATAAAGGCCTTTGTTACGTCACTTCAATTAATTATCGAAAAGTGTATTGTCATTATACGTTTACATTTAGGGAACAAAGGCGTTTGTTACGTCACTTCAGATATGAAAAAGTCTAATGTTTTTAACTTTAAATTTGGAAAATATAGGTTTAATGTTAGGCTCACGTCATTCCAACTGTTAAAGCGTCTAGTATTTTTATTCTCAGATTTAGATAATAAAAGCCTTGCAAAATGCTGCTTTGTTGGCTTTAAAAAGCTCTAAGACTCACCTACGAGCAGCTAGAATATAACAATTTTCCGGGGGTGATATCCCGGACCCCACAGTCCTCACTTAAATGGAAGGGGCTGGGAAGGGGATGTGAAGGGTTTGGGAAGGAGAAGGCAGGAAATAAGAGGTTAGGGCGGGACGGGGATGGCAGGGATGGGAAGGGGAGGGAAAACAGGAGGGGTAAGGACAGGGAAGCAGAGAGGACGAGAGGGGAGGGCAGGGGCGGGAATGGGAGGGGATTTGCCTCGTCTTGATTTTGCCTCTGGCTACGGGCCTGCAGACAACAATGGAAAGTTTGGCTGTGTCTATTTTCTGGTAACACTGACGTCTTCCGCTTGGGCAGATTAAAATAATTATGAATCATCGCTTCTCTGTTGTAGTCCATAAGAGGTCGTTGGTTGTAGTGACTTTCGCTATCATTGGACTAAATGAGTGCAAGTGTGTTACGAAATGACCAGTGAAAATACATCGTTGATTAGTTAGCCTTAATTGTTAAATAAAATTTAATAAATAGCTCCTTGTTCTTGCGGTAGCCACGTACAATTGTAAAGTAAACTTAACCAAAGTTACCTAACCTAAGTACTAAGTAGCCTAACTTAAGTAACCTAAGTACTTGTACTGGTACATACACTTCAGGGCAGAGTACTTGTACTCGTACTTTTACCTGAAACATAAGTACTATAAACTTCTCTAACAAAGTGTGAAACAATGTTGAAAAGACGAACACAATAATAAATGAATCAAAATATATTTATGTCAGAACCAAGATAGGCTATATCGTCTGCTTAGAGTGCAAAGGTTCTATCTCCAATGCTTAACACCAGGAGACAGGCCCGCCGAGAGGGGAGGGCAAGGGGGCAAATGCTCAGGGCCCCGGCGACTTTTTAGGGGCCCGGGCCGGGGCCGCAATCAACATATGAAAAATATTATAATCAGTTATACAAAGTTTATGATTTATGCCTTTTAAAATATATTATCAGACGCTTAACTAAAATCAGTTTAAAGTATAAGCATCTGAATAAATCATAGTTGTATATATAAATATAATAGCGTACGGTCGTACCCGCACTTTTATTGTTTCATTTTTTTATTTTTTCGTACGACCGTATGATATTGTATTTTATATAAAGCGTAAAGATAGTTTAAAGGCCCATGGCTGCTTTGCCTAGGGGCCCGCGACTGCTCTGCTTAGGGGCCCGTGACTGCTCTGCCTAGGGGCCCGCGACCGCTCTGCCTAGGGGCCCGGAATTTCTGTCGGCGGCCCTGCAGGGAGATAGAACCTTTGCACTCTAAGCAGACGATATTCTTGTACAAGCTCGGATATCTTTAAGTTTATATCAGTCTTGTTGTCAAGACCTTAAACCTCAAGACCAAGACCAAGACCAAGACCTTGAACCTCGAGACCAAGACCAAGACCAAGACCTTGAACCTCAAGACCAAGACCAAGACCTTGAACCTCGAGACCAAGACCAAGACCAAGACTTTGAACCTCGAGACCAAGACCAAGACCAAGACCCAAAAAAATCCCATTCAGGCCAAGACTTCTTTTCCTTACACAAACAACTGTGGAGTCGATATTTTAATGAAAAGGTGAGTCGTTTATTTTATTCAAGCAAATGAACTTTAAATGCAGACTGCAGAGAATTCCGAATTCGTATTTACAAAAGTCCTTCATACAAACATGTTATTCCAAATGCCTTTTGTATTTTATAAAAAAAAACAATTTGCTCACAATTTTCTGACCAAGACGTGCCTTGTGAACCTCATAAAAATTCCACCACGTGAAAAAATGAGTGTAGGACATTATCCCCCGGACAAAAGCCCCCCGGACAAAAGCCCCCCGGACAAAAGCCCCCGGACAAAATCCCCCCCGGGGTAGGACATTATCCCCCGGCTAGGAAATAATAACCTATATTTCACACATATATATCAAACATACATATATACATACACGCATAAAATACATATATACATATATACCTACATATATACATATATACATGCATATATACATACATACATACATATACATGTATGCACACATACATATATACATACATATATACAAATATACATACATATATACATACATAAATACATACATACACCTCAACATAACGACTTCCAGTCGTTCAGTTAACTTCCATTCATTCGTTAACAATTCCATACTTACCTAAGCTGACCAAACAACCTGACACTAGGGCAACAGGGCTATTAAGTTTTATCAATTACATTTGTAAACACATCAAAAACTTAAATTCGTTCAGCAAAGTTCCTTTCATTTCATACCTTAGTGACGTTAACAAGGGTGCGGGAGACGGCTTGTAGCTGCTTGGCGCTGTGCCTGACCCGCTTTTTGGGCAGCGGACCTCGCGAATCCTGACATTAACAAGCCTTAAGTTAAGAACTAGGCGACTAACAAGTCTTATTTTTACACCTGAATGACACTAACAAGTCTTTAGTATATACGTTTACAACATTAACAAGCTGACACGAGGGCAACAGGGCTAGTAAAATTTCTCAATTAAATGTAGAAATAGGCTTATCACACAGAGGGGGGATTTTGTCCGGGGGGATTTTGTCCTAGCTAAAATCGGGGGGCTTCTGTCCGGGGGCTTTTGTCCGGGGGGCTTTTGTCCGGGGATAATGTCCGTTCCCCGAAAAAATACCTTCCATAGCTAGGTGCTGAAGTCGCTGGCACACACAGTAACTTTTCAAGCACTTGATGTAAATGTACAAATCGTGAGCCTTTTTGATAACCTCCCATGGTTTATCAAACCGTCTGGCTTCAGAAACAAGTCTCCACAGGACTTCCATATACAGCATAACTTAGTTGCTGCTGCCAATGGGTTTTCCTGACCAACAAGACTTGCATCCTTCCGTAGGTATTTGTTGTAGGTTATGATGCAAACAGGTTTGAGAAGTTTTAAAATTCTTGAGTTTTGTTAAATGACTGTTCATATTGACAGCCGGTCTTGGTCTTGGTTTTGCGAGACCAAGACCAAGACTTTGAACCTCAAGACCAAGACCAAGACCTTGAACCTCAAGACCAAGACCAAGACCTTGAACCTCAAGACCAAGACCAAGACCAAGACTTTTAAAAACGAACTCGAATGCACTCGAGACCAAGACCGAGGTCTCGAGGACAACAAGTCTGGTTTATATAATGTATAAAATGTTCAAACTGAAAAAGTAAACAGTATTTAAGACTACTCATATTTCAAATCAGTGTCCTCGTTTAAATATTGAAAATAAGCATATTTACCGAAGTACAGCAGTTAGACAGTGTAATACAATCCTTTAGAATCTTCTACACTGTCAGAACGACTTCTGTTCTTTGCTGAGTGCGACATGGTAACATGCTCATAAAGAGTCGTTTGAATCTTCTGTTAAAAAGGCAATAGATGAGAAAGTTTAGCACTGAATTTAAAATAACGAGTGCATGGGTTATGCCTAAAGCACAATGGAGCACATGACTGTTTACATAAACTCTAGCGACAACGATGAAATAGACGACAGTTGCTGGCATTTGACACGCAACAAAACGCCAACAACTATGACCAGCGTCTTGGTTAGACTTCTTTCGTTGTTGATTTGTAGCGACATCTGGCGCTGTTTCTTCGTCAAGGTACGAAGTGCCGAGGCAATGCGAACGTTAAGAATGATCAAAATGATAAGCGGAACAAAGGAAGCACTGATTGAATATAACACTATACATTGCAGATCCACAGTACATGACTGAAATAGCCTGTCGTTGAGCAAGTATCATTTTCTGGGGACGGAACTTGTAAGCCGCCGTACATGCACATGTCTACGAAGTACGTGTTCAATGCCGCCTCGGGGAAAGTAGGTGCGTTGAATATAACAGATAGAACTGCGAGCCATTTAACAGTCATCTTAATTCGTCGTAAGTTGCGCCATTTAACATCCATCGGCTTGCATACAGCTAAATAACGGTCAACTGTAACTAGCACCACAATCCAGATAATAAGACAATGAGTGATTAAAATCAGAGGCTGCACAATTAAATTAATGTATGAATACACTTTCCACATTCCAGTTATCCAATCAGTGTATGTTGCAATCGCAAGGGACGAAACAAATACCAAGGCAATAGAAAGATAGATGTTGTCAACCACGGCCAAAGTTCTTAGGAGCCAAATGGTTGCGTTGCCTTTTTCCGGATCTCGTCTGAGACCAAAAAATGTCATTAGGTTTGTCAGAAACCCAAAGCCACACAGGATTATTACTACGATGACATTGAAAGCCATGTGGCAGTATTGGCCAGACGATAAATAGATAGGCGGATCAACTGTTTTCGTCCAATTTGATAGGTTGAACTGTAATTCTGGCACCTGCTGTGACCAATTTTCAGCTGTTGACTGGTTTTGATAAAATGCTGGTCCTGTCTCGAATGATTCAAACGTCTCGTTCAGCTGGTTGGCTGTTGATTGTAAAGTCTCAACGATGGTCGTCATTATCTCTGCTATGCCAAAAGTCTCGGTTTGATGAGTGGTCATTGAATATAGTGCCTATGTGAAAAAACCGAACCTGTGTGCATTTGTATGTCATTAGGCCTACGGAGATTACGCTTGTAACTTTAAAAAGTTATTCATCTTTATTTTGTTCTAATCGTTTCGCACTGTCTAATATTTTAGTGTCTTAATCAATCCCAATTTGAACTGTATGAAGTACACAAATTATGCAATTGTACACTAAATTATGCAACTGTACAGTGTACAGTTAGTGTACAGTGTACACTAAATTATACAATTGCACACTAAGTTATGCAATTGTATTTGTCAAAATGTTAGTGTGTTTACATTATATGGGGCCATGTGAGCCTAGATGTGTGACTTACTCTTCTTGCACTTTACGATGTAAGTGCAGCCTTCGACACGGTAGATCATGATCTTCTACTGCGTCGCCTTTCTACCTCCTTTGGTATCTCCAACCTACCTTTACAGTGGCTTTCGTCATACCTATCTGACCGCACTTCGGCTACTGCCTTCCACTCCTCGCGTTCCCCTTGGATTCCTGTACCTGGTGGCCTCCCCCGCGGTTCTGTGCTTGGCCCTCTTCTTTATATCCTCTTTACTGCTGACCTTGAATCTGTTCTTGCTGCTAGTGCTCTTTCTAGCCATTCCTACACTGATGATCTCCAATCCTACCTGCATTGCTCTGCACGGGATGCTCTGAGTGCTGTTCTCTTGATGTCTCGTGCAACTGACACTGTCTGCCTGGCTTTCTTCCAATCGCCTGAGACTTAATCCTCTTAAGACCCAGTACATATGGCTGGGTACCCACCAGCAGTTAGCAAAACTTGACCTGACCTTTTGGCTGCTGAATTTCCTCTAATATCATTTTCTACCTCTGTCCGGAACCTCGGTGTCATTCTTGACCAGGAACTAACCTTTACTAAGCACCTCTCTTATCTGTCTCGCTCCTGTTTCTACCATCTGCGCCAGCTTAGGGTTGTTGCTCGCTCTCTCTCAGCCTCTGCTGCTTCAACTCTTATCCATGCCTTTGTTTGCTCTCGTTTAGATTATTGCTCTTCTCTCTACACCGGTCTTCCTCAAGCCCGCCTGTCCTTCCTTGAGAGGGTCCTTCGGTCTGCGACGCGCCTTGTTGGCTCCATACCCCGCTATGGTTGTGTATCCTCCTACATGCATCATACTCTTCATTGGCTTTCCATCCGGCAGCGTATCCTGTATCGGCTTTGCTCTCTCGCCTGGCAATGTGTTTTGGGTATGGCTCCTTCCTACCTATGCTCCGTTTTTACTCTCTCTTCTTCTCTTACGGGTCGCTCAGCCCTCCGTTCCTCTTCTCGGAGCGACTGTATAGTCGCATATGCCCGCACTGCTACTATGCAGCGCCGAGCATTCTCTGTCGCTGGTCCAACTGCGTGGAATGACTTACCATCTCTCCTTCGCCTATCTCCTCGTACTCACCCGTCTTCTTTTTATGCTCTATTGAAAACTTTCTCTTTGATCAGGCCTGGCTTGGGAGTGCCTCTGAGTAGACCCCTTGAAGAGGCGCTATATAAATTCCATGATTGATTGATTGATTGATGTTCAAGTGTTTTCGCAGTTCTCTCCTTGACTGGCACTGTTAAACTATTATCTCTTAAACTTAGGTGTTTTCGCTAAACTAATAGTTTTATCTGTGAGTAGTCTATAAATGTTTGGCCTGCTTGTTTAAAAATCTAGGAGGAACATTAAAAATAAGACTAATTTCAATTGTGGTCAGATTATTGCTGGTTACAAAGATGGCGTGTATAACTAGCCTACATTGGTAAATCAGAATTGTCCAAATGATGATCATAGCGATGACAACTGCAATGATGATGGTCATGTTTCTGCTGCTGCTGGTGATGATGGAAGTTACGATATCGACTATGATAACGATGACGATAATGATGATGATGATCACGAAATGCAAGGAACATACTCATGACGACGACGATGATGGTAATGATGAAGAGAGAAAATATTGTTACAATGAATAGCAAGACGGTTTTCCGAGCTTTAATCCGTACTATACAATACTACCAGGACGCCATTAAGAGCCACAGGCAGACTGGAAGAGGTAAGTTTTCATTTTAGAGCTGAAGACAGTCTCGCTAAGAGAGTTGCGAACATGAGGAGGTAGAGAGTTCCAGATGGAGGGACCGGCAACTGGGAATGAACGCCGGCCAAAGACAAGACGTGCACCAGGAACAACATACTTTCCAGCGGATGATGATCGGAGAGAGGAGCTAACAGAGTTGCATGGTGTGACCATGAAAGACAAGTAGGATATGGCAGATGGTCTGCACGTGCTCTGTACACAAGGAGTACCAGAAATCAGAAATATTAGTCTTACCAGTTGGAGACGCTTATTCTAAAGGCTTATTCTTTACTGAGTAGTCTAATAGTAGTCCACTGCTTTCTGGAGTAGCCTGAGAACAATACTTTAAACTCCACGCAATGATATGCATAATATAGGAACAGATACAAAGGAACATATTGATCAGTGTCTTTGCCATGCAGCAAGTAGAGCCAACATTTAGGTCGTTGACAATGTCTTTCACTGACAATTTATGCATATAAGAACTAACCCATGAAACATTAAACTACAAAAAAATTAAAAATAGCAGCATTGTCTGAGAATGGCATATCTTCTTCTGACTATTTGCCTTCAGGCAGGTTCAAACGTTCGACGTCGCCATGGCTCCTCTCAACGCTGAGCCTCTTCTTCAAGTCTACTAGCTGTATCCCTCTTTCATCATCCAATCCAAAAGCCTATGAACAAATGTAATAAAATTGTGTGTGTGAGTGTCGTTTCCTCAGTGTTCTTGTTTGCCTCGGAGGCATATCTATGCAGGGAACAACTGAATGCTTTGTGTTCGATTCATGTATGTACAGCATTCGTTATCGCTTGCAGGCGAGATTTGAGTTTGAAACTCTGATCTGAAATTTATACCATTAAAGCGATATGGTTTGATCGCTATAGTCTAATTCAGAGGCCCAGGAAGTGTTTAAAAGTTGTGTGAGCCAACCAAGGCAAGAGAAACACACACACACACACACACACACACACACACACACACGCACGCACGCACGCACGCACGCACGCACGCACACACGCACACATACATATATATATATCTCAGGGACGGTCTTAGGGACGGCCTGAGACGATCTTATATATATATATATATATATATATATAAGGTGGATAAAATTATCCATTATATCCGATATGATGCAAAAGAATATTTTTGTAATTTTTTACAAACACTGGAAAAGTTTATTATACTCAATACGCAGGGATGGGCAGTAGACCTAATTCAATTGATGTAATTGAAATTATGCAATTTGAATTACATATTGTAATTGGTAATTTGTTGTTCTGTGTCAAGGTAATTTGTAATTTGTAAGTGAATTACATTTTCCATGTAATTTGTAATTTCAAATCACATACTGTAAACTAAAATTACTTATTTAAATTAACCATGTTAAATTATTTTTGTAAAAATTACTCTTACTTATTTGACAAATGGAAGTCACACATTCAGTTTCAATTCAATTCTCTGCTTGACAGTTTTGATACTCTTGCTGAAAATTGGGGAAGGCTGCCACATTTATGAACACTCTATAGACTGATATGCGTCAAGGTTGTTGAGCTGGGCTTCATGTTTAAGTATACCCATAACCCAGATGCTGTAGCCAATCGCTACTGGTTTGGATAGGTTGCAGGGTCAAGATGACTGCTCCCTGCCTTGCAAATCGCTCCATAGCCATTACTTTATACCCCGAATTCTCTACAAGAATGCCTATTGACGCTAACTGTAGCTGTTCGTGAGTCAATTCTCTGTAGCTTGTTCAAGTTGAGTTATGCCAGTTTTGATGTCCAACAAACAAATATACTCACCGCAAGATAGCGATTGCGATTACAAGTAAAAGCTGCGACCAAAACTGTTTGTCAATTTTTCTAATGCTTAGATCGAGGCTGTGGCGAATTGTTTATAAATACACTCTCAACAGTTTAGTTGTAGATACCATCAAATCTTCCAGCTGGTGACTTGGAAAACGACAGAAAAGATTGTTTTAATGACTTCACTGGCGGTCCGCTAGACATTACAGAGCTTTCTTATCAATTTATTTATTTGAAATTTACTTATAATCCTGTGTTCTCGAATAGAGCTATACAATGATGCGATCTCAAGATGAACTAATCACTCTTTCTCCTCCCACTCTGAAATCCCACACACACTAAATATTGTAAATATTTACGTATATAATATATACACTAAATGTTGTATTTACGTATATATATATGTATATATATAACATACACACACACATATATATATATGTACATATATACATACATACATACACACATGCATTCATACATACATACATACATACATACATACATAGATACATACATGCATACATACATGCATACATACATACATACATACATACATTATTAATGAATTAGACTCTAATTCATTAATAAACATATATATTTCGATCTAGATGTACCCTAGGGTAAATGCGACAATTCACATAGCATCGTAGGTGGCGAGCAACTTGTGTGGTGCTTAACAATGCAAGTCCTAAGAGTGTGCTAACAGGGGCGGCGCTACACCAGAGCGCGCCAGGGCAAATGCCTTGGCAAAAAAGCCTTTGCCCTGGTCCAGCGGTGCGCAACCTGCGGCCGTGACAGAGAGATTTGGCGGCCGTGAACAGCTGATCTAATGATAATGTTTTGGCGGCCGTCTGTGTATTAATTCTTAAAAAGGAAATTCTGAAATTTTATTTCATGAAGAATAAAAATTGTCCCTTAAGCAACAGCAACATCTGTAATGGAAAAGGATGAAATACAATGGGACGACATTCCAACTGCATCCTTGACCGTCATCCTTGTAATAAAAGGTAAATCTCCCACACGTACAATACCGTTTTTTCACAGGATGTGTGCTAAAACGCACCTACAGGCATCTGGAACCTGAAAAATTTTCCCGGGGAGAACCCCGGGCCCCCTCTTCAAAGATGGTGGGGTTGTAGGAGGAAGGCCAGGCCCTAGAGCAAAAAAGCGAACGAGCCAGCCGCCTTGGGCCCGCGCTTTCAGGGGCCCCGCGCTGCTGGCTATAATTTTTTTACTGCGATGAGATTGAACAGATATTCAAGTGATTAAAAAAACTTTGCTTTCATATTAAAATTCTAGTAGGCTTATTAACCGATTTAATTTCGATTTTGCATTATTTTAATACGTATGGTATTGCCAAATGCCAATACCGTATTGGCAGGAAATCAACTCCGCCATGCCATTTTTGCTTGGGGCCCCGCTAATCGCTTGCTGCCTTGGGTGCCCCACGCCCTAGGGCCGGGCCTGGAAGAAGGGAAAAGACTAGGAAGGGGTGAAGGGAAAGGAAGGAGAGGGAGACACGAAGAAGGGGAGGAGTGTGGAAGAGGGGAGGAGAGGTACAGGAAGGAGAAAGGGATGGAGAGAAGGGAGGGCAGAGGAGGAGAAAAGGGGGAGAAAGGGAAGAGCTTAGGGCTCCAAGTCTGAAATCCTGGCACCGGAGAAGGAGATGGACGCCAGTAAACATATTCGTAACAGTAAGCCTAAGCATATTTTGATGGGCGTCGCCACTGTTTAATAGTGTTTATTAATAAATCTACCTCTCATCCCAATATTTTTAAATAACTTAAGATATCTTAATTGGCGGCCGTGATGAGAATATAAACCTTTGATGCGGCCGACATTAACGAGAAGGTTGCGCACCCCTGCCCTGGTCGATGCCCTGCCAGAATTTTTACCCTGCCCAGAATTTGTTCCGGCATATTTGTTATATCCTGAGAAAAATATTAACATTTGTTCGCTACAATTCGCTATATTGAGTGAATTAAATGTGAATTTAAAGGCCTGCTTTGCCGCAACGGCATTGTTTAGGGCTTACTGTTCTCGTCCGTCCGCAGTCCCAGTCAGCGCAGTCGAAAATGTCGTAAATCAACACAACGATATCACTGGAAAACTCGATCGACCCACCATCGTCAATCATCGACGTAAAATTCCTAAGAGGCCATCCATATATTACGAACGCAAATATCCGGGAAAATTTTACCCCTCCACCTCCCTGTTCGCACACGTACTTTTTCCACCACCCCACCTGCTTACGTACGGTTGACGCACCCCCCGTAAGACCAGCTGCAGAATGTGTCAGTACCACAGGTCCAGGTAGCGACTGTGCACTTTAGGCCAGATTGAAGGATGAGTAATCCATGGACTCACTGCTGAGTTGTGTGATAGTTTAATCATAGCGTTCAGAGGTAAGGTGGCATACAAGTGACACCTCTCCCACAGTCCTACTTCCTCTGGTAGTACCGGATGGCTGGAAAGACTGAACTCTAGCTCACTTGAAGGCCAATCAATTTGAAGGCCCCCGTTTCCTATGCGCACGTACATTATCAGTAGACTCCCCCATTCGCAAGCGTACGCAAGCACATGCATTTCGTTTACCCCTCCATGCGTACGTAATATATGGATGACCCCTAAAGTAGCGTAAATCAGCATTTTCTATTCTATTCCTATAATTAATTAATTAATTTCATTAATATCATTTGAAACTTGAAAAAGCTACCAGTAGGCCTATCAGCCTATAATATAATCGATTCTAAAGCACACCGTTGCTGTTAGGTGGGGGACACTTTTGAACTATTACTCATAGACTATCATAGTATACTCATATGTAACTATAATTATTGGAGTGGAGAACAGGAGAAAAATCATTTAGGCCCAGACCCGTAGCCAGAGGCTAAATCAAGACGAGGCAATGCCCTCCCATCCCGTACCCAGCCCTCCACTCTCGTCCTCCCCGCTTCCCTACCTTACCTACCTCCATTTTTTTTATCCCTTCCCTCCCCTTCATATCCCTCCCTATCCCATCCCGCCCCGTCCCACCCTATTCCGCGCCTTCCTCTTCCTAAACTCTCCCCATCCGCTCCTCAGCCCTTCCCTTGAAATGGGGACTCTGTAGGTCCGGGGATATTACCCTGGAATATATTTTGATTCTGTAGATGCTCGTAAGTGAGTTGTAGAGCATTTTAAAGCCAATAAAAGCAGCAAATAGAAGCAGTATTTTATGGTGCCTAAATATGTTCTGGAATGTTCTGTAAAAGCCTGTCACCTGCAACTATGATCATACCTGAAGCCTAAGCAAAATTTAAAAATAAATATTACATTTCTGTGGATTGTTGTCTGGCTATAATTATTTCATATGACACGAGTTACTTGAGCATTTGCGTTAGCAATACCTGACTCAGTGGCTCTACTTGTCATGGGCGGCGATTCCGGGGGGTCGAGAGGGACAGAGATCCCCACCTCTAAGAGTGGGGGGACACACCATACATCTGTCCCTCTAAATTTTGAAGAAACACCAAAAAAGGTCAAAAAATTTCACGCGCGAAAAAAATTTTCGGACCTCTTTTTTGACCAGATCAGTTCAAAACTCGTTTTTGACCAGATCAGTTCAAAAGTGTCCCCCACCTGTCAAACAAGATCGCCGCCAGTGATATTTTTGAACATTTTGCTTTTGAAAACTGTTGTGCATGCTACCCAAAAGAGGATTTTTTAATGCTTCACTAAATTCACTGAAATGTTAAAATTTGCTTACAAATGTCAAAAAGCGTTCAGCATCCGGGTGGCTTCGCCCATCTGACCGCCTGACTATAGACAACTATAATAGTGCAGAGAGACGATTTATGGCGAGCGCGGTAGCGCGAGCTTACATGGTCACCATTATTTTAAGCTCGCGCTACCGCGCCCGCCATAAATCGCCGTCTACACTGGTAACTTGTATGACTGCCCTGGCTATGCCCTGGTTACAAAAAAATGTCTGGAGCCGCCACTGCACCCTTGCCCCTTCTCCGGTCGCCCATGGCTGCTAAGTAGGCCTAGTTGAGCGTTGGCCTTGTAACGCGAAGTGTAGGCCCTACATGTTCAAACCTTTGCGCGATACGATAAGTTTTATATGATGTCGACGACCATGTCGTCACATCTAATTAACAATCACCAATGACGTGATTCTTCTAGAAGAGCAGGGCAGGGCGATGCACGAACAACAACATGAATGTGCTAACTATGTTGGGTTTCTCCAGCTCCAATACTCCACGAGGTTCCTCCTCGATAGAGGATGGATCAATGTCGACGTTGGACAGGGCACTCTTTGTTGCCCTAATCGTCTCGTTACTCCTGGTAGCCTTCGCGGTGTACTGTCTTGCGGATGCTGTGCGAAGTTTCGGAGAGCGACTTCGGGAGAACAGAAGAGCAAGAAGGGGACAGATAGGAAACTGAGATCGATACGACACGCAGAGTTTGTTAAATGGGCGTCCATCCGTAAGGAATTTACTATGAGTGGAATTTTATGGAGAGATTTAAAACTGAAACTTCACAAGGTAATTTTAATTTTCCAATATTGTTTTAAAATCCAGACAATTTTTGTGTAAAAATTGAGAGTTCACCTTTTGGACATATTTTGAATCTTTTTCACTGAGCCTCGATCAAGTGATCGGTTTGATTAACCTGGTGTATACCACTCGGGCAGTGGTATTTGGTTCTAAACGGTCCACGCATGGACACACTTGGTCTTCCACATAGTTCCAACTTAATTAGGACCCGTCGGAATAATTATAACCTCTCCATATCTTTTATATTCTGCCCCGATTTGTTCTTTTTCCTGTGTGAGTTCGTTTCCTTCAGTTTTTTTGACGACATGTATACAGACATGTTATAGGCTTAGGGTTAATTAGGCCTACCTCTAAGAAGAGTTTGTTATGCACAACAAAACAAATGTATCGATGAATGTATGGATGTATGGATGGATGATGGATGGATGGATGGATGGATGGATTGATGGATGTACTGAGGGAATGACAGACGAATGGATCGATGAATGCAATGTTAAGGAGCGAATACACTGAATTTAATAAAGAAATAAGTTGCGAGTCAAGTTGCGATCCGTAGAGCTCAGGTCCACTGGTGAGCGTTAAATTGTAAAATTACGAGTTTATCGAGAATGTTGACCGGAAGGAAGCGATGGGTTTATCATTTCGACGAAACTACATGTGCAGGCAGATCTACATGCCAAGTAGGCTAGTAAACGGGGAAAATGATGGAATTTGTGGAACAGCACTAGCTAGATAAATACAAGCAATATAAGTCTCGGAAGGGGGATAGATGAATGGTAACACGCTGGCATAGCCTAAGGGCATTAGATCTTGCCGACTGACTCGAATGAATTCCATCAGCGACTGCACAGCATTTTGGATATGGTAATTCTTAAGTTTCGTATTAATGATAACCACACGACTCAAAATTCAAATTACCAGCATTGTTACCGGTAGACTAAAGCTTCACCCCTTGATTTTCTCGGGACACGTTTTGTGTGCTTCTCTCTGCAAGCGTTGCATATGTACTTTTACAGCACGGAAATTAATAATTATTTGGAAAACTAAAATAAGAAGCAAAATTATTTGAGAACTAAAATAGGAATTAGAAATAAAATTATTTGTGAAGTAAAATTAGAAGTAGAAGTAAAATTCAAGAGCTCAGAACTGAATCAGAACTGAATTAGGAATTATTTTTAGAAGTAAAATATCACTGCCACCCCACGTGTTTGAAACTGAATTAGGCCTACTTGAAAAGGAGCAATGAAAACAATAATTATGTTAAATTTGTCTAAAAACGGAAGTTTTGAATTCAAATGAAAATAATCATTGTAATTGAAAAAATGGCTAAAAAGTGAGAAACATAAAACTGTTAAATTACATTTCTTTGTAAAATGGCGCCCTCTAGATTTAGACGCTCCAGACCTGCTTTGCCAGTGCCTATATGGCCGCATGCCCTGGAGGCGCGTAGGAAAAGAAATGATTGCATTACTTTAGCTTTTGTTCCTTGTCTTATGTATAATTCACAGACGGCTGCGATCCAAAGCCGGTACGCGGACCGTGGACAACTGGAGGTCTCTGTTGCGAGAAGGAGATCGGCCGACTTCTTTCCATCCGCCCTACAAAGATCCCGGTAATTAGAACAGAAATTCATATTGTCAAACAGATAGTTAACATCAGTAGGTCCTAATTACAATGGCAAATAGTTGTCGGCTCTTAGAATAACCATTCGTCTACGGTCTTACGACAAAAGGATCGTCCGTTGACTTAATTAGGCAAGGCAAATGTCTTCAGCTGCAGCTGCTGAATATGATGGTCTTGGTTGTAATGCTGCTGCTGCTGTTGAAGACGATGATGATGCTGAAGATGCTAATGCTGAAGATGATGATGCTGAAGATGATGATACTGAAGATACATGTACTACTGCTGAAGGATGGTGGTCGTTGGAAGAAAATAAGCACCGAAGAAGCAGCGCTGTGTTTGCACAGAACCAACCCAGACGCTTTAATATCCGTTCATTGTGGCATCATATCAGCTAACGATAAACGAGTGAAGATTAAATTCAACATTGTTAAGTAATTTAGAAATACTCAGTTAAAGTCAGTCATGAGAGGAAGCTGTCAAAATTCCGACTACAGAATAAAGGACGGCAGAGAACAGACGCGGACAGTCAGACGGGAAGGTGGACGGATGGAAAGCCAGAGACAGATAGACAACCAAACAGACAGAAACACACATACAAAATTGTTGCGTGTCCATACATACAAAATTGTTACGTCTCCATGTCATCAAAACATACATGATACGTAAAAAATAACGGAATACAGTGTGCTAGGTTATATCTGTCTGTCTGTATACGTACGAATACGTACATACATACGTACGTACGTATGTATGTATGTACGTATTCGTACGTATATACAGACAGACAGATATAGCACACTGTATTCCGTTACCTTTTAATTACTACAGTATATCTCTATTTCAGTTGTTCAGACTTTCCTGTATCGTAAAACATTGCTCTTGATCTTGACCTGTTATTTTCAGTGAATATATATACTTCATCAGTATGCATAAGGGCCCAATAGGCCCTTATACTTCGGAGGGAACACATTACCGCTATAGGCCTATATAGGCCTATGCTATCTCCAACCTTGACGGCAGTCGTTAGCTTTCCTCGTTAAGTTTTTTCCATTAGGTTTATCCTACTGCGGTAGCCCGTCAATATGGATGGACGGATGGGTGGATAGACGGACGGATGGATGGATAGATGGATGGACGGATGGATGGATGGATGGTGTGATGGATCATAGATGGGTGGATGGACGGACGGATGGCTGGGTGAATGGATGGGTGGATGGACGGATGTATGGATGGACGAATTGACGGATGTATGGGTGGATGAATTGACAGATGCATGGAGGTATGGGCTGTTTGATGGATGTATGGATGAATGGATGTATATGACCTGATGGATGCTAAACGGACGGATGGATAGATGGATGGATGGATGAACTGATGGATAGATGGACGGATGAATGGATGGATGCATGTATATGCAAAAACCGCTCCAAAAGCATAATAAAGCGATCGCATCAGTTTAACAAAAGAACACCTTTCAAACGTCTCAACTTGCTGCTGTAGCTCTTTTACTCACTGTTATTTGTTGAAGCGAGATGTACTTGGTTTCTCGTTATAACTTGTTCATATTAACTGCGTTTATATTAACTGTATTTTAAATGGATTTCACAGAGAATCGATCGCGCGATCCCGTCAACAGATCCTAGGAATACTCCATCGTTGGGATGCTAGTAGTCAACTGTCATCCGCCGCCTCACACCAGCAAAGTCTTGAAAATGCCGTCTTCCCAGATTACTCCGAACCCAGCGTGGATCAGTCCAGAATATCTGAATTCAACACGGAACTGGGTCAAACAGACCAACCTGACGGGGTCTTGGGACACAAGTGGGGCAACCACAATGCCATGCATGTCCCTTTGAAGAACGCCGAGAGCAGGAACAGACGAAGTCAAAACGAAAGTCTATTGGTAAACTCGTCCACCTACTTTCGGATTCCAATCGATCATGCAGCCTCATCCGCAGGTATTGACCTCCCAGGAATACCGATGATAGTCGTGATCAGGTTTCATCGCCTAATATCAGAAGAGAATTGTCGACACGATGAGTTACCTGCATCATACCCCGGTCAAGATATCTGCGCTTCAGGAACGGAGACTGCCTTTGACTGGAACTTGGGAAGAATGGACACTGACAGCGAAGAAGGAAAGACTGGAGAGAATAGGGATATCGAGAAGGACACAAGTGGAAACTTGGCTTCACTAAGCGACATGGAACGGTTCATTCAGAAAATCGAGGATTTAGATAGGAACGGACTGAACACTCAAGGGAACGACTCTCTCGTGCATCCAGAGGACTTATGCCGCATCTTGCAAGTCATCGCATGGAGCGAGGGATTGATCAAGGCCATGGAATATTCGGGCGATATCGACGCAGGTCAGACCCTGTACAAATGGTCGCTGGACAGACTGGATAAACCCTCCACGGCATGTTACCATTTCCTCGTCTGCCTGAACCTTGTTAAGATCTCTGGTCGGCTGGAAACCGGAGCAATTCGGAATTTACGTGGACGCAGCGTTGCTGGTAAAGAGAACTTGCCAGAAGATGACGGAGACGACTTAAGACGAGCAGGTCTCTCTGAGGCGTCCGGCGACTGGTACTCTGCTTCAGGGTCTACAGTTGCACTAAGCGCCTAGTGCACGAGCTTAATGTAACAACAAATGCGTTCATGCCTCAAACTATAGGGAGCTATACTGCGTCAATTAGTTTTAAAACTGAAATGCTTAGAAAACACGCAGTAGTTGGTTAGGTATATAGTTAGCGCCTTCTAGAATATCGCAAAGGCGCTGAATATCCTTGCTATCCAGTAGCTTTGACCTTAAACTTTTCCCACTGTAGTTCAAACAAAATGTTCTTATCAAAGTGAAAGTACAGTAATATAAAGGCCATCAAATATTATTACAAAGCCAGAAATTGCAGACACGAGCAGATAGAATGTTTCAGATGAAGAAACCAACAAATGATCTGTAACTATTAAAATCGCAATTCGATGTTCAGCCTAGCTGTTACTTTATTATAATGTTATGGGTTTATTAGAGACACCATTTGGCCAGCCAATATGCAGGCCCGTAGCCAGAGGCAAAATCAAGACGAAACAAATCCCCTCCCATCCCCGCCCCTGCCCTCATAATCCGTCCTCTCCGCTTCCCTATCCTTACCCCTCTTTTCCCCCTCCTCTTCCCATCCCTGCCCTCCTCGTTCCGCCCTATCGCCACCCTATTTTCTGCCTTACCCTTCCCAAACCCTTCCCATCTCCTCCTCAGCCCCTTCCCCTTAATTGGGGACTGTGGAGGTCCGGGGCATGACCTCCTGACAATTTTTGTATTGTAGACGCTTGTGGGTGAGTTTTAAGCATTTTAAAGCCAACAAAAGCAGCATTTTGTAATGCCTAAATATGTTTTGGAATGTTCTGTAAAAGCCTGTCTTCAACTATATGATCATACATGAAGCCGAAGCAAGTTTTAAAGTAAACATTACATTTTGTGGACTTTTTGCAGTGCTTTTATTGTGTTGTTCAACTTGTTCAACTTCTAAGATGTATGAACACATTTCAGTTTACTACCTAACAAACACCATTCAAGTTGTATTGCGCAAAAGAATGTAATGTAACAAAATAAAAGTTAGTTCTTAATATTCGACAATAAAAAAACAGAAACGTAGTCGTTTTATAGGTTGTCGAATCATCATGATCTTGTCCTATAGCCGACTAAGTCTTCTAATCCTAGCTTATTTGAAGTTATTTCTTGAACTTAATTCGTAATAATTATGATTTAAAAAAACAGTTAGCTAATCTTTTAATTATGTTCGATTACCGGAACCTAGGAAAGAAAGCAAATGACGATTTGAAATTGTATAGGCTGGTTCCATAGTTAGGCTACCTAGAATGCGTTCCTATATGTAGGCTCGGAGGCGTCGCTAGGGGGGGGGGCAGAGGGTGGCATGTGTCCTCGGGCGCCAAAGGAAGGGGGAGCCAAAATGAGAGTTAAAATTAATATTTTTCCGTATTTTGATGTAATTTTACCTAATTTATTCAAAAAATTATAAGATTTAATTTTGGCGCCCCAAAAATATCCAGTTATGTCATCGTTACTTCTAAATCAGTGTGTCAGAGATGATTTTGGCGCCCCATTTGCAACTTCTTTGTTTGGAAAACTTTTAACCAGCTGGAATGAATAGCTGCATTCTGCTGCATCCATGGCCGATGAGAGGGAGGGTGGTGGTATGCGGTGTGCTGCCCCGGGTAGTGTAGCATCTGTCCACGTGTGCATGGGCTGCCTGAGGGTTAATCTAGCTCGGCTCGCCTTGGCTCTTGCGCCCCAGAATCCGGGTATGAAATATTATAGTAGGCATCATGGACACAGGGCGACTGCTGGTGCTGGCTGCTGCATCCAACTCGGCAGCTGATGACTACAGAGTCTCTGCAGTGATTTGTTTACTTTATTGGCCAAGAGGTCAAAATTACAAGCTAACTTTCAATAAGGCAGACATGCAGTCTTAGGCTGAGCGTGTTGACTGAATTAGCAGAGAACACGGTCTAAGTCAGTAAGTACTCGCAGTTTAGCTATCTTGGCTTTCAATTCTGAAGCATGTTCATTAGGATAAAATAAAACAAATATGTGTCATCTGCTGCAGTAAGATATTATTTTACATTTTTACATTTTTCAGTTAAATAATAGTATATCTTACGGCGAAAAAAACTAAGTGGAGCTGAGGGCCCTAAAAGAAAGAAAGAAGCTGAGAAGACATCAAAAAAGTCTAGTACATTTCTAGCAAGTTTTCTTTAATAAGCCAAGATGACAGAAGCTGAAGCTCCAACACTTCAGAATCTGAAGACGGTGGAAGTGGATATCAACCACCTGTTTTAGAACATGAGACGGTTGACAGAGGTTGAACCATACCAAGACCACAACACAGAGGAAAGCATGGTTCAGACAGATCATGTTACTGACTATGCCGAGGAAAACATCGAGGATGTTGTTGAACAGCTTCAAAAAGACGTTGAACTTGCTAAAAGTGACGGGGACAATGAGACTGAAGAATCTTCTGTTAAAGAAGCTAATGATAGACCTAATCCAAGAAAAAGTAATCTTTTGTAGACTATGTCTACGAGTCTAGGACAGTCATGTATAATTTGAATTTACTGACTTTTTAAAAACAATGTTTACAATCGTATTTAGATTTACAGAACCTAATTATACTACACTATTAGTTTGTACTTTTGATATTTTATTTCATTAAAATTTAAATTGCAATTCGATGTATTTGGAAAATGTGAACAGAGGGTGGGGAGGGGGGCGCCAATTTCATAGTCCGGGCGCAAAATATCCTAGCTACGCCGCTGCTTGCAAGACCAAGACCCAAAAATCGCAATCAGGTCAAGACTTCTAAAAATTGCCAAAATCGCTCATATGACCATAGAAAAGTACAGTTATCGATAATACACTGGTGTCATTGTACGTACAGCATTGCCATTGTGTAACCGTTATTGAATGTTCGTTTGATGTTATTTCATTATTTCTAATATATATGAGCATCAAAGTAAGACGCGAGTAATAACTTCCAATTAGCTAGCAATTATTAAATAAACTTCCAATTAGCTAGCAATTAGCTTCCAATTAGCCAGCAATTATTAACTACACTTCCAATTGGCTACCAATTATACAACTTATAAAATAATCCAAATGACTTCACAAATATTTATGAAATGTCCCTAGGCCTACTTTGATGTGCCTATACTTCAAAACTATCTACTAGTGTATTATCGATAACTGTACTTTTCTATGGTCATATGAGCGATGGTCCTATGAGCGATAGTCCCTATGAGCGATCGTCCTTATGAGCGATAGTCCTATGAGCGATCGTCCTATGGGCGATCGTCATATATGAGCGATCGTCCTATGAGCGATCGTCCCTACGAGCGATCGTCCCTATGAGCGATAGTCCTATGAGCGATCGTCCTATGAGCGATAGTCCTATGAGCGATCGTCCTATGAGCGATAGTCCTATGAGCGATCGTCCTATGAGCGATCGTCCTATGTGCGATCGTCCTATGAGCGATAGTCCTATGAGCGATCGTCCTATGAGCGATAGTCCTATGAGCGACCGTCCTATGAGCGATCGTCCTATGAGCGATTGTCCTAGAACCAATTATTTCATATGACACGAGTTACTTGAGCATCTGCGTTAGCAATACTGTCAACCCAATCCTTCCGTTGACAATCCTTCTGATTAAATCCTTGTTCTCTTCGTACTTAACGCCTATTTAACGTTCACCTTTTGAACACTAATTCTACGTATAAGTATAACCTGAATTAATCAGCAACACAGTTTAATATCTTCTAGTTTAATAAGAAACAAACAGACAGAACTCAAGTCGATTACAACTCAACTAGTCAGCCACACTACTACAGCGAACACACTCGAATTCAAAACTTCTCTAGTCAGCATAATTCTTCGCGCCCCTTGACACACCTGTCTTCTGTGCGCCTAAGCGAACTCTAATAATATACATATAGCGCGCCGCTGCCGAGATTGGCCGGCCGCGCGTGTCACTAAAACTATACGTTATACATCTATCATATATACATATACACGTGAAACTAAAGTAAGCGCACTAAATATATACGCTAATATCTCGCACTGCAAGACTGTACACAAAACTCAGTTCACATTACCTCCTTCCTTTTTCTGGAATTGAGCAAATTAAATTTCAAAATTTGCGAAATTACCAAAATACATGAAACATATATATATATCTAAATAATTAATAAACAGTCTTACGATTACTTATAACCTTGACAAACAATCAGCAATAATATTCAATCTGCCCTTCTTGTACTTCACCTCAACATCAAAAGTTTGTAAGGCTAACGCCCAACGCACAAGTTTAGCAGACTTAGACATTGACTCAGTCAAGTATGTAAGAGGATTGTGATCAGTAAAAATGAAAATTTTTGATCCAATTATAATTTCTTTTAACTTGTTTAAAGCCCAAACAATAGCATAGGCTTCCTTTTCCACAGTAGCCCATCTCTTCTGGGTATCAGTTAATTTCTGACTGATAAATGACACAGGGCGTTCTATTCCCTTGTCGTCTATCTGTGTTAAAACAGCCCCAACTGCAAAGTCACTACTATCGCAGTACAAATTGAATGGTTTTCCCACTTCAAAAACATATAATACTACTTTGGATCGCACAGCCTCTTTAAGTAAATCAAATGCTTGCTGATGTTCAACAGTCCAATCAATCTTATCAGAAACACGTTTACTAGTTAAATCAGATAAAGGTTTCGCAATCTGTGCAAAGTCCTTAATAAACTGTCTGTAATAATTAAAAAATCCAAGCAGTTGCTTAACTTGCTTCTTAGTTTCTGGGATCTTCAAATTAGTCAAACTTTCAATTCTGTCTGGATTCATCTTTATCTTACCAGACCCAACCACATGACCGATAAACCTTACCTCACTCTTACCAAATATGCATTTTTTCAAATTCAAAGTAACGTTATGCAATCTCATTTGCATCAAAAATGCATCTAGATGCTGCAAGTGAACTTTCCAACTGTCAGAATGCACAGCAATGTCATCAACATACGGTTCTGCAAAGTCACTTATAGGCTGTAAAACTAAATTTATCGCCTTAACAAAAGTTCGGCCTGAATTTATCATTCCAAAAGGAACACGAGTAAATTCATACAGTCCATTATGTGTTACAAAAGCTGTCTTCCATTGATCAGATTGTTTTACAGGACAAGTCCAATAAGCCCTTCGACAGTCCAAAATAGAAATCACATTAGACTTTCCAACTTTGTTCAAAACGTCTCTGACAATCGGCATCGGATATTTACAATCCACTGTGAATGAGTTAATGTATCTGTAGTCACAGGCAAGTCTTAAAGATCCGTCTTTCTTTTTAACAATAACCAAAGGGCTTGCCATTCTGCTCGGTGATGGTTTAATAATGTTTGTTTTTAACATTTCTTTGATCTGACGTTCCACTTCTGATCGATAAATCAAAGGAATACGATATGCTGCAAATTCCTTTTCACGAAATCCTGGTTTTAGTTCAATTTCATGTTCGACCAATGTAGGCCTACATAATCCAGGTTTTTCTGAAAATCTGTCACAGTATTTGTTCAAGACTTTCAACAACTGTTCTTGCTGAGTTACTGTTAAATGGCTAATTTGTTCAGGATCGAGGTTAAGTGAATTCTTGTCATCTTGAACCTCATTCCTCATTGGTAATTCAACCACTGAACCAAAATCTTCATCTTCTTCAACAATTAGACCACAACTTAATGCTCGAGTAACATATTTTCTGATCTTGTTGGCGTGAATTATTTTTCGACCATTTTCACCCATATCGACTAAATAAGAGTACTTTGATCTTCGATGTATGATCGTACATGGACCATGCCATCGAGAAATAAGTTTGTTTGTTGACGTTGGATACAAAACTATGACTCTCTCACCAGCTTCAAATTCTTTGTGCTTTGCTCTCTTGTTATACTGATTCGTGTATTGTAATTGCTTTTCTCGAGAGTAAGATTCTGCAAACAATAATGCTTTCTCCATATTTTCTTTGAGTTCTTTTAAATACTTTTCTGGTTTAACTCCAACATGAGGTGGTAAGTTTATTTCTCTAGTCCAACTCTCTTTTAATATTGCCAATGGTCCTCTCGGAATTTTCCCATAGACAAGCATATATGGTGATACTCCAGTAGTTGCATTCGGCACTTCTCGTAATGCCCACACTGTGAAAGGAATTATCTTGTGCCATTTCCTCGGGTTGTCTATTATCACATGATGAATCATCTTTTTAAATGTCTGATTCCATCTTTCTACTAATCCAGCAGCCTCTGGGTGTCCTGGTGTGTCGAATCTTGGACTACAGCCCATTAAATCAAGAAATTCTCTTGTCAAACTGGCTGTGAAGTTCGTTCCTTGATCACATGTGATCACTGACGGTACACCAACGTTCATGAACAGTTCCATCAACGCTTCACACACAGCCTTCGCTGTCAGCGATTTCAATAAGAAGATTGTAGGCCATCTGGTGCACGAGTCCACAATGCATAAACAATACTTGTGACCTGCAGCAGATACTGGATCGATCGGGCCAACGAGGTCCATCGTCATTCTCTTGAAGGCGACCTCTTCTCTTGAGACCGGAGTGATAGGCACTCTATCCATCACCAGACTCCTTGCCTTTAATTGACACTTCTCACAAGACTTACAAAATTTCACAATGTCTCTTCTCATCTTTGGCCATACAAAAGATAATTTTATTCGTTCTCTTGTTTTCTCTTCTCCTAGATGTCCTCCAAATACTGATTCATGTGCTAAATCCATCACTTTAATTCGTCTCTCTTTTGGTAACACTAGTTGATATATCATCTGGTCTAATATCTGATATTTCTTATGCAATAAACCGTTGATCACACAGAATTCAGATTCTTTCTCTTGTGCTAACTTCCACCACGGCTTCAACGATTCATCCTTTCTCTGTTGCTCTTCGAACTTCTTCGAATCGGCAATCTGCACCTTTTGTTCTTCGTCCATCTCTTCATCTCTATACAAGTCTCCTATCCCCACATCACATTCATTGTCTTCTTCAGTTTCCTTTAATGTGCCATTCTCGCATGCAGCCATCTCTTGTTCGTTCATCTCTGCTATTACACCATCTCGCGATAAGCTTCGTTGCTCATTACTTTCGTTTTCCTCATCACTTGAACTTTCAGTTTCACTCTTCTCATCAACATCTACCATTTCCTGTTTCCGACTCTGCGCTCTCGTCATTACATTTGCTCGTACACTCACATCTCCTTGTATCGTTTTAATTTTCATCTGTGGTACGGCTTTTAATTCGGCAATTATCTCTGGATGCAACAAGAATCTTTCTGTACTGCCCATCTTTGCAATACTAGCACACATCAAGGTGACATAAGGTGTAAGTGAACACTGGATTTTACGCGGAAATCCCTCTTCTTCCACGTCACTACCACACAGTCTAACATCGACTTTCACTAACTTCGCAGGAATGGCATCTCCTGCCACACATTGCAAATTCACTTTTCCAATTTGTTCCACCTTCATGCCTTCCAGTAATTCTTCACTAATCACCGGAATCTCTGCACCCGAGTCGCTCAGTGCTTTGACTTTCACTGGCTCTTTACCGTCTACTGCACGAATTTCAACCTCGACATATTGCAAGAACGATTTCTTCAATATTCGACTGTCATCTTTTCCCATGACTTCTCTCTGAATTTCAGCATCCAATAGAATTTCTTTTTGAATACCACATTTCATTACTGACTTTACTTCAGTCTCTTGGTTTTCTTGACCCGTGGTTTGATTACCTGTATCACTAACCACTTGAATCAAATTCACCCTTGTGTGTTCTTGATTTCTGCTAGAACTAGCTGCTGCCACTGGAACTGGACAAAATTTAACCAAATGTTTGTCTGAACCACAGTTGTGACAACGCTTCACCACTGTATGGTATGGTTGTGAAATACCTCGTTGTTCATTTCCTTCATATCTCTTATACTGCGTAAACGATGTGTTGCCTTCCCTCTTGGCAAACGGCGCTGACGATTTGTTAAATCCCTGACGACCAAACGTCACTTCTCTGGTCTCATTGGGTACAGGGACACTAGCCTTGACTTCTTTACCTATGAACTGATTCCCTGTTCCTGGATTACTTTTCCACTTTCCACTCTGGCTTTGGTTTACGGAACGTTGAGAAGGATAACTGTTTATATTTGGGATCGCAAACCCAATTCGATTGTTTACATGAATGTCTGCTAAGTCTGCCACTGCACTAGCTTGGAGACAGTCAGTTCCTTCCTTCGACAATACAAACTGTAGTGGACCTGGCGGTAAACATTCTTTTAGCTTATCCGCTACCAGCAAATCAAAGAGCGTATCATACTCTCTGTTCACGTTTCGACTTCTCACGTAATAGTTTAGCAAGTTCTTAAGTCTTGCCGTAAACATCGTATAAGTCTCTTCTGTCGTCTTCTTAGCATCCACAAATCTGGCTCTGTATTCTCTCGAAGTCAACTTAAATTCTTTTAATAAGTGCTGCTTGACTCTATCATAATTGTCTAGATCATCGTATGACAATCTATTCAGAACGGTTCGAGCTTTCGGCGTCATCAATGGTAGTAATAATTTAACCCAAAACGGCTTTTCCACAGCAAAACTGCGAAACGCGTTCTCGACTGTTTCAAAATATAATGGCACCTCCATCATATCAGTTGGCATATGAGGCAATACATGCTTCATTGCATCACCTATTTTCTTAATTTTTGACACCAAAGTTTCACTTTCTTGCTGTTTCCTTCTTTCTGCTTCCCGTTCTTCTCTCATTTGTGTTTCTTTCAATGTCAATTTTGATTTCTCCAGTTTCAGACGTTCTTGTCTTTCTGCCTCTGCCTTTTCCAAACTTTCTTTCTGAAATTTGAGTTCTTCCTGTCTGATCTGTTCTGCGCGTTCCAACTCTAACGTTCGCGCTTTTTCTTTTTCTTCTTCACGCATTCTCTTTGCTTCAATCTGTTGCTGACGTACTTCTTCATCACTTTTTCTAGCTTTTTCAGATTCAATCATCTGCTCCAGTCTTCTTCTTTCAGCATCTTCTCTATCTCGTTTCAACTGTTCTAATTGAATCTCGAACTGATGCTTTTGCAATTCCAGTTCTGCCTTACGCACTTGTTCTGCTTTATCTTCTCTCTCTCTCTGCAAGCGCAATTCTTCTTGCCTTACACGTTCTGCTTCTTGTCTCAACTCTTTCTCTTCTTGTCTTCGTCTATCTTCTCTTTCTTTCTCTTCTTGTCTCAGTTCTTTCTCTTCTTGTCTCCGTTTCTCCTCTCTTTCTTTCTCTTCTTGTCTCCGTTTCTCCTCCCTATCTTTCTCTTCTTGTCTCCGTTTCTCCTCCCTATCTTCTTTCATCATCATCCACTGCATCAACATCTCCATAGACATAGGCGCAGGAGGTTTTTCAATAGCCTTTTCTACGGCACCGCCAACGGCACCTTCTTCTTCGACTTCTTCTTTAACCCACACATCGGCGAGTTCCTGCATCATGTCACCACGTGACATACCTTCTAATTGTTCTTCTTTAAAACCGGCTTTCAACAAACGCTGTTTCAGCCTTTCCGTAGACATCTTCTTAATATCTGCTTGTCTTTCAGCACTTAGTTTCTCCATCTTACTTGTTTACTTTGGTGATTTCTCTTTTCAAAGAAGTCACGGTTTTTCTTGGTGTGTGAATCGATAAACAAACGGGATTTCTTTTATATTTGTTCGTGGCAAACAACGAAATTTTTATACCGTTTTCTCGTGTTCCACCGTCGTTGATATCGTAAACTCGTCACACAGCACACAACGCGTAAATTCTTTTATCACCGTCGTAGATTCTTCTAACACCGTTGTAAATTCTTTTATCACCGTCGTAGATTCTTCTATCCGCCGAAGGAGGTGATAACGTGAATTTTAATCCACCGTGAGTATTTATTCCACCGTGAGTATTTATTCCACCGTGAGTATTTATTCCACCGTGAGTATTTATCCACCGTGAGTTCTTATCCACACCGACGCTGTTCCACCGTGAGTCTTTATCCACACCGACGCTATTCCACCGTGAGTCTTTATCCCACCGCTGCCACCAATAATGTCAACCCAATCCTTCCGTTGACAATCCTTCTGATTAAATCCTTGTTCTCTTCGTACTTAACGCCTATTTAACGTTCACCTTTTGAACACTAATTCTACGTATAAGTATAACCTGAATTAATCAGCAACACAGTTTAATATCTTCTAGTTTAATAAGAAACAAACAGACAGAACTCAAGTCGATTACAACTCAACTAGTCAGCCACACTACTACAGCGAACACACTCGAATTCAAAACTTCTCTAGTCAGCATAATTCTTCGCGCCCCTTGACACACCTGTCTTCTGTGCGCCTAAGCGAACTCTAATAATATACATATAGCGCGCCGCTGCCGAGATTGGCCGGCCGCGCGTGTCACTAAAACTATACGTTATACATCTATCATATATACATATACACGTGAAACTAAAGTAAGCGCACTAAATATATACGCTAATATCTCGCACTGCAAGACTGTACACAAAACTCAGTTCACAAATACGTACCTGACTCAGTGGCTCTACTTGTCATGGGCGGCGATTCCGGGGGGTCGAGAGGGACAGAGATCCCCACCATTAAGAGTGGGGGGACACACCATACATCTGTCCCTCTAAATTTGAAGAAGCACCAAAAAAGGTCACAAAATTTCACGCGCGAAAAAAATTTTCGGACCTCTTTTTTGACCAGATCAGTTCAAAACTCTTTTTTGACCAGATCAGTTCAAAAGTGTTCCCCACCTGTCAAACAAGATCGCCGCCAGTGATATTTTTGAACATTTTGCTTTTGATAACTGTTGTGCATGCTACCCAAAAGAGGATTTTTTAATGCTTCACTAAATTCACTGAAATGTTAAAATTTGCTTACAAATGTCAAAAAGCGTTCAGCATCCGGGTGGCTTCGCTCATCTGACCTCCTGACAATAGACAACTATAAGCCTAACAGTGCAGAGAGACGATTTATAGCGAGCGCGGTAGCGCGAGCTTACATGGTCACCATTATTTTAAGCTCGCGCTACCGCGCTCGCCATAAATCGCCGTCTACACTGGTTACTTGTATGACTGCCCTGGTTACAAAAAATGTCTAGCGCCGCCACTGCCCCCTTGCCCCTTCTCCGGTCGCCATGCATGGCTGCTAAGTAGTTGAGCGTTGGCCTTGTAACGCGAAGTGTAGGCCTATACAGTATACAGATTGAAACCTTTGCGCGATACGATAATTTTTAGAAGGTGTCGTCACATCTAATTAACAATCACCAATGACGTGATTCTTCTAGAACAGCAGGGAAGAGCGATGAACGAAAAACATCATGAATGTGCTAACTATGTTGGGTTTCTCCAGCTCCAATACTCCACGAGGTTCCTCCTCGATAGAGGATGGATCAATGTCGACGTTGGACAGGGCAATCTGTGTTGTCCTAATCGCCTCGTTACTCCTGTTAGCCTTGACGGTGTACTGTCTTGCGGAAGCTGTGCGAAATTTCGGAGAGCGACTTCGGGAGAAGGGAAGAGCAAGAAGGGGACAGATAGGAAACTGAGATCGATACGACACGCAGAGTTTGTTCAGTTGGCGTCGTCCATCCGTAAGAAATTTACTATGAGTGGAATTTTATGGAGAGATTTAAAACTGAAACTTCACAAGGTAATTTTAATTTGCCAATATTGTTCTAAAATCCAGAAAATTTTTGTGTAAAAATTGAGAGTTCACCTTTTGGACATATTTTGAATCTTTTTCACTGAGCCTCGATCAAGTGATCGGTTTGATTAACCTGGTGTATACCACTCGGGCAGTGGTATTTGGTTCCAGGGGCGCCCGCAGGCGGACGCACTGGACGCACGTGCGTCCACCCACCAGATCAAATCCACCCAAGTATAAGGCAGAGCATGGATATTTTTTATGAACGACAATACGGCATGTTAAAGATTTCGATGTTATCTAAATTGAATTGTGTCTAATGAGTCACTCTGAGTCATTTTCAGTGTATGACTACCAGCGGCGGACAGAGGACGGGTAGGATGGGAGGGGACGGGAGGAGTGTGCGTCCAATTTTTTGGGGTGTGCGTCCAATTTTTTAAAGCCTGCGGGCGCCCCTGTTTGGTTCTAAACGGTCCGGCATGGACACACTTGGTCTTCCACATTGTTCCAACTTAATTAGGGCCGTAGGCATATAACCTCTCCATGTCTTTTATATTCTGCCCTGATTTGTTCTTTTTCCTGTGTGAGTTCGTTTCCTTAAGTTTTTTTGACGACATGTATACGGACATGTTATAGGCTTAGGGTTAATTAGGCCTACCTCTGAGAAGAGTTTGTTATGCACAACAAAACAAATGTATCGATGAATGTATGGATGTATGGATGGATGATGGATGGATGGATGGATGGATGGATTGATGGATGTACTGAGGGAATGACAGACGGATGGATCGATGAATGCAACGTAAAGGAGCGAATACACTAAATTTAATAAGGAAATAAGTTGCGAGTCAAGTTGCGATCCGTAGAGCTCAGATGACTTTACAGAGGAGTGCAGGGCTGGTCCTAGTCCAAATGGCGCCCCAGACAAAGCATGCATACATTTGGTGCCCTAGGACTCTCACTCCAAGATTCACCCCACGTATTTGAAATTGAATTAGGCCTACTTGAAAAGGAGCAATGAAAACAATAATTATGTGAAATTTGTCTAAAAACGGAAGTTTTGAATTCAAATGAAAATAATCATTGTAATTGAAAAAATGGCTAAAAAGTGAGAAACATAAAACTGTTAAATTACATTTCTTTGTAAAATGGCGCCCTCTAGATTTAGACGCTCCAGACCTGCTTTGCCAGTGCCTATATGGCCGCATGCCCTGGAGGCGCGTAGGAAAAGAAATGATTGCATTACTTTAGCTTTTGTTCCTTGTCTTATGTATAATTCACAGACGGCTGCGATCCAAAGCCGGTACGCGGACCGTGGACAACTGGAGGTCTCTGTTGCGAGAAGGAGATCGGCCGACTTCTTTCCATCCGCCCTACAAAGATCCCGGTAATTAGAACAGAAATTCATATTGTCAAACAGATAGTTAACATCAGTAGGTCCTAATTACAATGGCAAATAGTTGTCGGCTCTTAGAATAACCATTCGTCTACGGTCTTACGACAAAAGGATCGTCCGTTGACTTAATTAGGCAAGGCAAATGTCTTCAGCTGCAGCTGCTGAATATGATGGTCTTGGTTGTAATGCTGCTGCTGCTGTTGAAGACGATGATGATGCTGAAGATGCTAATGCTGAAGATGATGATGCTGAAGATGATGATACTGAAGATACTACTGCTGAAGGATGGTGGTCGTTGGAAGAAAATAAGCACCGAAGAAGCAGCGCTGTGTTTGCACAGACCAACCCAGACGCTTTAATATCCGTTCATTGTGTCATCACATCAGCTGACGATAAACGAGTGAAGATTAAATTCAACATTGTTGAGTAATTTAGAAATACTCAGTTAAAGTCAGCCATGAGAGGAAGCTGTCAAAATTCCGACTACAGAATAAAGGACGGCAGAGAAGAGACGCGGACAGTCAGACGGGAAGGTGGACGGATAGAAAGCCAGATAGACAACCAAACAGACAGACACACACATACATAATTGTTACGTGTCCATATCATCAAAACATACATGATACAGACGTACGTACGTATGTATGTACGTATACAGACAGACAGATATAGCCTATAGCACACTGTATTCCGTTACCTTTTACTATCTCTATTTCAGTTGTTCAGACCTCCTGTATCGTAAAACATTGCTCTTGATCTTGACCTGTTATTTTCAGTGAATCTACTTCATCAGTATACAATAGGCCCAATAGGCCCCTATACTTCGGAGGGAACACATTACCGCTATAGGCCTATATAGGCCTATGCTATCTCCAACCTTGACGGCAGTCGTTAGCTTTCTTCGTTAAGTTTTTTCCATTAGGTTTATCCTTACAGCGGTAACCCGTCAATATGGATGGACGGATGGGTGGATAGACGGACGGATGGATGGATGGACGGATGGGTGGATGGACGGACGGACGGATGGATGGTGTGATGGATCATAGATGGGTGGATGGACGGACGGGTGGCTGGGTGAATGGATAGATTGTCTGATGGGTGGATGGACGGATGTATGGATGGACGAAATGACGGATGTATGGGTGGATGAATTGACAGATGCATGGAGGTATGGGCTGTTTGATGGATGTATGGATGAATGGATGTATATGGACTGATGGATGCTAAACGGACGGATGGATAGATGCATGGATGGATGAACTGATGGATAGATGGACGGATGAATGGATGGATGCATGTATATGCAAAAACCGCTCCAAAAGCATAATAAAGCGATCGCATCAGTTTAACAAAAGAACACCTTTCAAACGTCTCAACTTGCTGCTGTAGCTCTTTTACTCACTGTTATTTGTTGAAGCGAGATGTACTTGGTTTCTCGTTAGACTTGTTAGGCTATTATTAACTGCGTTCGTATTAACTGCGCTCATATTAACTGTATTTTAAATGGATTTCACAGAGAATCGATCGAGCGAACCCGTCAACAGATCCTAGGAATACTCCATCGTTGGGATGCTAGTAGTCAACTGTCATCCGCCGCCTCACACCAGCAAAGCCTTGAAAATGCCGTCTTCCCAAATTACTCCGAACCCAGCGTGGATCAGTCCAGAATATCTGAATTCAACACGAAACTGGGTCAAACAGACCAACCTGACGGGGTCTTGGGACACAAGTGGGGCAACCACAATGCCATGCATGTCCCTTTGAAGAACGCCGAGAGCAGGAACAGACGAAGTCAAAACGAAAGTCTATTGGTAAACTCGTCCACCTACTTTCGGATTCCAATCGATCATGCAGCCTCATCCGCAGGTATTGACCTCCCAGGAATACCGATGATAGTCGTGATCAGGTTTCATCGCCTAATATCAGAAGAGAATTATCGACACGATGAGTTACCTGCATCATACCCCGGTCAAGATATCTGCGCTTCAGGAACGGAGACTGCCTTTGACTGGAACTTGGGAAGAATGGACACTGACAGCGAAGAAGGAAAGACTGGAGAGAATAGGGATATCGAGAAGGACACAAGTGGAAACTTGGCTTCACTAAGCGACATGGAACGGTTCATTCAGAAAATCGAGGATTTAGATAGGAACGGACTGAACACTCAAGGGAACGACTCTCTCGTGCATCCAGAGGACTTATGCCGCATCTTGCAAGTCATCGCATGGAGCGAGGGATTGATCAAGGCCATGGAATATTCGGGCGATATCGACGCAGGTCAGACCCTGTACAAATGGTCGCTGGACAGACTGGATAAACCCTCCACGGCATGTTACCATTTCCTCGTCTGCCTGAACCTTGTTAAGATCTCTGGTCGGCTGGAAACCGGAGCAATTCGGAATTTACGTGGACGCAGCGTTGCTGGTAAAGAGAACTTGCCAGAAGATGACGGAGACGACTTAAGACGAGCAGGTCTCTCTGAGGCGTCCGGCGACTGGTACTCTGCTTCAGGGTCTACAGTTGCACTAAGCGTCTAGTGCACGAGCTTAGTGTAACAACAAATGCGTTCATGCGGCAAACTATAGGGAGTTATACTGCGTCAATTAGTTTTAAAACTGAAATGCTTAGAAAACACGCAGTAGTTGTTTAGGCATATAGTTAGCGCCTTCTGGAATATCGCAAAGGCGCTGAAAATCCTTGCTATCCAGTAGCTCTGACCTTAAAATTTTCCCACTGTAGTTCAAACAAAATGTTCTTATCAAAGTGAAAGTACAGTAATATAAAGGCCATCAAATTACCAAGCCAGAAATTGCAGACATGAGCAGATAGAATGTTCCAGATGAAGAAACCAACAAATGATCTGTAACTATTAAAATCGCAATTCGATGTTCAGCTTAGCTGTTACTTTATTATAATGTTATGGGTTTATTAGAGACACCATTTGGCCAGCCAATATGCAGGCCCATATATCCAGAGGCAAAATCAAGACGAAACAAATCCCCTCCCATCCCCGCCCCTGTACTCCTAATCCGTTCTCTCCGCTTCCCTATCCTTACTCCTATTTTCCCCTCCCCATCCCTGCCTTCCTCGTTCCGCCCTATCGCCACCCTATTTTCTGCCTTCCCCTTCCCAAACCCTTCCCATCTCCTCCTCAGCCCCTTCCATTTAATTGGGGACTGTGGAGGTCCGGGGGCATGACCTCCTGACAATTTTTGTGTTGTAGACGCTTGTGGGTGAGTTTTAAGCATTTTAAAGCCAACAAAAGCAGCATTTTGTAATGCCTAAATATGTTTTGGAATGTTCTGTAAAAGCATGTCTGCGACTATGATCATACCTGAAGCCGAAGCAAGTTTTTAAAATAAACATTACATTTTGTGGATTTTTGCAGGACTCAGAGGGGACTCTATAATTGTGCTGTCCAACTTCTTCTAAATTCTAAGGTGTATTGTCACGGAAAAGAAGAAACTCGTCTTGTCTTGTTTCTTGTCTTGTCGTTCCAAACCCCACTTATGGGACCAATGTAACGGAAAAGCAACTTTCTCTGTCTTTCTTCTTGTACCAAGGTAACTGAAAAGACACACCGTCACAGCTTCTGATCAAGTGTAACGGAGTTGTTGGTCGTTACGGAGTGGTACGAAAAGGCGTTTCTCTGTTTCTTTCTTCCCCTTGACTGCCGCTCTCGTATATGTCCGCGATTACAATCTATTACCAGGATGGCAGCGTACAGCCAAGAGTTCCGTTTCCGGTGATTGTACAAGGTACGGCCCTCGTGATATTCGAGGGACTTAATGGACGCGATCGACTCCGACAGATTGAATGAAGGCAAAGACAATTCAATCCAACCAAAAACTCTTCTTATTTCTCGTTCAAATCAACAGAAGTATCGATACATAATTTCATCTCAATGGCCGAGATTTTCCAACAGAAACCGTCAATTATGTCGATCAATTCGATATTAAACAATCGCCAAAATAACTGTACTCACATCAATTCAACAACGCCTTAAACTTAAAGCTTATTCTTAACCTCAAGTTTATTTAACCGAATACTGACCAAAAGATCTCTTCTGACGAACTAAACGTAATTATCACACAACGACTGCCTAAACTACTCTGACCGCAACGACTGACTGTATGACCGTGACTGCCTCTACTATTCTCTCTGCATGCAAATCCACGCCCTTTTATATAGGCTTTTCATGTACCCCCAGTACCCCTGCGGTACCCCAGTACCTGTGCGGTACCCCAGTACCTGTGCGGTACCCCAGTACCTGTGCGGTACCCCAGTACCTCTGCGGTACCCCCGTACCTCTCCTGTACGGCTAAGCAGCGCGCGCTTTCCCGCAGGCCAATAACCCAAATATATTTATGCACGGTAGATTGTATGTTCATTAATAAATATATACGAGCATAGTTCATGCGCTGGCGAGTTCACTCAGTGCACCAACAGAAAGAGGGAAATTCCCTACTGATTTACGTTATTTCCCTCAGCACTCAATAACCCGTACAGCTTCACAATACACACAAATGCTCAGTCTAGTCAGAACCGAAAATAACAGCAAAAATACAGGAGCGAAGCCTCGAAATTCGCGACAGTATTAACGCATTTCAGTTTACTACCTAACAAACACTATTCAAGTTGTATTAAACAAAAGAATGTAAGGTAACAAAATATAGGCCTAAAGTTAGTTCTTAATGTTCGACAATAAAAAGACAGAAATGTAGTCGTTTTATAGGTTGTCGACTCATCATGATCTTGTCCTGTAGCTGACTAAGTCTTCTAATCCTAGCTTATTTGAAGTTATTTCTTAAACTTAATTCGTAATAATTATGATTTAAAAAACAGTTAGCTTATCTTTAAATTGTGTTCGATTACTGGAACCTACGAAAGAAAGCAAACTGACGATTTCAAATTGTATAGGCTGGTTCCACAGTTACCTAGAATGCGTTGCTACATATAAAGGTCAGCAGATGGAGGTGACTCAATAATATTATTTAGACCAGACGCTTGGAGAAGAAGTCAGGCAAGGTAATCGTAATCGTAATCTCCAAACTACTAAAGCGCCACTCGAAGGCCAAGCGCAGTGCACCAGCCTATTCACGAGCGCTACATCAAATCAGAGGAGGTTTCCAGAGAGTGGTTCAAAAGAGGTCCGAGTCCGGTTCCAGAGGGCCAGATCAAGAGATGAGGCAGAGCAGCTGTTAAGGCGGTTATCGTTTAGGGCGAGAATTGGAAAGCAGAGGATCAGATGTCAGCAGGGGGTCTACCCCCCTAAGTCATTGGAGCAACGTCCCTTTTCGCCCTCTTTTCCCTCCCTCCCCGTTCCTTCCCCCATAAAATGGTGGCACACACACTGACAAATTCCACCCCTATTTCTTGGATGGAGCATTTGCTCCAAGGTTTCTATGGTGTAGACGCCCCTGGAGTACTTGAAAAGGAGATACTTCAGTTTTGAGTGGAAAGTCCGGGAGGTGATGAGGAGGAGGATGGAGGACGGGTTGCAATGATGACGGAGGAACCGAGAATCTGCGGAATTCAGATCACTCCAGAGGCGTGGTGCTGTGTTGGATATGGCTCGTTTTGAGAACTTGAGATGAGTAGTGACTGGGTTCGAGAAAGACTGAGGATGATCGGGTGTGGAGGGTTGCCTGGGTGGTGAAGAGATCACGGAGGTACTTGGGCTGGGAATATCATAGGAAGTTATAGGATAGTGATAGGACTTTGAAGTGGATTCGCTCTGTGATTTTTAGCCAATGGATGGGAGTGATATGATGATGTTTGGGCGTTCTGTAAGTGACAGCTCTGGCTAGTGAATTTTGGATAAGTTGCAAAAGCCTGATTTGGGTGGATTCAAAGTTGAGAAAGACGGAATTGCAGTAATCAAGCTTTGAATTAAGAATTTCGCATTGTTTCCCCTTCAAGACTGTTAAATAATTTTAATGGCGCCCAATGAATCTATATTTGGCACCACTTATGCGCAATTCCGAATAATGATGATGATGATGATAATAATAACAATAAAAATAAATATAATGGGCCCTTAATATTGATAATAAGCATAGCAATAAATATAATAACAATAATAATTATATAATAATAATAACATAATAATAATAATTTAAAATGACTAAAATATACGTTTTCATTATTGAAGAGACGTGTTTCGATCATAATGGAAGTGACGTAACAATAGGCCTTTGTTCTCTAAATTTAAACAGTTTTAAACTTAATAACATTTTATAGACTTTTTCATAATTGAAGTGACGTAACAAAGGCCTTTATTGTCTAAATCTAAAAATTCTAATTATAGACGTGTTTTTCTTAATCGAAATGACGTAGGCCTAGGCCTACGTAACAATTGCTGGTCTTTTATTCTCTAACTTTAAGCTGAATAACAATAGACTTTTTCATAATTTAGGTAGGCCTAACGTAGGCTAACCAAGGCCTTTATTCTCTAAATCCGAGATTAAAAATAATAGACGTTTTAACAATTAGAATGACGTAACAATAAAATAAACCTCCATTTCCTAAATCTAAAGTTATAATAACAGTAGACTTTTTCATAGCTGAAGTGACGTAAGAGCTGGCCTTTATTTCCTAAATGCAAACGTAGGCCCTGTAATGACAATACACTTTTCGATAATAAGAGTGACATAACAAAGGCCTTTATTTTATAAATCTAAAATTACTAAAATAATGTGTTTCATAATTGACGTGACGTAACAATTAAAGGCCTTTAGTTCCTAAATGCAATTGAACGTATAATGATAATACACTTTTCAATAATCGAAGTGACGTAACAAAAGGCCTTTATTGCATAAATCTAAAAATTACTAAATAACGTGTTTCATAATTGACGTGACGTAACAAAGGCCTTTATTCCCTAAATGGAAACTTATAATGACTAATGACAATACACTTTTCGGTAATTGAAGTGACGTAGGGGGAAGTGGGGCAAAGAGATTCAACGAGGCAAAGAAACTCAGCGCTATAGAAATTTATACAACCAGAAAACAGGTAACCAGTCAATCTATAAACCTTATAGACTCACTTCCGGCTTAGGTGATAGTATTGATATGCTTGGCCAAAAAATGTTTTGTTTCTTATTTTAAGAAAATAGATATTTTGTCATTTGCAATATTGATATAGTTTTTGCTTGCAAATCGATCATCACGTCCATATTGGACACATTTCGGGTAAGTAAACAAATTATTAGTAAGACACGTATCACACTTCAATTAGTGTTTCGTAATCTAGCGTGCACGGACCTCTTCTATTATCACCCCCCCGAGAACAGCCTACCTATGGTTTGGGGCAAAGTGATTCGCAACTGAGTTACTTTGCCCCATGCTGTGTCGTTTTGCCCCAGTATAGTATTACTTTGCCCCATGCCGTATTGTTTTGCCCCAGTATAGTATTGCTACAGTATTACTTTGCCCCAGGCTGTTTTGTTGCCCTAATGTAGTAATATTAGTTTGCTCCCGAGATTTATATAAGGTATTTGCACCTAAAATTTGTAGCATTGCACCAACTGACCTTTTCCCTTCTTAATTTCCTTTGTAGACATCCTAGGCTACTTCAACCAAAGAAATCATCTTTGGTTATTATTTAGCCTAAAAATATTATTTATGTTAACTCTAAACAGATATTACATTATACTTTCAGATTGAAAATGGTAAGAAATTACAAACGCAAAACTGATATGGCATTGTGGACTCTTGAAACTATGCAGGCAGCCATAACAGATATTAGATCAAATCAAATAAGCCTCAGACAAGCTGAACAGACGTATGGGATACCACACGCCACAATACGGCGCCATCTCATGAAAACAGTTAAAACACCAGGCAAGTTAGGAAGATTTCGATGTACATTGAATGAGGAATATGAAACTGAACTGGTACAGTACATAATTGACATGCAGCAGCGATTCTATGGGTTAAGTTTGACAGATGTTAGACAATTAGCCTTCCAGCTTGCAGAAAGAAACAACATTGATGTTCCATTTTCCAAGGTGACGCAATTAGCAGGAAAAGATTGGATGAGTGGATTCTTGCGGAGACATAAAACGATCTCACTAAGAACACCCGAGGCGACTTCTCTCTCACGTGCAACCGGTTTCAATAGGGTGCAAGTTGGCAAATTTTATAATCTATTAAAATCAGTTTTGGAAACCGAAAAAATTCCACCAAATCGAATTTACAATATGGATGAAAGTGGGTTGAGTACTGTGCAAAAACCCGGAAAAATACTTGCAAAAAAAACTCAGAGGCAAGTTGGAAAGTTGACGAGCGCCGAACGAGGGCAAAATATTACCATAGTCTGCGCCATGAGCGCAACAGGCACATACATCCCACCTGCTTTCTTATTTCCAAGAAAGTATATGGCTCAAACACTGATGAAGGGCAGTCCGCCTGGTTCTCAGGGCTATGCAGTGCCGAGCGGCTGGATGGATTGCGACACTTTTGTCAAGTGGCTCGGACATTTTCAAGTACATTCTCATTCAAGTGAAAATGAAAAGGTGCTTCTACTGCTTGACAACCATGCCAGTCACAGAACACTAGATGCAGTGAACTTTGCAAGGTCAAACGGTATAGTTATGCTTTCAATTCCTCCACACACAAGCCATAAAATTCAGCCACTAGATCGTACTTTTTTTGGCCCGCTCAAAACTGCTTACAGCAGAGGTTGCGACAAGTGGCTTGTTTCCAACCCTGGAAAACGCATAACGATGCACGAAGTAGCAG
Organism: Allolobophora icterica; assembly: GCA_963556255.1. Classification (NCBI taxonomy): domain Eukaryota; kingdom Metazoa; phylum Annelida; class Clitellata; order Crassiclitellata; family Lumbricidae; genus Allolobophora; species Allolobophora icterica. The sequence continues at coordinate 10,283,743 of OY744617.1, read as the reverse complement.
CCATATTTGGTGATGCGTATGGCAAATGTGCTTCTGTAGATAAGGCTGTAAATGGTTTCTCGTCAACAGGAATTCATCCGTACAACCCGGATATCTTCACCGACGAAGATTATGCTCCTTCTTCAGTGACAGAAAATGCCGATCCAAATACATCGGTTGTTACACAAGCGGAAACCTCAGCAGCAAGTTCTACTAGTAGGCCTACGACAACCGCGAGTGATCAAGCAGAGATTCCGACGAGAAAGAGGAAAGCAACCGCGAGTGATCAAGCAGAGATTCCGACGAGAAAGAGGAAAGCAACCGCGAGTGATCAAGCAGAGATTCCGACGAGAAAGAGGAAAGCAACCGCGAGTGATCAAGCAGAGATTCCGACGAGAAAGAGGAAAGCAACCGCGAGTGATCAAGCAGAGATTCCGACGAGAAAGAGGAAAGCAACCGCGAGTGATCAAGCAGAGATTCCGACGAGAAAGAGGAAAGCAACCGCGAGTGATCAAGCAGAGATTCCGACGAGAAAGAGGAAAGCAACCGCGAGTGATCAAGCAGAGATTCCGACGAGAAAGAGGAAAGCCAGCAATCGAATTTCTCAAGCGGAAACCTCAGCAGCCACCAAAGAACAATCAATGAGTGTGCAGAGACCTATGCGAACATCCCGTAATCCTGCGATCACCAAGCCAAGGCCTCCATCTGCAACTCGAGTAATAATTCGAAAGCCTGCATATTTACAAAACGCAAAAAACTGTGCACAGAACATTCCAAATCAACCTGTCGAGGAACAGCAACTTGAACCTGTCGAGGAACAGCAACTTGAATCTGTCGAGGAACAGCAACTTGAATCTGTCGAGGAACAGCAACTTGAACCTGTCGAGGAACAGCAACTTGAACCTGCAGTCGAGGAACAGCAGCTTGAACCTGTCGAGGAACAGCAACTTGAACCTGTCGAGGAACAGCAACTTGAACCTGTCGAGGAACAGCAACTTGAACCTGCAGTCGAGGAACAGCAGCTTGAACCTGTCGAGGAACAGCAACTTGAACCTGCAGTCGAGGAACAGCAGCTTGAACCTGTCGAGGAACAGCAACTTGAACCTGCAGTCGAGGAACAGCAGCTTGAACCTGTCGAGGAACAGCAACTTGAACCTGCAGTCGAGGAACAGCAGCTTGAACCTGTCGAGGAACAGCAACTTGAACCTGCAGTCGAGGAACAGCAACTTGAACCTGTCGAGGAACAGCAAATTGAACCTGTCGAGGAACAGCAACTTGAACCTGTCGAGGAACAGCAACTTGAACCTGCAGTCGAGGAACAGCAGCTTGAACCTGTCGAGGAACAGCAAATTGAACCTGTCGAGGAACAGCAACTTGAACCTGTCGAGGAACAGCAGCTTGAACCTGTCGAGGAACAGCAACTTGAACCTGCAGTCGAGGAACAGCAAATTGAACCTGTCGAGGAACAGCAACTTGAACCTGTCGAGGAACAGCAACTTGAACCTGTCGAGGAACAGCAGCTTGAACCTGTCGAGGAACAGCAACTTGAACCTGTCGAGGAACAGCAACTTGAACCTGTCGAGGAACAGCAGCTTGAACCTGTCGAGGAACAGCAACTTGAACCTGTCGAGGAACAGCAACTTGAACCTGTCGAGGAACAGCAACTTGAACTTGAACAATCTCAATTGCAAACAGTTCAAAGAGTATCAATTTTTGATATTTCACCATTGCCTAAAGCATTCTCTGGTCAGGGTAATGGTAGAAAAAGGATAGCACAGAAATCGGAGATCATAACAAGTTCACCCTTCAAAAACATCCTTGTTGACAAATTTCAGAGTGATAACATTAAGAAACAAAAAAAGGAAGCTGCAATGCAAAAAAGGTCAACCTCGAAGTGTGCATCAAAGTCTACTTCCAAGTCTTCCTCAAAATCTTCTTCAAAGTCTGCTTCCAGGTCTGCTTTAAAGTATGCTAAACAGTCAGCTTCAAAGTCGGTTCCACAGTCAGCTTCCAGGTCTGCTTCAAAGTCTGCTAAACAGTCAGCTTCAAAGTCGGCTCCACAGTCAGCTTCCAGGTCTGCTTCAAAGTATGCTGCCAAGTTCTGTTTGAAAACAGCTTCTAAGAAGACATCTGATATTGAATGCATTTTTTGTACCGAACCTTACGTCGAACCACCAGTGGAAGAGTGGATTCAGTGCCACCACTGCAAGAACTGGTGCCATGAAGATTGCGCGGACACAGATAAACATGACGCCAATGGTAACTTTGTTTGCGGCGAGTGTTAGTTTTCTTGGCTAGAGAACAGTTTCAGGTTCTGTTAGTTTGCCATGTTTATTTTGCTCTTTGTTTATTTTACATGCAGACTGTCATAGAAGAACAGTTTCATTTTCAGTTAGGGCCTACTTTGCTATGTTTACTTCGCTGTATAGCTCTATTTAGAAATAATGTCATTACAATAATTATGTTTGGTATAATTGGTATGTTTGGTTTTGATAGGCCTACCTGTAGCCTACATTATAACAATAGCGTATCATTTTACCCCGGTGAATGGGGCAAACAGATACGCCTGTTTCATTTTGCCCCAAATGGCGGGGTAAAGTGATACATGCATAGCTTCCAATAAATCACAATTTCCAAAAAAACATCTGTACAATTTCAAATTTTTTCCTTACTAAGGTGTCTATGGATGGTAGAAGCATGAAATTGTACTTGGACCGGAATTGTTTTCCATTGATTAGATATATAAATTTTGACTCTACGAAATGTGTATTCCTTTGCCCCACTTCCCCCTATCAAAGGCCTTCATTGTATAAAAGTTACTTAATGATGAGCTTCATAATTGATGACATAACAATAAGCCTTTGGTTTCAAAATTGAAATTTATACAATCAACGTGTTTTCATAATTAAATTGGCCTAAAAGGGCCTTTATTCTTAAAATTTAAATTTACTAACAAAAAACGTGTTTCATAATGACTAAAAAAAGGGTCATCAACTTTTTGAAGATGAAATTCCAACTTTGAAAGCTGAAATTCCTAAACTCATAAAAAATTTTTGGCGTTTGAACTCAAATGAAATTTCTCAGAAAAAGGTCGCCGTTGTTGATCCCCCCGACAAACCTTGTTTCCCCTCTCAGTCTCAGAAGAGGGGGACTAGATTAAACACTGGACCAGGAAGGTCTAGGATGATGAATTCTGTTTTGGAATTTTTGGAATTCTGTTTTGAAAAGTGGGGGTACGGTACGGGTAAGGCAGAGGAGATTGGATGACAATCATGACATCCATTGTGAAATTAGGTCAACCACATTGAGGAATACCGGTATTATTGTGTGATGGAGGTGGAGAAAGAGCTTGCGGAGAGGGATATGTAGAGTTGGGTGTTGTCTGCGTAGAGATGGTGGTCAACAGAGGAGGATTTTATGAGATGGTTTAAATGTGTGTAAGTAACAGGATGAAGAGGTGTGGACCCAGGACGTAGCCTTGAGGGACATCACAGGAGATAGGAAGGGGTTGCGAGCAGTGGCTGCAGCTTTAACAGAGAAGGATCGGGAAGACAAGTAAAACTAGAGCCAGAGTAGAGCAGTGCCAGAGACGCCAAACCATGAAGATAATCGTTGGAGGAGACTGTGAATGATGGTGTCAAATGCGGCGGAAATATCGAGAAGACAGAAGCAGCTAGGAGACTTGCTGATGGCTGACGGCAGAGACCGGTTTATTGCACAGAGATTATAAGGGTCAGCCGGGTAGACATTTTCCACCGAGTACCGAATCCGAGTATTTGGAAGTACTATTTGCCGGATCCGGGTACGAACCGAGTACCATTTGTTCCTTATGCGAAGCTTCACATTTTCATGTAAGGAAAAGTTATGGAAATAAATTTATGTAGGCCTACTTGTAATAGCTGACTAATACACTTTGAATTTTAGAAATAAATAATCAGTGAAATGGACTTGCCTTCCGTTGTGGACTTGTACTTTACTTCTTCAAAATGAATATGATAGGTGAAGCTCAAAGCTGATATTATGAGCCTACAAATCCCGGCATGTGAGGCAGACAAGCACCTATTTGTGTGTACGGTATTTGCCAAGGCGAATACTTCCGAATAGTGCAGAAAAACGGGATATTCGGCCGAGGCAAATGTCCGAGGCGATTTCCGGCTGACCCCTAACAGAGATGCAAGTAAAGTTTCTGTGGAGTGGTGTTTCGTGAAGCGAGATTGGTGGTGGTGGGGGAGGGGGTTATGAAGTGAATCAGAAGAGAGGTAGTCGTTTAGCCGAACAAGGACAATAACTTCAGTTAACTTAGAAAGAAAGACGATTGGAGATGGGACGGTAGTTAGATAGGTTTTCCTTGCCAAGATTTGCTTTTTGAGAAGGGGAGTAGTAGATGTCCATTACGGGCTTTGGCGCAGCACCTCACTATTCTATCAAATTTGCCAGGGGATGGTCGCCACCCCCACAATTTTTTGTCCCCACCACTCCATTATCTCACCGAATTAAGAGGATGCCGATCTATACCATCTAGGCCTCCAGAGGGTCCTGAAACCCACGGACAATTATAGCAGGCCGACTTCCAGGGCCTCCTGAGGGCCCACGAACGCTTTGTGTGACCATTTTCATAGTTGTGACCATAATATCTGTCACAAGTGTCACAGTGTCACACTGAGCGGCTTCGGGACAGGGCCCACAGACCCTTATCAAAGATTGGTTTCCAAGCAGCGCCTATGGCTATCATGGCTTAGAAGTCTTTTGAATCGTGGTGTTAAGTGAGTCTTTGAAATCAGGCTCAATAGAAAGTCCTTTGATATAAAGACCGTCTCTAAGCCAATTCGGCCAAAGCCAAAAAATAAGGATCGTGGATTGCCCTAACACATCAAACCGCAAGAGTGTCGTTTGCTGCCGGCCGAGACCCTCCCACGAGGCCGGCCCAAACCATTGGAGTGTGCCAGTAAAAATTATAGCCCACTAATCGTACGGCGGTGGTGCGCTAGGAATAACGGACTCACTACTCCAACCACCTACGATGAAAACTTTTATTTTGAGGTTCGCGGACAAGTCCCAGTGCTGGTTAGTTTCTTTATTAGTTCCGCCACCATGTCGTCTTTGCTTTGACTCGGCAACTCTTTTTTTCCATTCTTGCTTTGTATATCACGTTTCATCGTCCTATATTTCTCCTCCTCTCCCAGAATAAGCTTATATTCTTCATCGCTAATAGCCGTATCCTCCAACGCCCGAGAAATATGGTCGTGTACTGTGTTTAGCTTACTTTCCGCCAAAATACAAATTTCGTCGTGTTTTGAAGCTTTAGCAACAAAACTTCTACTGACAACATTTCCAATAATATCCAGAAAACTCGTCGCTATGGCCAAACTCTCCAGAACAATACCAGGAATAAAACCAATACCAGTGGCTAACATAGCTGCCCCACCCACCCCAGTTCCAAGACTAACTATAGCAAGGCCGGCCGACGCCCCATTAGCCACATCTACAACCCTCTTATACTTTTTACACAGTTGTCCCCGACTTATCGCCTCGGACCTCAGGAATGCTTCTATTTCGCCGATCTTCTGCAGACGAAATGTTTGCGACGTCGTGTCTGACGAAATTGTTGACTCCATAAGCGGTGGGTACAAAGACATACTTTTTACAGTTGCTCTATCAGTAACGTTACGTTTAACTCAATAGTTGAAGTACTTAAAACACCTCTCTTTTTTCCTTCAATTCTAAAACCCGTTTGTCCTGGAATGAATATTGCCCTAGATGCATCAAATTGCCCACTTTGAATGTCAACTGTACGATCGATGCTACCCGCGGCTGTAATAACGCGAACTGACGCATCACCGGTACTAACACCAAACATTGTAAGCCTCCAGAATCCGCGGTCTAATGAAATAACCTCATTATTAGTTTGCAACGTAATACAAGGATAACGCGCCGCGGTCAGTGGAAGCGTTTGCCACGAACTTAGAGTCACAGTTTTGGTTGCTGTGTAAATATCGCGGCTGTGGTAATCATCCGAAACGAAATCGATGTGAATTTGGGGAACCGCGTCTAACATATCTGCGGTGGGCTTAGGGATAGTATATCCCCAGTTGGTAAGGCCAACCAAATCATCGAGGTTGTACTTGTGCATATTTGTTTCTCCTTTTTGCCGGAGATAACCACGAATCTTATAGTGTGAGTCGGCCATTATTAAGTCTTATGTTTCCCCGACTTTAAAATATGTGTATATCTGGAAGTGGGAAATTCCAACAGCAGTTGGAGATGATGGCCCTATTTCACCGGTCGTCAGTTTGTATATTTTGAATGCGGTGTCGGTGTTGATGGTAAACTCCTGCATAGAATCAGTCAAATCGTTTTGGTATAAGTGGGTGAGGAGGTTTGTATATGTAAGCGCACCACTACTATTCCGAACAGCCCCACTTATCCCCCAAGACTTGATATGACTAGCAGTCACCCCAGCCAGACTAACTTTCCATATTCGTACAGGCGCCGGACATTCAATCTCTATACTAGGCTTTAAAGGACTATCATTCGCAACGGCCATGGCCCTCCACTCACCGCTGACTCCTGAGTTGAATGCCATATGAGGTGGGTAATCGGGAAGAGATGTGCTGGCTGATGCCTTAAAACCCGTTTCGGAAATGTTTTTGGACAGGGGTGGAATGTGACCGTTGTAGTTTAAAAATTTGATGCTGTTCACGTACTGTCTTACAGCGGTCTCTTTACTATCTGTATACCTTTTAACCACAACAGCCTGATTGTCGACATATTGTTTATTGGCCACGTTCAAAGGCTCCGTCGGTATTTTATTTAATTTTGTCATTTTGCCGGTTACGATTCTCGTCACCTGCCCGATACTCGCCGCGTCGGTATTAGTTGTTGAGGCCCCCGTGTAAAGCCCAGTCACCCTCTTACCGCCCATAGCTAAATTTCCAGTCATTGCGTCGCCAACTTTAAGCACGCAAGCGCTCCTGACCATAGCGTCTTGTTCTTCGGCGTAAGTTTTTGCAGCTTCGGCTTTCTGGTCCGCGTACCCCCTTGCGGCGGCGGTTTTTTGATCTGTATACAACCTCACGGCCGAATTAATCGCGGTGTCCTGATCGACCGCGTACTGCCTAGCAGCAATATGTTGAACATCAACATATTGTTTGTTAACCACGTGCAACGACTCCGTGGGAACTCTATCGAGGCTCAATAGAGCGCCGGCGACCGCTGTTGACACTTGTTTCCAACTCGCTGCGTCGCTATCAGATCCTGGAATCTCTGTTGGAAGTCCAGTTACTCGGTGGCCACCCATGACTAAACTTCCAGTCATTACACTTCCAGATTTTAGCACACACGCGTTCTTGACGATAACATCTTGCTCGTTGACGTAACTTTTTACAATAACATCCTTTTCGTCCGCATACTGCCTAACGGAATCTCTCAGCACCTCGTTCTTCTCGTCCGTGTACTGTTTGGCATCGATAAGCTTCTGGTCTGCATGGCTCTCGGCCGCGGCCGCCTTCTGGTCCGCGTACAGCCTGACGGCAGTGTCCAGCAGAGCGTCCTTATCGTCTGCGTAACGTTTAACGAGACCAGTTACCTCGGAGCTTAAGCCGTCTGCATACAACTCAGCTTGGTGCGCCCGCTCTTTCGCGTACTCCGTTATTTGTTTCCAACTCCCAACGTCGGACTCCCCCACCAATTCATCCCAACCCTCGTCTTCGCTATCAGATCCCGGAGTGTCCGTGGGCAAACCAGTCAATTTATGACCGCCCATTTTTAGAACGCCAGACATCGTTCCACCGGTGAGTTGCAGGTTGTCCTGATCTACGATGTCTGCATAAGCCTTTGTCGCGGCGTCCGTGTCCATCGTAGGAGTCCCCACATTTGTCAGCCGAAAACCTCCAGCCGAAAGAATTCCCAGCATGGTATCACCAGCCTTGTGGATGAGCCCAGCGGCGCTTATCTGCCCTCCTCCCACCCCACCTCCACCGTCTCTTCCAAATTTATCAACCGGCATTTTTATATACAAAAAGGCGATGGAAGTCTAACATAGGTCAAGCACGATATCTTCAAAATTCTTTCCGGCAGCGAGCTCTCTTAGCACGAGCAGACAGAGATGACCACATACAACATCATCGGGCCCCTGTAGCTGGAACGTTTGAGTTCTTATAGGATTTTTTAAATATCTAGAAATTTCGAGAGGCGGATCCAGCCCATAACTGTCAAAATAGACGGCTTTTGGTCCATCTATCCAATAGGCGACCCAGTGAGTACCATCACCAGAACCGGAATCCAGATTAACAACTCCACACTCCTTCTCACGAGCCACGGCGGGCAGACCATCTCGCATGAAAACACCGCGGAAATGCGGCAGCGCTCCGGCAACTTTCTCTATATCGAAGTTGCTAAGAGGTTTTAGTTTTTTTGTCCGATGTAGAGACCCGATCCTTTACACATTGGGCAACAGCCACCATGAGTCTCCCGCCCGAGATATAAACCAGTCCCGCGGACCTGGGCCTCGAGTGCGCGATTGTGACGCTCCGCCTCCGCCTGTGCGGCGTCGTTGGCCTGTTTTTTGTGCACGGCCTCAGTCACCCCAGCGGCAATACCACCCGCCGCGGACAAACCGCCGAAAATCGCCGGAAGGAGAGCCAGTAGCGGAAGAAAGCCGCCCATTTTTGTCATCTTTTTCAATTGCGTTTTGGTGAATCTCAGCTCCATGCCAACGCCTTCCGAAATCTTCTTCACGATTCGGGCGGCTTGAACTTTCGTAAGCGCGAGCTTATCGTCTCCACGAAGCTGGCCATGAGCGAGTCGGATCGTGGCACCAGTGCCGGCTCGCGCAGCTCTAGCTAATGTTTGCTTTTGCCCTTCGGTCAGTGAAAGGCCGAACGCAACGTATTCAGTTTTCATTTTTGGAAAAAATATATCTAAAAGAGGGCCTTGTATCTAAATGTGAAAAAACGATTTCTAGTAGACGACGTTGAATTTGCTGCCATCCGATTCGAAATTCAGGAGTCGGTCGCTGATCAGGACGGCATATGCCGTCGTATTATTTGGTACCCCTTCGTTAAAGTCCACCTTGATTTGTATGTCCTGTACAGAGGTTTTAAGTCGTTCAGATTGCCTCCGCACGTCCAGAACAAAGATCGGAAACAAATCTACAAATTCGATTGGTGTCGGTTGGCATGACGATTCACGCGCGTCTATGCCGCAATATTCTTCCTTGAAGTCACGTAGGGCCTTGTAAGCGCGAGAGGTTGTCCTCTTGGTGAAGTCGAGATTCATGTCAACAACTGGGTAGCGATCACTGTTGAGCATAGCGAAAATGTTGCGAACCTGCACATGGTCAAACAGTGCCGGATTCTGGCCTTGATGTGCATTCTTTCCAGTTTGAAAAGCAACAAGAATCCAGCGTGGCTTTTCCGTGCCCGACTTAACACTCAAACGCCAGGAAAAAGTCGTCGCTCGTGGCACCGCAATGTTGTCGCATTGCATGGCGCGGAATGCTACAGGTACCTTAACCTTGGCTTCAATCTGCTTCATTAGCATGCTTTTATACTCCAAAGCGGGTATTATATGCGGCATGAACCAGGAGAGTTTAGTCAGCGCGATCTGGCCATTGGCCGCAGCGGCTTCCTTGAAGATCGCGTCTGCGTCCCCCTGCCGGCTCAGCAGTAAGGAGTGTTTAATCCCGTATACGACTTTGTGATAATCATCGCAAAAACCGAATAGATGTCTTAAGGGAACGATGAATGAAAACGTTCCAATAGGGACGGGTTTTCCAATGATCATCAGTCGACGGGCCTCGAAGCCGATATTCGCAGCCGCCGCCGCCGCGGTCGTGTCCTTCTGCCAACACATGTTTAAACCTTCGCCTTTGGAAAAATCATCGCCGTAAACCAGCATGCCTTTCATCGTCGTGGCTTGCCCAGGTGACATGACATTCTCTATCTCGGTATTGTTAGCCAGGTATCGAATTTGAGAAAACATGTACGGGATGGCGTTGTTGACGAATGACACCAGCGAGTCTGCGTTGTAACCCGCGCCAGTTGATGTAATCCTGCCCTCCACAAGAAGGTAGCTCTTAGAAGGCTGTGTGAAAATGTCTTGGTTCTGGATGTCTATCTGTATGGCCTGGCCATTGTTAATAGCCGCAGGGTTTTGTGATTCATACTCGCGGTATTCAAACGATTCGATGCTATTGTCATCGGGCACCGCCGAAGCGATGTCCAACATTTCACTCGGCACGTCAAATGCTGCCATTATTATAAGTAAAAAAGTTCAAGCTTCAATTATTAATCATGCTGTAAATGAATTTCATTTACGAAATGAATTTCATATGTGGTGGGTAAAGCATTTCTTGCGTTTTATGAATTAGTCGGAAATTTTTTTTATTTTATTTTGCGAGAAACAGACCCCTACCACCACGACTCGGCTTTATAGTCTTGAAACCGGATCCAGCAATGCGGCTGTTTATGTCGGCCATTGTCGGAACAACGGGTGGCGGACTCACAGCCAGTTGTTTTAAGTATTCAATGCTCTTGTCGCTGAGCGCCTTCTCCAAAGGTGCGGGAACAACAGGCGCAGCAGATGAATTTTCATTTCGTAAATGAGCTTCATTTACGGCCGCAGCGCGTCTCGCTTTCACGGCATCAACAATTTGCCTGACGGCAGATGCTGTTGTGGCGCCGGCTTTCGCGACATTACCAACCGCCTTGGCAACGTTTGTGATTGTGCCTCTATTCGCCGAAATGAAGGAGCCTGCACGGCCAAGGAAACCCGCGATTTTGGGTATCCAGTCGAAAAGTCCACCACCCACGACACGACGCCGCTTTTTAATTCCAAGAACAAACATGAGAATATTTAAGTGTGAAAATCTACGCACTGCGGATGTGAAACCTTATAGTTACTGTCTCACCGCGGAGGTTTAATTGTTCACCATTCTGGTCGGTCAGCCACACACGAATGCCCTGTACGTTGCCAGCCGGTGCTACTGGAAGGTACACTAGATTTTTCGGAGACTCGATTACCTTATAGCCGGGCGACACATCCGGGAAAAAACTGTAGATTACTGGCAGCTGGCTACCATTTCGATACGATCCAGAGATAATATCACAATTTACCAGAATTGTGTCCACCCGGAGAATATCGACTGGATTTTCTCCCTCTTTATAACCAAGACTAAGCGTCTGAGGGTTAAAACCGAGCGTTTGCCTGATGGTAGATGCGGCCATATCTACCTTAAAACGGACCTTCGTTATCTTTACGAAGGCGCGAAGGGTAGATGCGTTAGCTCCTATAGTAATAGGAGAATCAAAGCTGAGTTGAGCAACACCTGGCGGCGGCGGATTTTGCATTTCTAACTGCCGGCTGATTTAATAATTAATCTGTGCGATCTCGTAGCTTCCGTCGGGTAAAATGATCGTCTTCCAGGTCTGTCCATTGGTGGGGCTGTAGACGAACTTGTTATTTGAACTGTCTATGTTCGGGATCGAGTTATAAGTTTCAAGATTGACCAAAGCAAGCTCAAAGCGTCTTTTTGGATCCAGGTACAGCGGTGGTGAGAAAGCCGTGGTCCACCCTGTAGTATCTGAGGAAACAACTATACTAAAATTTTCCTTAGGCTGTAAAAGTTCTCTAATTTCTTCGAGCAGTTTCTCCGAGCGTTCCATCTGAGCCATGAATTTTGTTTTCTATTTCTATTTTATGAGCATGTTTCTATTCAATTCGAGTGCCAGCTCTTTGGAGATCGCACCGGAACGCAGTAACTCATCAAGAATGGCGGAGATTTCGTTGCCGAGACCTGTGTTTCCCGCGGCCCTAGAGGCCACTAAAAGCTGTAACCTCTCAACCAGGGCGTTTGGATCGTTGTAAAATTGCACCGCGCCGCCTCGAATCAGCTGGAACTTTTTACTTTTCCGGCCATGAATTGGCAGACCAGACATCTGAACGAGCTTTTTGAAAGTTTCAATTGCCTGAGGCGAATATTGCTTAGTCTTAACGAAGCGTTTCGTTAACAGGCTGAACAATGACTCATCGGCAGGAGCTTCGAGCACGAGGTTCCCACCTTTAAACACTCTTAGTCTACCAGCAGACAGCGCGACGGGGTCGACGGAGAGCTCACCCAAGGCGTTACCTTGTAATTTCAGAGGAACGGCTGGAACACTGAAACCCTTTCCTTTTTTAGTGAGGGCGTGACCTTTCAATAGCAAACGAATTCGATCTCTGTAGTCCTGTAGGACGCCGATATCTACGGCCAGCGCATGTACCTTTTCTTCGTCTCCGTTCTTATTGGCCTTCCTTTTCGCTTTGCCCAGGGTGTGGCGATTATAATAATTTACGCCTTCGATTATCTGTTTCACAGCTGCCGTGTCGTCCAGGTCGAGCTCGCTCGGAGGGGTAAAACCGTGCCGCCTGATTGCATCGACGTTGAGATGTCTGTTTGGGTGGACGAGCAATGCTTCCTGAGCGGGGTGTGCCGCAATCGCCGGAAGGGCTGGAGGAGCAGTTGCTCCAACGGAATCACCGAACAACGCCGCTATCGGGTTAAAATTAGCAGACTCTGAAATCTGCGCCGGCAAATCCTGTAAAGCGCTGGTAACTTTCTGCAGCTCCTTAGACGTAGCCGCCTGTGATTCAGCCGTGGCTGTGGCGATTGGTTTGAAAAGCTTTGCCGCATCGTACTGAAGATTGGCTTCACCGAGCTTCTCATCCACGAAACGCTGTCTCAATCGATTTCTCCGAGCTAAATAGTCCTGAGTCAACGCGTCTCGCTCCTGTTTAGACGAAACTTTTGTCCACATCGTGGTTGTATGTCGACTATATCTTGTAAGTTCTTAAGTGTGACAAGTTTTACAATGTGACTGATAATATCGTCACAGCTGTCACGCTAAGGTATTTTTTTATACACATTCAATCAATCAGTAACGATAACTTTTGTCCACATCGCGTTTGTATGTCGACTATATGTTGCCTATATCATGTCTTTAAATACTTGCCTTGGGCTTATAGAAGCGATCGAACCCGCAACGATATTTTCCATCGTACACTTTGGACGTCAAATCTATGACTGCGAATCCATATGGCTGGGCAGCACACTCGCTGAAGAACGTACGGAACTCATCGAAAGACATGTCGCCGCCTACGAACGTATCGTGAATGGCTCGCAAATTTTTGCTGTCTTGGTTGAAGAGGACGATAAGATTAGCATTGTCACGGATCGCTTGCTTCGGAATTCGAAAATAATTCTGCGTTAAGTAGAAGCAGTCCGCGCCACCGTGTCGACCCATAGTGAAATACCTTTCGATGGGCGACTGTTTTTCAAGCATAACGTCATCGAACACTAGAAGGCTTCTGGCATTCTTATTTAATGATTCAACTGGAACTATTTCATCTGAGCAAGAGTGAAAGGAAGCCACTTCCTTCCCGGCAACTTTTTCCAACTCTGTAACCCAGTCCCGGAGGAACTGATATTTTTCCTGTCCCAGAGACTTTGAGTATAGATAGAGCCGGTCAAAACGTAGGTACCCCTTCTTCAGAAGGAGGTTAAGCAGTAGGTTTGTTTTCCCACATCCGCTAGGCCCACAGATTATGCACCGTATGCTGGATGGTAACAGCCAATGGTGGTGTTTTTTTCCATCGTCGGCTTCGAGATCGAAATTTGTTATTTCCATATAGAGACAACGAGTTATGATTGTATTCAACGAAAACAATGTATTGCCTACGATGTAAGAAACATACTGAGACTTCAAATGAAACAATCGTCGAGTTACGAAACGGTCGGCCAGCCAAGAAGGGAACCTGTGCCGTCTGCGGTGCAAAGAAGAGCCAAATTTTGCCTTCTAAAGTGCGAAAGCATAAGTCTCGTGAGACTTATGGAGGCTCGCTACTGAATAGGGCCCTCAACGCTCTACCTCTTCCAGAAATGCATATGAGCCTTCCATCCGGTATGTCTTCGGAAGATAATCCGGGAGGTTCTTTTCAGAATACGGGAAAGTACTCTTACTGTGGACCATTCACAAAACTCGATAAACGGCTGTCACAGCGCTATCACGGTGTTAATCAGCTCGACCGTGCGTGCCTCCACCATGATGTGGCTTACGCAGTTCATAAAGATACCCCAGGGCGTAACCACGCAGATGACATCCTCGCTGCAGCCGCGTCGAAGATCGCACTCACCGATGAAACTCCGGATTATGAGAAGAAGGATGCGCGGCTGGTATCGGCCATTATGTCAGCGAAGTCGAGGCTGGGGATGGGTGTTGGACGGCGACGCAAATGAAAATCATTTGTGTATGTGTTTACCTGTTTGTAATATATAGTTTTACTGAAATGTCTAAGAACCTTTCAACTGTCTATTACAGCCCTAGAGGTTACTGGCGAGGTAAGGCTGCGGTGAAGAAATTAGCCTCAGCCGCCAAAGTTTCCGAGGCGGAGGCTCGTGATTGGTTGAAGAAACAAGCTGTGTGGCAGATTTATCTTCCCGTTCCACGCCGCATACCGCGTCCAAAGTTCGATGAAAATCGACCAAACGCGGTACACCAAGCCGATCTCTTGTTTTTACCTCACGATAAAGTAGGTCGAAAGACTTATAAATACGCTCTCACTGTTGTTGATGTTGCCTCGCGATACAAAGAAGCTGAACCGTTGATAAACAAAAGTGCGACCGAAGTCGCCGCCGCTTTAAGCCGGATCTATAAGAGGGGCCCATTAACTTGGCCTCGACTCTTTCAGGTCGATCCTGGACGCGAATTTATGGGTGATTTTACACCGTTGCTGGTGAAGCACGGCGTTCTTGTAAGACGCGGACAGGCCGCAAATCATCGCCAACAGGGCATCGTTGAACGCTTTAACCGTACTCTAGCTGAGCGACTTTTCGGTGCCCAGTACGCTCAGGAATTGCTCCTGGCTGCAAGGGGGTCATCAGAACGGTCAGTGGAATGGGTTCGACGATTGCCCGAAGTTGTAGCTGCACTAAACGATGAGCCGACGCGCTTGCTCGACATGAAGCCGGTTGAAGCGATGAAAGCTGCTAAAGTGACACAGAAGCCCTCTCATTCACAAATGAAAACTCGTTTGTGGGGAATGGATGAGCCTATTCTCGGACACGACGTTCTCGTCCGCTATTTGTACGCTCCCGGCGAGCTCGAAGGTGGAAGCAAACGTGCCACCGATCCTAACTGGTCGCTCACCATCCACGCTATTTTGGATGTTGTTCGGCAGGCTGAGCAACCGGCTTTATACCATCTAGTTGATGGGCCTGGCCGCGGTTTTGTACGTGAGGAGCTGCTTCTGGTGCCTATGGGCACTGAGCTACCCCCCGATAGAATACTCAACCGTCGTTGATTTTGTAGTGCCCATATGCCAGCGTTGTTATTCCGTCCGGAGATATCCACTTTTTTGTGTCTAATGGAGAGAGGCTGATCTTATTCTGCTCGTACACTCCGATCTGGTGGTCGTGGCTTCTAATCACGACTTGTGTGTGCCGCATCTCTTCTCGTTCGAACAGGCATTCCTTGTATAGCTCGTGGTGCAGATCCTTCTTCACAACTGCTCTCTGAACGCCTTTTGCTTTCCTGATCTCTGAACCACCCGATTTTAAGATCGAGTACATCTTCGGGCGTAATCCTACGAATTGGGCTATGACCACTCCGTTACATTCATCCTTGAACTTGCCCACGACTTTCTTGTTCTCGACGTCGTAGTATGGGCTGTCTTTTGGAAACTCACTAAAGTCGTATAAGTGTTTTTTATTCCACATATCGGCGTAAGCGTTCGGAGTTTCCACCTGAAATAAGAGGCTATCTGTGTCTGTATATAGCAACTGGGCTTTTTCTCCGTACTCGTTTTTCACATCGTTGTACCAGAAGTCGTACATCAGATGCTTGCTGAGGTCGAGGACAGCCTGGCCGACATATACAGGTCTGTTTAACTTGAGCTTGCTCTTCAAACTGTGAATCGCGGCGAGTTGGTCGTTGAAGATTTTGTGTGATATGTAGGCCGGGTCAGCAATTAGTTTACGAAGTTTGTCAACTTTTGAGGTCGGTACCAGGTTAACTCTGATTCTTTTTCTAAGATTTTCCATGGTCTTTCCAAAGACCGCATTATTAGCCAGCTTGAAGAAATCCTTCTCAAATTCCGACGTTGCCTTCGCCCTCAATTTCGTATTCATCTCGATGTATGGAGCCATCCACGCCTCCTGCCTGAATTTAATGGCACGATGGATCTTAGAAACTCGTAGGCCCAACGAGTGATATAGTTTGAGATTTCTATAATGGACCACATACCGCTCCTTAGGTCGCAGGCTTGGTACTAACTTCACATGCTTTGTGAACTTGCCTCCCAACTCGTTCATAAGCACATTCTGATAGTCGCTCAACCACTCCTCTTGGACTGTCAGGGTCTCCGGTGCTAAGGGATAGTCGCTATGTGATTCGTGGAGGTGCTCCGGGTACTCGAGATCGACTTCAAGTAGGAAGCCTTCAGGCGCGTCATCTGGAGTTTCCAACACTTCGTCGAGAGTAGGACTTTCCCAGCTAAATCCTCCAACTGGTAGTGGCTGTTGCATCGCCCAGCCGTAAAGATTATTCGCGTCGAGGTACATGATCCAGTTGTCTGGCTTCGTGGTATCGTAGTCGGGGCATTGCGGGTTGTTGGCTTTTGCGAAGCGCTTAGATACCATCGAGATTCCACCTCGGAGACCTTTCTCTACGAACAAATGCATATCTATATCGGTTAAAAGTTCGAGCTCGATCTTCGTCTTTTTCAACAATGCGTCCCAGGCCATTCCTGGCAGGCTGAAGTAATTTGCTGGATCCAGACTGTAGTGCTTCATCGATGTGGATCTGAAGGTTTCGAAGACATCGGCTAGTAGAAGTACATCCGTACGGAGATACAAGTCGTGATAGTCGCCCAGAGTTTTACAGTCAAACTCGTCCCACACTCGTTGTGCGTGTTGATAATCCTCGTCAGAAATGCTCTCTCGTGTGAGCTTGCTGTAGAACGCTTCCTTGGGTGGAAGTCGGTCTTCGTCGAAGCGGTGGTAATCATGGATGTATTCGTAACAATATACGCCCTTTCGTCTCAACAGATCTAGTTTTGTCCTATCATTGCGAACGAAATTTTCCTTTATATATGCCGTTGTGACTTTGAGATCCTCTAGCGATAGGTTTCCTGATAATTTATCCAAAGAGCTGTTTAGAAACTGGAGACTATCAATGAACTGTAGTTGCCCAATATTAAATGTCATGTATTTCTCCATATTGTTTGGAATACAGTTAATTTCAGTTTGTTCATCCTGTGCGGCCTCACAGCTACCTATCGCTTGCATTATGAGGTGGCTGTCGTAACCTCGCAGATTGTGGAAGACCACCGGTACCTTACACTTATCGGGATATATTCGAAGTTTGAGGTTGCAGGCGTTATGAGCGGCACCTCGGTACTTACCGGTAATGTGACAGTGGTCGCGAACTCTATCCTCTTCGAGCGCATTTCCGCAGATGTGACAATCGATAGCTTCGCGGAATGATTGGCGATCAACTGCTGACATAACCATCTTAGCCGGGGTGGCCAGCCTTTGTCTGATAGAGTCCAGCTCGCCTTGTATTCGTTGTAGGAATTGTTGCACGGCGTCCTCTCCACGATATAAAACTGGTTTCTTGGTGCGGCCATCGTATCGAACCACTATGTAACAGAAGCTACACGGTTTCTGCTCAGCTATCTGTCTGGTGTTGCTCTTGCTGGGGTTCATGACTGCACCTTCGATTGGTATGTTCAACGCCTCAAAGTCTGCGTATATGATATATGGGGTTTGTATCTGTTTGTGGTGGTTCTGGAATTTGAGGATATTTTCATCCTCTTTTGGCATCTCAATTCGCTGAGGCTTCTCACTGATGCCCTGACAATCTTTGATATGGGCATCCAGTAAGTCTTGTCTACAGAATATGTGTAGGCAGCGACGACATGGGTGTTTCTTGTTTTTGTCTTTGCTATTTTGATTAAGAATTCGGCCAAGGTCTTTAATCCAGACGTAGTGGTAATTCTCGCCACTGACTAACAGTAGAAGATCGATATTATAGTCTCTATTGGTCTGCTTTGAGACATAAATTGGATACAAAGCTTTATCCCACCCGAAGACTGAGACGCTTATATTAGGGTTCTGACGTTCGAACTTACCGATATCTGTGACCTTCACTGGAAATTCTATACCATCGAAGTTTAGCTCGAGGAGGTGTGTACGATACTTAGTAGGGCGTTGAGGGTCCTTTTCTACTGGATACATTGCGCTTAGTATGGCCCACTCGAAGCATCGGTTATCTTTATTCTTTACATTAATAACCGTACGAGGGGGTATATACTTTGGTGTGGGAAAGTAGCTCTTACCTCGGAAAGGCTTATATCTTGCAAAACTGAGGTCCAGCGCCACGACCCGCTTCACTCTCCACCCCGACCCTTCATTGGTATAGTCCTCGAGGCTTTTTAGTACTTCGGCCTTGGCCTTTCGTGCGGCCCCTTGGATTTTACTCGCATTCGTAATTGGCACTGCTTTGCTTCGAAAGTAGGCCGTATTGGTAATAGTACCCGGGGTCGCGTTTCCGTCGTACAACATGTCAACGGTCGGAGCCAGCTTTTCCAACTCAACTGTCAACACTTGCGAGTATTTCAGACCGTCTTGTTTCAACAGCTCTTCGTTGAGTTGCGCCTCAATGTTGTGCCCCATTGCACTCAAGAAAGCCAACGCATCTCTTTCCAGCCTGTGGTTAAGAGGTACTTCTGCACGGAAGTCTCTCAGAAGCTGATTGGCGAGCTCTCTGTGCACTAGAAATGGTGGTGGTCCACCTCTATCCTTCTTAATTAGGAGTGGGTCAAATTCTGCCAGAAAGGCCTTACGTTTCGCCCCTCTATGCTTGCGCACTGGAGGAATTGGCCTTGGAAGGAGTGGCTGTAGTAAGCGTCGCTTGACTGCGTCTGGAATGGGTTCGTCTAAGATATTCTGTAGAACACCTCGAAGAGCTGGGGGACCAGTAAACTCACTCAGCAATTGTTCAATTTTTTCATTCGTAGACAATGCCATAGTTATAAATTATTTTATACTACTATGGCAAACTTTTCTTTAATATAATAATTATGTCGTTTGTTCAAATGATAATTTTTGTTTACTGATGTTCGATTGTCGCTTGCTCATCTGTATTAACACAATACAATAACTATGTCGTTTGTTCAAATGATAATTGTTTTATTCTACTGATATATTCGATAGTCGCTTCCATTCTTTATTAAATTCACGGACTAACCCACCACGTCGTATTCTTGATTGTATAGCATAATACCCACACTTCATACACTCACCTAAGTGGTTTTTGATACCCCTTCCACATTTGGCGCATGGTCTTGTCCCGCAACCGTTTCGCAGTCGTGCTAAATGCTTGAAACAGTACTCCCCAATGCATCTGTGACAGCAGAGAGTTGTTTTGCCTATCATAAGCCATTTGCAAAAGTTTTTCCCTAACATTATGTTTTATGTATACCACAACCTATTCATTTATTTAAATTGAAAAAATGACCCGAATGGTTTGGGCCGGCCTCGTGGGAGGTTCTCGGCCGGCAGCAAACGACACTCTTGCGGTTTGATGTGTTAGGGCAATCCACGATCCTTATTTTTTTGGCTTTGGCCGAATTGGCTTAGAGACGGTCTTTATATCAAAGGACTTTCTATTGAGCCTGATTTCAAAGACTCACTTAACACCACGATTCAAAAGACTTCTAAGCCATGATAGCCATAGGCACTGCTTGGAAACCAATCTTTGATAAGGGTCTGTGGGCCCTGTCCCGAAGCCGCTCAGTGTGACACTGTGACACTTGTGACCATATTATCAGTCACAACTATGAAAATGGTCACACAAAGCGTTCGTGGGCCCTCAGGAGGCCCTGGAAGTCGGCCTGCTATAATTGTCCGTGGGTTTCAGGACCCTCTGGAGGCCTAGATGGTATAGATCGGCATCCTCTTAATTCGGTGAGATAATGGAGTGGTGGGGACAAAAAATTGTGGGGGTGGCGACCATCCCCTGGCAAATTTGATAGAATAGTGAGGTGCTGCGCCAAAGCCCGTAATGGACATCTACTGGAGTGACTAGAGAGTGTTTAAATGCAATTGGGAAGTTGCCGGTAGAGAGTGAGAGATTGATAAGTTTGGTGATTAAAGGAGCGACGACAGAGGCACAGTCTTTTAGAAGAGAGGTGGGGATATCAAGTGCACACTGCTTGTTGGGAAGAGAGTTTAATAATAATAATAATAATAATAATAATAATAATAATAATAATAATAATAATAATAACTTTCGTTTCATGCACAGGCATTCTATGTAGTATCACAGTAATTGCAATTGTCGCTGATGTCCACATAAAGTTTAATGACTGTAGATAATGGAGAATCAGTCTCCTTCCAACAAGTATTGGACTACTGAAGCTTTGTAGCCAGTGACATATAAACATGGCAAGTACTTTATTATTATTATTATTATTAATTATTATTATTTATTATTATTAATTATTATTATTAATTATTATTATTATTATTAATTATTATTAATTATTATTAATTATTATTAATTATAATTATTATTATTATTATTATTATTATTATTATTATTATTATTATTATTATTATTATTATTATAATTATTATAATTATTATTATTATTATTATTATTATTATTATTATTATTATTATTATTATTATTATTATTATACACCACACTACTAGGAACATTTCATGTCTGAAAGGCTATCTCTGGCAATCATTCAGCTGTTGTCTGGTGTCTTTGATGAGGTACAGTCTTGGATGGCGGCCAACACCTCCTTAACCCATCAGAGTATGATTTCGTGTTACTGGGCACTTCACAGGAACTTCAAAAATTTGATCGGCTCAAGTCTGAAACTAAATGACTCAATTAGTAAACTGGCAGACGCTGCTCGTAAGTTGGGCATTGTTTTCAATTCTTCCATGTCTCTCACTGGCCATGTAAACAAGTATTTGCAAGTCATCATGTTGATCATCAGATCTGGCAGATGCACCATCTGCCAGATCTTCTTAGGCAACTCCCAGCAAAGTCCACTATTGATGATCTGGCGCAATACAGATTGTCTGACTGAAGTTCGTGTTTTAGGCACAGGCTGAGCTAAAAAATAACTATGTACCAAAGTCAACTGCAGACGTCCACATTGGGCATAACTCGTCTCCTTGTCCACACTGGGATGACCCATTCTATCTTTCTGTACATACACCCTTAATTATTATTATTATAATTATAATTATAATTATAATTATAATTATTATTATTATTATTATTATTATTATTATTATTATTATTATTATTATTATTATTATTAGAGCAGTTTTATATAGCACCCCTTCAAGACTGCCTACTCATGAGCACTCCCAGCCCAACTACGGTCGAACAACGCAGTTTCAAGAACAGTAAGAAAGAGGGTGAAATGACCAATCGGTATTTGACGGAGCTTGGTAGGGAGCCCATTCCAGGTCATGAGAGAAGACACGGCACAGATAAAATGAATGACCCTTACATGTTTCATCATGGCCAACACTGTTAAAAAATTCACTTCAACATAATATTGGTGAAGAAATCTATTGGGATTAAAATTATTCAATACAACAATTGCTTTTGTTCCACAGGTCATGACTGTAGAAACCAGTGTAACTACACAATGGAGCATTAGTTTCAATAAGATATTATCGAATGTTAAACTTTAACCTTATTCAGTGTTCAGTCATTGGTTATTCATTTAACATTTAATCCGCAAATCACATCAAATTAATCATGTAAATTTAAAACGGTGCAATAAAATGATGCTACAGAATATTTTATACAACAAAATAGTGCAAGTCTTCCTAGGATAGCTCACGATCAACATAAACCGACCTTGACATTAACACTCAGGTAACACCTCTTATACCATTGGGTGATTGTATTTGCTCATTGCTAACCCTTCTAAACGACAAACACTGCACTCAATCACTGGACAGACACTTCAACTCTTGTGCCTCACACCAAGAGTGTTGGAATCTTGGCATTCCTGATGCCAGGTCCAACTTGAATCTGCTGCCCAGTTCTATCCACTCTCATAGATCTGTCATTTCATTTGGGTCCAGTCTTGTTCATTTCAACTAACTGAGAAATCAGTTTGTCTTCCTCATCGATTACAATTTTAACAGAACTTGTCCGACAGGACATGATTTGGACTGCAGTTTCACTACAGAAGAATATAAGCAGTACCTTAAGTTAGTCTGATCTGCTATGGTATGAAGTGTTAACGCCTTCATTTTCTTAGCTTCAGCAACATGAGGGCTGGTGACAAGTCTCCTCTCCTTTGCCATCTGATCTTCTCACTGACAGTGTACTCATTATAGCCGAGTTGGCTAGTGGGTGCTGGTGGAGTAGAAATCTCGAAACAATACCTGTGTTGGTGAGGATTTGAACCCTTGACCTATCGGTCGACAGTCCAGTATGCTAACCACTAGCCTATCGCACACGTCCATTGTTTCACTACAGAGTGAACACCAATTGATGTCATCAGAATAATGGTGATATATATAAGTCATTACACTAGATTATTTTACCAGGTTAAAAAATAAATGCCTATCAAGTCTGTCTATCATAGCAGAGTGCAGCACGAAGGCTGCCATTCAACTCCTTCGCAGAAAGCGCTGAAAAGAAGACATGCTAGATGAGGGTTTAGACTAATATAAGCTCAGACTAATATGTCATACAATATTCGTACATATGTAGAAATAGATGCCATGATTATTAGAGATATTTTAGCTACTAAATCTGGCTCTTTGCTGCTCAACTGCAGCAAACAATAACTGATTCCATTACATGAAATGTAGACCACAAAGCTTAAAACTTACATAAAGCCGGTTACTAATATGAAAGAGGATTATGTTTACATAAAGCAGTCTAAGTAGCATTTGGAAATAGGTACACATGCAGTGAAATAAAATTTCCAGGCACATAATGATATGCATAAAATCTGGGAGCAGACTGTGCCAAACCACATGTGACTTATGGCGAATAACCACTGAATGCCAAATATACTGTGAAGTTATCTACTGTTAGATAAGTTAGAGGAGCTAACTTTAAAGAATCTTGGTAATAGACAAAGGTTACTTTTGCCCTATAACTGCCAAATAAACTGCAACACTTGTTCCATTCAATGGATCCAACACCTTGTAAGGTAAAGTAAGGCAAAGTTCTAATAACATATGCTCCTGAATAATATTCTAGCATTGTCAGATCTTGCAATAATGACAACAGCCAGCAAATAAACACAATTTTCTTGCAGTCTTCCACAGGCTCATCAAAATCTGCCAATTACACATAAGCACCGTAGAGCTGAACCATGCAGCATTTGTTTCATATGGGTTTTGGTCCATTTCCATGGACCAAAACCCAGGAATATAACTTCAGATCTTGCATCCTCCTTAAAGCCATGTCTTTTTCATACTTTGTTCTTCTCTGCCTTAGAAAATGTGAGCTGTTGCTGGTTCACAGTTACACAGCATAAATGTGAATGTTTTCCTATAGCGATCGTAAGGACTTGACTCTGATCATTTTTCAACGAACTGACAAGGTGGGATGCTTCATCATCGCTACCCCTTTGAATGGGTCCAACACCATTAGTTTAAGGCAAGGGCCAAATCCCAAGTCTAGAACAGAGCACTGCCGAGTCTGGCACTTCCCAGCTCATGCTGTGATACACAAAATTACACTTCACACTTTCTTACACTTGATTACAATGAGAGAATTTTTGTCAGCAGGATTTGCATATTAAATTAATGTTTTTGTTCATGGACTAAGGCACTTTCTGAATACGCTTGAACAATGCACAGGCTGAACCATTGCAATCAGTCATTCTGTTTTTCTCTTGTACGCGAACACTCTTCTCTTAATACTACATCCCATTCTCTTACTTCTTTACTATTTTAATTTCTCAATTAACACTAAATACTGTCCTTTGAAAACAATCTGATAAAATATGCGATCAAGAACCAAACATTAAATTATGCTAAACAGAGCTCATTATAGTTTTCATATTTTTTACTGGTTCATTCATTATGCAGCTAATTTTTAAAACACAAATTTTTAAAACTTTAAAACCTTTTTAAAACCCTGCTAACTAGAAAGCTCAAAGAGAAGAAGCTTTGGTACTTTAGCAGTAACAAGAGCATGACTTGCCAATAACTACAACATGACAATTTGTCTGTGAGAATTTTCAGCAGAGTAATTCAGATAATCCAATAACAGCAAAGTAGTACTGAGTGACCCATGTACAGAGAAATGACTACTGTAACCAAACCACAAATCGTAAGAATGACAACAGCATTATTCATTCCGTGTATGTCATAGATGACTAAAATACACTGCACTTCCACCAGTAAGATAAACATATCTACGATAAACGATGTTTAAAAACTACGTCTTTTTTTGAGCAAAAAAGAACACTTTATTTCTTACACAAAAACAGTAATAAAATTTTACAAATTTGTTTCTTAGCAGTTGAAACACACAAGTCCTGTTTTAAAATTTGCATGAAAGCCCATCAGTTGGTAAAATACGAATAAATTTTCAAATACGTATACCCTTACAATAAAATTCAGACAACTTTCATTGCCCCTGCAGAAAAAAAGAATGTAATGCCAAACTGCAGCGGCAAATGTTTCATGACTTGCAACAGGAAGTCTTCGAAATCACAATTTCTCCATATTTCCATCACAGCAATATCAGCATAAAACATTTGAAAGATGCTTTCATCTTGTGCATCATCGTTGAAAAGCATACACTACAAATGATAAAAGAATCTGAAATGTTCACGTGTTTTCCAAATGCCCGACAAGAGGTACAGTTCATACTAAAATACTTCAAACTGAATCAGAAATTTAGAAATCTATTTCTAGGTGGATGGACTGGACGGTTTGTCCAGATACATCTGAAATCCTCTAGCCAAGCAACACCTTCTTCATTTTCGTTGCGACTGGAAGGGTCTCATCGTCGGACTCCGATTCCGTGCTTGAGAACAGGTTACCTGGGATGGTTGTACATCGTGGCGAGCAGAGATACTGAAGTAATGGAAGACGGTACTTTCCACAGAAGTCCACAAACTTTATGTGTTCGACTCGTGATGTAAAATAGACTCCTGGAACAAAAGCAAAACAGTCATCTTTACAAACAAGTTAAATTCTTGTGACTGAGTCATCAACGGTCAGTGACTCATAAGTTTTGTCAACTAGGCTCAGAAAAGCTGTATGTATTGTATTGTATTTGAACATTTATAAAGCGCCTCTAGTAGGGTGAACCGTTCAGAGGCGCTCCCAGTGCGCAAGGCCAAGAGAAAAGAAATAAGTCTTGAGGAAAGCAAAAGAAGATGAGGGGTTACTTATTAAAATTTGAGAGCGAGTAGAAGGAGACAGTGTATTCCAGAGAGAGGGACCAATTGAGGCAAAAGATCGGGACTGAGCCATAGCTGTTCTAGTATGAGGAACTGAGAGATCAAATCTGTTTGAGGAGCGAAGTGGACGATGCGAAGAGACAGAAAGAGGCCGGTGAATTACATCAATTAAATATTTGGGGGCGAGACCCCGCTGTGTCTTTGACACCAGCATAAGGATTTTGAACTTAATACGTGCAGAGAGAGGAAGCCAGTGCAGTTTCTCAAACATGAAGGATGAAATGCGTGAGTAGCGTGGCAGACGGGCAATTAATCTTGCAGCTGCATTTAGGACTGACTGCAGAGGAATGAGACGGACCTTAGGAAGACCGATTAGAAGCGAATTGCAGTAGTCAATTCTGGAGCAAATGAAAGCATGGACCAGCGTTGTGAAAACAGAGGAAGAGACAGATCGTCGAACAGCCCTGAGACGCCTTAAGTGGAAGTAGGAAACACGTGTGAGGTTAGAAATGTGATCTTTGAAGGAGAGAGAGCTATCAAGCGTAACACCTAGATCACGTACACTTGATGAAAAGGAGTAGTGAGGGAAGATTTCCAAGAGGAGGGCGAAGTCAATCTTAAGCAACTGTTGACGGGAGCCAAACCAAATGAACTGGGTTTTGGAGGCATTAAGACAGAGACGATTTGAGGACATCCAGGAATGGAGAGACTTAGATAGAGACTCAATACGCTCAACTAAGTGCAATTGAGATAAAGGAGACCCATGTGTCTACCGGCATAGGCGTAATTTGTGGGGGGTACGAGGGGTACCCGTACCCCCCACTTTTTGGACTGGGGGGTACTGTACCCCCCACTTTTTAAACAATGTCAATCAATATTTTTGTTATTGTGCCTTCCCAGTGAATGCAGTCTCCGCCAAAGTGCGAAAGTACTTAGATACACAGGTAAACCGAGAGCCAAAATGAATGAGAATGCTAACAGGGAATATGTTCAAAATGGCCACCATGCGAAAAGTGAAAGTGGTGAAGAAATTGGTACCCCCCACTTATTAGACCAAAGTATTGGTACCCCCCCACTTTTTAGACTAAAGTTACGCCACTGTCTACCGGTGTGACATGTCGCAACACTTTGTTGCAGACGAACTAGACATTTTAACTGGGCACTTTGATTACACATTGTGTTACACTTTGCTTCAGAGAAGCTCTGTTGCGGCAATACAGATATTTTCAATTACTTGATACCTTAACGCTCAAATACATACTGGTCTGTATACATTTGGCCGCATATATCTGTAGTGTGTCATTTTTTATCAATTAGTTATTTTTGTTTCTTCAGACTTGTAATGTGGTCTAGTAAGCATTCTTGGGTTATTTCTCCATTTATCCATCGTTTTAGTATTTTGGATGTATATTGCACAGTGTATGTAATTTTGTGTGTTTCTGAACATTTCTATAGCACACTTTAAGAACCTCACAAATGTATCTGCGACAGTGTTCGGATGCTTGCCATGCAGGTTACTGGAGGGTTCGGGCTGCAACAACCGAGAGTCTTATCTTATCTGTGCAACACTGTAAACCTTGACTGTGAGTTCAATTTGTAAGGAACTTGAGCAATTAACTGTTGCACCAGTTGGATGTTTTATCACTTACAACAGACAGTGGTACCATGCAAATACATAACATTACATTGTTCCATTTTTATACTTTAGAATTTGCCATTTGTAATTAATTAAAATTGTAACTGGTGCCTCTGCATTCACCATTGCAGTAAAGGGAAAAGTGGCAGAGTAGCTGTACTAGTTTCCGTAGCAGCATATAATTTACCAAATATGCTAAATTCACTCAAAACAGGAAGCCAGTACATAGAAAAAAGGACAGGCACGGTGCTGTCTTGGTAAGACATCCAATACAGAGACATTTAGTCTTCTATTAGTGGAAGAAGAATTTTGCTTTGACCTTTTCCTCAGACAAAGGTGAATTTTGCTGGTCCAAAGCTTAAACAAGTTTAGGAGCCATTTAGGGAGTAGAACAGACAACTTTTTGTCTAACCTAATTTCAATTTCCACCCTTTGGATAAATTTACTTTTGGTAGCATAAATAAATCATAAATAAAAATTAACTTAAAATTAATATTAAACTACCTTTGCATCTTGGGTTGACACATTGATTTGCGGAGTCCAGGTAGTGAACTAGACAACTGGGCAGATCTTCGTATGAATACGGAATATTTCTCATCTTAATCACGCGCCCGGCAAGCTCAAGAAGAGATGGTGGCTCGTACGTCATCTCTTGGACGAAACGCATCACAAGCGGATTGTTTCGGAGGCTGAGTTCGACCAGATTGAGGCGAATGAGCTCCGGTGGTAGAGTGGAAATACGGTTGTTGTGAAGGCTGAGTGACTGGAGGTTGGCGAGGCTGACGAGGCTACCTGGGAGCGACTCAATTCGATTGTCGCAGAGGACAAGTGAAACAAGGCTCTGCATCATCCCGACTTCTGAAGGGATGCTCTGCAGAACATTGCCACCGAGGTACAGGATCTCCAGGCTAAACAAACAGCACAGGCATAACATTAATAATAATAATAACGTTAGCCATTAACAAGCAATGAAAATTCACTATTACTTGGCAAAAAATAGGCCATAGGAGAATTAAATTAATTGATTTTAAAGCAGTTAACAGGTGAGTAACAGTCTGGTGACAAGTATGGTGGACTATCACAATGGAGGACAGAAGCATATTTAATAATGCCTCCTAGCAAACATGGCTTTAACAAGCCCTAAAATAAATACAAGCAAAGAAATTTAAGTAGAACACTTCTTAAGCATGGCTGCCTCTCGTGTTTGATTCCAATGACAAGTCCGACGATGCAATGATTCTATGTCTACGGCTTTAAAATCCATTCCTTGCATACTAAGAATCTATGAGAATGCAAACAAGAACTTCCTCTGTAACAGCACTACAAAACATAGGATATTTCATGTTACCAATATATAGACTGCTTACAGAAATGTAACTGCATACTGAGTTATGCTGACCTAAACGAGAATCACTCTGGTAATACACTAGTTGTAACATGCTGTTGCCTTGTGCAGAAAACATTCTCAAACAGTCTTAAAAAGCATTTGATTAGGTCAGTCACATAACCATGCGTGCACCGCTTTGTGAGGTACCGAAAAGGCGCTATATAAATTATCTAGATAAATATTACATACATAGATAAATACACATTGATGAAGAGATTCAGTCTCATTATTTTCAACCATCTGAACAACATGAAAATAAATTAATTCCTTCTTGGCTATCCAGTAATAATATGAAATGAAGACACAGAATTTATGTAACATCATTAACTGAAAGGTAAAGACCCAGTTATTCACCCAGTTATTACACTCTACTATCAACACAAGCCAGTAGATGCATACTGTGGTGCATAATGATGTTCACACCAACTGCCAGTATCAGGAAGCAGAAACAATACTACAAGGTAATGTCAGATAGTTGTGCATCTGTTACACTCCCCTTCTTCCGGCAATAATCCTCTGAGGCAAGATCCTACGGCTGAATGACATTTGAATTAATTTCACATGAGACACGAGGATTTCATTCCCAGAGACAAGAAGTAAATGCATTCGAAGCAATCTCCCACTGCACCATCATAGCACTTTTGCTGTTCCTTGTCTAAACAACAATCTCATCAGAGCAACTGTGTACTATTCAGGCCACCTTCTTAAACATAGTCTTCTGATTTCATTTGGTAATCACAAATTATTACATTATTATTATTAGTGTATTTCAGAGGCACTTCTAATGGGCTACTTTACTTGTCATGAGACAACAATTCATTCCAACATTTTGCAGCTTAAAGGAAACTGTTTTCAGAAATTTTCTGCTGATTCACTGCCACTGACATTGTGAGATGCAAAGAGGCTGACTGTTGCCCTCTGGCCACAAGCAGACCTTGTCCTAATCTTCAGTTTAGTGTTCTTAGAATCACGTTCCTGGAAGTCTGGCTGACAAAACAGACCAAACAATGTTTAAGATGGACCACTGATCAAAAAATGGTTTAATCTAGGCTGGGGCAAGAAAATGAGGTCAGACAACAGTGACACAGCAGTTTGTCTGTCTGTTTGTCTAACTCTGTCTATCTAACTGTGTCTGTCTGTTTGTCTGTCTTACTGTTTGTCTGTCTACGTGTCTCTCTTTCTGTTACTCACTCTCAACATGCCTCTACAACTAAGAGACCACTTTGCAATGGAGGCTCAATTATGCTCATAATAATTCTGCTCACATGTAACCTTAGCCTTAAGGAGGCATAGCAGATGTCAGCATCCAAGTCAGGTTTTTTCTCATTTCAGCAGATTTGTTTGCTCAAATACATATTTGCTCTAATTCCACGTAATCGGTGTCTACCATGCGTCTCTGAGTGTGTGTTGGTGTGTTCCTATGTTCCTTTGTGGGTGTGTCTGCATGGGTCCTTGTCTGCCTCACTACTTGGTTGCTGTATTGGGTTAACTAGACCACGCTGTGGCATCTCATTATAGATTCAGCATCTCTCCCCTACTCGGATAGTGGGTCAGACTGAACTGTTGCTGAAGCTGATATGTTTTTGACATGTAATTAATAATACCAAGTATGTGGTATCATATGTGGATCTCTGGCCTATTTCTGCCTTACGTATACTGCATACGATACCCAAAGTCCTGTACTATGTCTATGTCCTCTACATGGGCTCTGTCACAGATGCAGCAGGCCAACGGAATGGACACTCATATCACCCAAGGTCACGGCATTAAAAATCTAAGTTGGGATGAGTTGGCTATGTTGACATGTATCCACATTTCACTTCCAAATCTATATTCCATTGGCAGATGAGGAAAACTGGCAAAACCAGGGTTGTTACTCCATTTAGCCTCTGCTCAGTTGTTGTGTCTGCACTGGGGTCCACTGATCAACCCTCCAGTCACAGCTTGCTCTGGGTTCACACATGCAAGACAGACAAGGGAGATTCATTGTATTCAGGAGCCTCTGATTTAAGGCCCACTATTAACAAGCAGGTACACACACGCACACATATGGTAGTAGGACTTTATATAATATGTCCTTCAGTATCTCTTTACATGAAATGTATGATTCATTGTTAGCAACTGAGTCAGGCAATGACCAAAATACAGCTGTACCCACTGAAAGAGGAACAACAGGTGGTTGGTTGACTAAGTGGATCGATACAAAACATCATATAAAATATATATCTCTACATCATCTGTATATTTATTACACATATCTTCATCATCATCATCATCAGTTCCTGATTCCAGCTATCTGGCAATGATGGGTATGAATAAATGATCTCCACTGTCTTTGGTCATTTGTCAAGTCTACTGATCCTCTCACTATAAGTCCAAATGAAGTTATGTCCTCGTTTAACAGGGGGACGCGGTGGTGTAGTGGTGTAAGTCGGTGCCTTGTAACCGGAGGGTTGCAGGTTCGAATCCCACCTCAAGCCACTGCGTAGCGACCCAAGTGCTTCTGAATCGTTGCTTCGATCTTATCGACTGTCTACGAATATACGGCACTCTAATCTCTAGAATTTATTTATTTATTATTTTGCCAATCCAGCAAAGTCTTGGTCTGCCATTGTTTCTCTATCTTTCGAATCTTGCACATAGTGCATTGTGTGGGATTAGGTCAGCTGGCATTCTCCTCTACGTGTATCAGTATACACTTCTTCAAATAATCCTGTGTTTCAGACTGACCATCTTCACTCCTCATCTGCGAGGCAACATGCACCAGGAACTCTGAACAAACAGCTGCTAACTATGGACTCAATTCCACTGACTAGACTCTACAAATGTACCTGTTCATGGTTAGTTTTCCAGTCACCTTATAGCTAATTGCTTATACATGAACTTGTTTTTCCTCATAAATATCACTCAGACTATTAAAGACAACACTTTTATGAGGTACTTAAAA
Source organism: Allolobophora icterica (assembly GCA_963556255.1). NCBI lineage: Eukaryota > Metazoa > Annelida > Clitellata > Crassiclitellata > Lumbricidae > Allolobophora > Allolobophora icterica. Next base: position 10,252,339 of record OY744617.1, on the reverse strand, counting down.
GGCTTAACTAAGTGTCTAAATACATTTACACACATACAGTACATACAAACATACATACATACATACTCATACATGCATCAGGACACCTCCCTCTGACTTCTCTGGCAACAGGACTTGATCTTCACTTGACATCTCTGGACAACCCCTCTGACAAGACACAGCACTTGAAAATAAGCTGGAGTGCTGCACTTAGCTTTAGAGTAGTGCAATAGAAATTGGAGTTAACGATTACGATGTGACACTTAATACAACATGTTTAAAGTACCTCACAAGTGCTGCATGCACGATTATTTAACTTAACTAAACAACTGCATTGCAAGATATTTTGAAAACGTTTGCTGCACGGAGTCAAATGAAATATTACATAAATGCAATGGGATGCTAACTGTTCCAGGACAAAGGTCTAATATGGAGACATAATGGACTGAGTTGAAGTGTGCATATGGCAGCAACTGTCCATCTTCATAGGCTGCAGAGCAAAGCAAACACTAATCCAGTTGTCTTGACACTGGAAGTCTGGAACACAGAGCCCCCCATGTATGTTGGGGAGTGTCCACAAGTGATGCACACACCAACCGGATGATCTTGAATGCTGTTTGTCCAGCAACTGAAAGGCAGTGAAGTGTTTCTTACACATATTCTGACATATGGAAATACTCTGGCTTGCTTGCCATAACTCAAGCAGCATAGCAGATGACATCGTCGAGCTGGTGCGATCGGAACTTTAGCAGACCTACAAAGACTTAATTGCACTAATCAAGACATGTCATGATGAAAGACTGAATAAGAGTCACTGCAGCACAGAATAAGAGATTGCACCAGATGACTAGGACGTGCAATGGAGGATCCTCACATGGTCTGCCATTGCTACGTCTCCATCTAGAAGTACATCAAGCTTTCAGACGACAAGTTGTTGATTCCATGAACAAAATTATGATGTAATTCACCTTCATCGTTCTTCAAGTGTGTCCAGCCAAACATACTGCTTCATTGTTGTGGGATTTGGCGGCCGTGGAAGACGGACATGCTACTCAGGCGGATGGCAAGCAAAGTTCAGCTGGATGTCTGTCATTGGCATAATTATGGAAAGTTGCCTTCACAAATCATTGCTGAGTTGAGTGAGATCAGTCGAATGGCTCAGTGATATTATATATAATCACACACATATACACATAATTTATTCATAGTAGTTACACCTGGTAGTCAAAGCATGTATCTCATTGAAAGAAACTGTTATACAATTCTTCAATAGCCATCTTGACTTCCTATATTTCAGGTTTCAATAAAGGTAAACTCAAGATGCTTGTTTACATGCTTAACTTACACTGCTTTGCAACTGCATACCGGGTACATGTTGCCTAGGCTAGATATCAGCATACAATTGAAGAGAGTGTAAGCTATCACCTTACAAGTCTAAGTTGTTTTCAAGTTAAGTTTGTCAGCAGATGCAGATATCTTCAGCAAGTCCTTACCAAATGTCAACATTGCAACTTATGCTTGCTATCAGTAAAAATATAAAAGTAACTGCAGTTTTCTTTGAGTCTCAACTTCCATTAAGTTAATGGAGCTCACATGTTGCTTATTGATTGTATCTGCTTCAAAGTGTTTCATAAACAAAAAAAATCGTTCCAACTTCATGTGTTCTGCGCTATGAATGTGTATACCAGACACAAAGAAGGCTACTAGGACATTCAGACTAATTAACTGGCAATGCAATCAGACAGGTCAATGGTGTTGGTTCCGGTGAAGTAGGTCCGCTGAAGCAATTTGTTGAATTTGAGACACGGCACAATCAGCTGCTGTTCACATGCTTGGCCCACTAGCCATGAACTACCCAGAGTCCTAGTAGGTTCAATACAGGTCGTTGTCACTGTACTATTCAGTCCATCCCCAACCAAGCACAGCCTCATAGGCCTAGTACACAAAACTCAAGGGCCCTGTTTACCAAGTAGATGAAACCGTACATCAGACACTCAGCTCAGTGTTCATCTCCAGAGATAACAACAGTAAGTAATGACATCAACTATCAATAACTTAAAGACCCATGACCACTACTAATATTCAAATACAAACATCTTGATAATCATTGTAATACGTGACCTACATCAATCGATAACACAATGCTCATTATGTCTTAGGACAGTGCTTCCCAAACTTTTTCGCACCGCGACCCAATTTTTTAGAACGACAACCCATCGCGACCCACCACCAATTTCCTGCGGTTCAAATTCAGTTTTAATGATGTGTATTCGGACAGATCGGTGAGTTCTTCTGCTCACAGTTTTACGTTTCCTAAAGGAAGTAACAATCACAATTCTCTTTCAACGCATGCAACTGTGCGGCCATCTCGGTGATTATGCTATCAACTAGTTTCGCATCGTTTTCGATTATAAAGGTTTCAAATGTCTCAAAACAGCCATAGGGCCTACTTGCGGTCTTCAATGTTCTTCTCCCACAAACCAAGTTATTTGATGAAACCTCGAATTTTGTCGTGAACTGTAAATATATCGGCTCTACCGTTTCGTGTAAATACAAATTCAGTTCGTTAGGTTTCGAAAATAGGTCTATGTCTGCCAAAATATCTAAGCTTCAGAACAAATTCCTTTTCGCGCAACGATTTTGCTAAATCGTTTTTCGTCCAGAAACATGGCGACTACCTCGCGGAGTTCCACAAGTCTTGTTAGCACTTTCCCCCGAGGCCTCGACAGCCAACGTAATCATAATCTCTAAATGTATACAGCGCCCACAAAAGCGATGTCGCGGGAACCAGCTTATTCACAGAATCACAGGCGCTCAATAAAATTACAATCGGTAGGTGGGTGAAATCGGTTCGAGGTCAAGATCCAAAGGGGTCAATCAGGCAGACAGTCAGACGGCTAAGGAGGTTGGTGTTTAGGGTCAAAACGGCGAGGGAGGTAAGGGGAAGAGGATGAATCAGGATAGGATTTGTGAAAGAGCAGTGTTTTCAGTTTTGAATGGAAGACCTGTGGTGAGATAGCAAGGGGTGAGTGTGCACGAGAAGTGATTTATAAACGGACACACCCGATCTCCTCGCAGAGCTTTTCAAATAAGCGCTATTGCAACGGCCTTAACTTTAGTCTGCTCCAAGCTACGCGCTGACCGCTTATAAATCAGGCCTACTTGTGTGTACAAGTTGCTGTGCACAGCCGCCCTAAGCTGTACAATTAGCTGATGCTAGCGGTGATTCTGCAGCTGGGGTGAAAGTCTGTGCGTATACATGTGTGTGTACATTAGTGGCGTTATGACGGCGAGTTCGTGCCAGTTTCTCGTTGCAACTGGACGAACCTCCTACTACTAGTAGGTTCTCGAGTACTTATAAGTTATAAGTTTAAAAAAATGACATTTCAAAAACTTTTCGCGACCCACCAAAAATCGGCTCGCGACCCACCAGTGGGTCGCGACCCGCAGTTTGGGAAACGCTGTCTTAGGACATATAAACTATTGACTTCAACACAATATGGACTTTAAAACAATGTCACTGATACATCAACACACAAGTACCTCCTTCAATCATATGTACCACAAAATTGGAACAATCACTACCATGCACAACCCACACGGACACATCAGCTGCCCTGCACTACATCCACCATTGTCCAGCCAACCACATACAACCACAGTCAGCACCATTCATGCCTGATATTAAATGCTCACCATGCCAGACCCAACTGCTCCATGTCCACAAACAAAATGACACACAAATCAGCTGAGAGCTGTGACACAGACATATCGAGAATAACATCGTGCAGCAAAACCCTCCATGGCAAACAGACACACATCTTTAACGGTTGTCTGTTTCATATTGAACCTTTTCTTAAAAGCAGGAAATGACTTGAAATCAACAAAGCAGATGTATATATAAGCATGTACAGGCAGCACAATGATGGTGAAGAATAAGAGCCATATCTCATGACAACCGTGAGAGGCAGGCAGCCATGGGCACGAAGCATTAGCAGCTTTTCTTAGCCTTAGTACATGAGTTGCCAGGCCAGTCCTTTACCTACATTCCTACAGTGTACGGTGGGTGTACTCAGCCATTTTATGGTCGAGCCCACTAGGGAGTAAGGGGAGGGCAAAACCTGAAGAGCTTAGACTGGCCCACAAACAGCCACTTTACGTGTGAACAGCGGAAGTGAACCTGTCATTAATAAATTTATTGCTGACGACTTCCGATCTTCACAGCTTGTCTCTTGCTCTTTCCCTCTCTTTAAATTGCATTTTAAAATGGTCACGTGAGACATTTCAATGGCTTTTGAGACACAATCTTGAACTGCATTTTAGCTTCTAATATTTACTTATGTTTAAAGTGCACTGGATTTTTACAGCACCTTTAAAGAAGCTCTTGACAGCACCCACAGTACAATAAAAAAAATAGTTAATACTAGATAAATCCTGTGCTATGCACAAACAAAGACAAGAACGTCTGACTAGTAGCAGTGCATTTGATGAATGAAGAACACTCTTGAAGCAAACAGGGATGACCCATTGCCAGACAATTCAGCCAAAGTTCTGGCATCAGAAACTATTGATGTTGATGATGATCAATCAATTACTGTGTTGCATAATTCAGACATTAGATACAGCCACTAGAATTATACTGTTCAGCATAACTGCCACAAAACACGATTGGATTCAGTAACCTGGCGAATTCCATGAAATTCTTCTCTGCAATCGTAGAATAATGTTCCAAATGAAGAGAAGAAGTTTCCATGTACAAGGTAGCTTAGCACCTTCTCTGCTATTGGCCAACATACTCTAACAGATGCAGACAGACCTTGTTACAACATGCACCGATGTCAATGAAAAAGTTCCCTGTGCTTTCTTTGCCTGCCTTCAGTCTGTAAATGTTTCTTCTGTAGGATGGATAAGATCGAATGATCAAGTGGAAGAAAGACACTGGCATGAACAGGGTCATCCAGTAGGAAGCAATCCAAAACCAAATGGACTTCCTCCTTCAAACAGAACAGGAGCCTCTCTTGCTACTATGCCAGATATTCAGATCTAAACAGATCTTTCAGTAAACATCTAACATAGCATATCATGTAGTACAACATCACAGCATATTTAATGCATTCCTCCTCCTCCTCCTCCTCCTCCTCCTCCTCCTCCTCCTCACTGTTTCTTTCAATTTCTAGTTAGGGGACCAATGTTGTTGGCAAATCTACGATTGTAGGCCAATCTAAGAATGTGCACTCTAGCTGTTTTTCCTTTTATTCAGTCATTTGAATCAATGTGAGTTTGATTGCATAGGTTTTATGATGCTAGATAAGGGTTTGGTGAGTATATATGTTTGTCATTGTTTGGTTGTAATTATATAATGGCATAATATGTTAAGGTGAGGTTATACGGAAACTGCCTAAGTACTGTGTCCTGCATCAACATGGACAGCAGTTGAAGAAATCAGAATTACATTTGGTGTTTGAGAGCAAACGATCTTTGCCAAACGCAGAATTGCAATCCTGAGATTTCTTCACTTGTTCAATTTACATTGAAGGATAAGCATGCTACATGATAGAGGATTCTTTGTAAACTCCATATCGAATCGCAAGGAACTTTGAAATGAATTTTCCTATCATAACATATGTGTTGTGAAATTGTGCGACATGTATGAAGCTGATTACGTATAATGTTCTGCAGTCTGGGAATCTAAATGTACTGTAAAGTATCTGAAGAGAAGATCAACTGCTAGCCAACAGATTCACCAGAAGTTCCATTTAACTTTTTTCAGTTTATTACTTGTTCGAAATCACCCTAACCTAAACAGATCATGAGTGTTTATAGTCTAAAGATTTTTAAAAGAAGTTCTGCCCAACAGCTGTTTAGTGTGAGCCATTGTTCAGTGAACCCTGAGAACTCTCAAAAAAGCCATTAATGAAGTAAACAGTTTCCTAGCAAACAGCATCATTGCATTCGCTGCTTGTAATCAGTTAGACAGAAACTGTCGGCATCCACAACACTTGAACACAAACACTCAACGTGGCTTTATTTCTCGTTTTCCTGACCTATTGATTGTCAACCACGCTTCTCCAACCGATTACGATTTCTGACTACTTTCTGATCTCAGATTTACTTATGCATCATGCATTATGGTAACGCAGCAACAGAAGTAATTGGATTAGATTAGAAAAGACAAATGTCTGGCTGTAGGCCACAGTAAATGAGCTTTATCATTATACTTAATAGCATTCGGACTACACATTCAGGAGATTAAAACTCACTGAAAATACCACCAATACACCACCAAGACCAGCAATTCTCACATCACATGTAATGATCATAAGTTTATAATAAAAGGATGGTAGCAATGTTAGTAGTTATATATTTCATCATCGCATAAATGGCTCATAACTTTAGACCATCCAAGGTCATTTAAAAACATGAAACACAACTTTCATACAGTCTATATATATACAAACACACACACATATGGATATATATTTTATAAATGTACACCGGACCCTCACTAAAACATGTGTTGATATCAGGCAAATTCTGGTACAACGTAACCACAGGGCTCTTAAATTTGCTTATGCACTGTGTGATCTTTGGAAGAAACACTAATCTAGCACATTTATCCTTGCTGGGTTGATCTCTTTACTGATTCTTTGCTTACCTAATAACTGGTTTTCTATCATTAGGTTGGATGCCCCTTGAAGAAGTGCTTTATAAACACAAAACAAATCGGATGATTGCTTGAGATTGTTGTGGCTCTAAATGATGCAGGAGAATTATAATTAAAAATTACAATCTTGACCAATGATTTTATAGCACAAGGCATCGGTCGATGATTGCTTCCCATGAGATCACAGGTAAAAGAATTATAATCCATTGAAGTTAGTCGAAATCAGATACGTTAGGGAAAATAAACATAGGGTGTTTTTTAAATTTAATAAAAAAAACTCCTGAAGCTTGTAATGTAAAGTTTGTACACCTCTAATTGTCATTGGACAAGAAAGTAATTTTCCTAGTTATTAAATTTATGCAAGTCTGCTTTTAGACAGACTATTCTTTGCTTTATCAATGCTTTTTGGACATCACTTTTTAACCTCAATGACATCAAAACTCTCAGAAAGATATTTCCATGAGAGCATTTGTGTAAGTTCCAGAATCAATATTTTTAAACCTCTTTATCATTAATGACAGATCAAAGTTGGCTAATTACTGCTATTCCTTTCACTCCATGGACTCCTGTACTCCACATGTCACTTGACTGTCTGTGTCAAAGTCCCATTGGTTTTCTCTGAAATAAAATAGCTCAAAGACTGTTGAGTTTTTTTCAAATAACAATGCATCACATTTAAGTTCATGGCCTTGAATTCGTAACATGCTTTAAAATGTCTTTGTTGTGAAACTGTTCACAATACCCAGTGCCATGTGAAATGATGACTTGCACATCTTGCCGCACATGGCCTTGCTCGGATCATGGTAAATTACTTTAAAATATTTCCATACTGGATTTCACTCATCCGTGGCCGAACATCAATTTATTAGCAGACTTTATATTTATAGACTGTAAAAGTTTAATGCAACAAAAATAGCCTACAAGAAGTTAAAGCTATCCTTCCTCACTTTTTTCAGATTGCAAATTAAAGGGAAAGCATAGATCAGCAAATGAACTCAAATGGAAGCATAAATTTTATTTAATGCAATCGCTAATAGTGTATATTAAAATTTATACAGTGCATTAACTAATAATACATGGATTCAACAGACTGTTCAGCTGAATAGGACGAGCACTATTTGGTTTTAGGTTGAATGAATAGGAATATTCGTACAGCCTCAATTGTAAACTACTTCAATATTGTTCAATCTTGCACTTGTAACGGATTGATCCAACCTCCACAATACATACATACATACAATATAATATGTACATGTACCAGTCAAATTCCTTCACAAACATCATTTTATTCCCCTACCCTACTAATAAATGTGACAATCCCCGTAAAATTGGGGATTGTCACATTGGCTATTGCCCTGGTTTATTATTAATGTACAAATATATCACATACATAGCAAAGCCTTATTTAGGTCAGTTATGAGTGACTTTGCTATGTTTTGAACAGGTGCTAGGTGATGTCCAGCTACATACCTATGCATAGACATAAACTTGCAAATATAACCACAAACACATACATAAACCATCACACCTTCAAACAAATATGCAGCATAAAGCATAAGCGCAACAGACATCAACAGATCATATGACTCATAAAAGCCTAGCTAAAAGAATGTATGTTTATATACAAGTCTATGCATGGGCAAGTCATTTTTTATTATTTAGCAACTGCATTCTTTTGTTATATAGGCCTTTCTTAACGGTAATGTAATGTAATAAAACATTTATAACTGAAAGAAAAACTCCTGACAGAAAAATCAGTCAAATCAAATCAAATTTGTTTATTGAAAGATTCCCGTCGACACAGACGCGATGGGATTACACAGTGTTACAAGGACAATAATTGCAAGTGATAATAAATTGTTAGTGAAAGAGGCTAAACAGATTAAGGGATTTTAAAATAAGGTACACATGTAAAAGAATATCAGCAGAGTGCTAAAATAGTTAATCGTTAATAAGTGTTTTTATAGAGCATACGGGAGATAAGATTTTGTTGTTTTATCAGGTAATATTAAATTATAAGCCCATGGCTGGAGATTATGAGGGATATTGCGATCAGATGGAAAATAGGGTCGCAGAAAATGGCCGGGTTTTGTAATGGCTGCCTTAATGAGGTGTTTGTCTGACCCCTTTTTGCCAATTCTGAGGCACTTTGAATGGATGGGGAAAGTAGGCCAGAACATCGCATTTTCCTCAGCAGTTTTTCAACCCTCTCTCTGTCTCCTACTTGAGAGTAACCCCAGCAGGCAGGGGAAGCATACATCAGAGAAGCTATGGTGGTGGGCCCCTGCTGTTTCCTGCAAGACCTGAGGTGGAAAGCTGTGGGATCCAGGCCCTTAGCCAGCCACCAGTCCAGCCGTCCTTTGGACTCCTGAAAATCATTTTGGACGGCATAAATTGAGCATGGACATTGGACACCATGTCCTAAATGTGATATAACGTTCCCCTTCATCTGTGTAATGATGTTCCTTTTCCCACACAAGATACACAATGTAATTAAGTGCCAAAAAGATGAGGTTGTTTATGGTAATTGGTAACTGATTTGACTATATAAATACCTTGACCTTATGAATAATTATAGAGGCTTGGATTGATAACAAGTAAAGGGACACATGATCAACGTCTGTCCCCATTCCCCAAGGCTATAATAATCAAATAAGGGAATTAAAAGTTACGATCTGAAGTCGACAGATTGTTGTTTGTATCATTGTATGTAAAACAAAACTGTTACAATGTGATCAAAACCCAAAGGGCATTCAGTGCAAGGACATTGCAGACGTTTGCAGTCGGACTTGTAAGGTCGTGGCATCAGGCGGTAGCTTTTAGACGCCCTACTCTTTATTTCTGGCTAAGGGCCTGGTGGGATCGGAGGACTCGGAGTGATGATGAAGAGGTAGACAGAACTTTATCAAGGTGAACATTCATTCCAAGGTCAGAGCAGATCATTATTCCTACGACTCACAAAGAATTGACCTAGATTGCTCCAGGAATGCTTGGGAGAATAGAGCTGTGTCCTTTTCCTCTAGCAAAATTTGTTAGTTCACTTGTTTTGTGGGGGTTTAGGCGAAGGTTATTACTATTAGCCCAGGAGGAGCTATGGGCAAAGAGGGGCTATTAAGAAGGTGGATATCATCAGCGAATTTAGTAATGAAATTAAATGGATGTTTTGGGTGGAGGTCTGACGAATTTGTGGCAAAGAGTACAAGGCCAATCAACGACTCACAAAGAATTGACCTAGATTGCTCCAGGAATGCTTGGGAGAATAGAGCTGTGTCCTTTTCCTCTAGCAAAATTTGTTAGTTCACTTGTTTTGTGGGGGTTTAGGCGAAGGTTATTACTATTAGCCCAGGAGGAGCTATGGGCAAAGAGGGGCCATTAAGAAGGTGGATATCATCAGCGAATTTAGTAATGAAATTAAATGGATGTTTTGGGTGGAGGTCTGACGAATTTGTGGCAAAGAGTACAAGGCCAATCAACCGCAGATCCCTGGATGACACTTGTGATTTATTTCCACAAGGAGTATAAAATTAATATCAGCTGATCACCTGAAGGGTCCTATCATCACCAGTCTCTCAGTCTATGTCTGTCTGTCTCTCTGTCTGTCTGTCTGTGTATGTCTGTCAGTCTCTCAGTCTGTCTGTGTCTGTCTGTGTGTGTCTGTCTGTCAGTCTATGTCTGTCAGTCTGTGTCTGTATGTCAACCTGTCTGTCTGTCTCTGTCTGTGTCTCTGTCTGTCAGTCTGTGTTTGTCAGTCAGTGTCTGTCTCTCAGTCAGTGTCTGTCTCTCAGTCAGTGTCTGTCTCTCAGTCTGTGTCTGTCTCTAAGTCTGTGTGTGTGTCTGTATGTGTGTGTCTGTGTGTCTGTCTGATTAAGGTTACTTGACCTGAGAGAGAGGCTCTGCACCAAGGCCTCTCTGTCCCTCACACCTTAAACAGCCTGTGCATAAGACTCATAAAGACGTGGGCCTAGAGTGGCTACCACAGGCCATACATCAACCACAAGCATCCAACACATAAACAAGCCCTAACCACGTGAAAGGCAGAAGCTCTGTAGTCGAAAACTGGGACAGGTAACGTCCTTGCCCCAGTGAACAGCCTCTGAAAATAGATTCTGCTCAGCAGTGGGGGGTGAGGAGTGACACAGGCCTCAAGACACAGGCAGAGTACCAGATACAGAAACAGTTCTCAACAGAAAGGCTGGACACAACACCTTCAGATAACCCAGATTGAGGCTGAGACTGTGTTAGCAGGAGAAACAGTGAAACCAAGAAAGAGCAATATAATTATGATGACATAAGGTCAGATATGCAGACAGACATTCAGACAGACAAAACATCCAATGGATCTTTGACTGTCTGTTGGTCTGTCTTGATACACATACACACACTGTCAGCTAAACAAACAAAAGATGGATTCACAGACAAATCTAATCTAATATAATGATTTCTATAGCACCAGTATCATATTGTCCAGGACATCAGTCAATGGTCAAAAATCATAATCCATTGGAAATCCAAAAGACACACAGACACAAATAAACAGACAGACAAAGTACTGGCTATGAACTTTCTCATGACCTTTCAGAACAAAAGCTCACTTAAGCTTTAAGCACCTTGAATAAACAACTCAAAAGTTAATAACTTTAATTATTAGATGCTTTTTTAGAGTACAGTGTACTCAGACTGCAAGTACACTATTTTAGTACAAGCACTAATGCTTAGGTGCCAATGATACGTGCAAGTAAAACTGCACGTATCAGAAGGACCTCCATGAACATTAGCATATCCTTATTCTAATCATACAATAACTTGCAAACTAAATAATAATAATATTAAAAATATTATTATTATTATTATTATTATTAATATCAGTATTTTTACCCAAAAAATGTAACATGTGCAAAGTCACACAGAAATGCAAATCTGAGGCAGAGTTTGTCAGTGGCAGAGTGAAGAGTAGTTAGATATTCAAATGTCTGAAATGAGAAATTGTAGTTGAAGGAAGAATTAAAAAGAGTTCTGGATAACATTTGGTAGGCAGTTCTAGTCTTTGGGTCAGCAACATGGAATGCACAACATATCACATGACAGTTCTGCACTGTGGCCAAAAGACCCATACCCACAGATCACAGGCATGGAAGCAAGGAGAGACTAGTGATTGAAGACACAGTGGCAGATTGTAGAGTTGTCAAAAGTTTGGTAAATTAGGGCCAGAAGTTCATACTGAGTGGATACCCAACCATCATTAACTCCTTCAGTGAATAAAATAAATCAACAGAAAAAAGGGCCACATGTGAGTCATTATATAGACCTACATTTAGGCCTAATTAAAAGTTAATTAACCTTCACACACATACCTGGGGTCCAAGCGAACACATCCGCACTAGAATACGCATGGCTAAATGTAATTTCTTGAAATTGTCAGCCTTTCACAGATCAACTACTGCAAGCATTTATAGGTCAGCAAATGATTTCACAATGTATACAATTTAATATAGAATCTAGAGAGACCCCTAGGATTCAACTGGGCTCTTCTTGCAATCGCTGCTTTTCCACAATCCTGTTCTGATTCCTATTCATTCCCTAACTTCTCTCGCAACATCATCCATCGCAGCTGTCTGTTTGTCTGACACCTGGATCTTGATGAGGAACCAATTCTGACCTTATCTGCCTATAAACTTTGTTTTGACTGAGCACTTTGTAAATAAGTTGGTCCCCGTGAATTAGCTGTTATGGGGCTATAAAAGTCTTGAAATTAGGATCATGAACCATAATAATCAGGTTGCTTCTTTACAGATTTTCATCAGATGTAAAGAACACAAATCTGAGCTGAAAAATGCAGCTTTTCAATGATAGTACACCCTTGACAACGTCTGTTGCACACGCACGCACGCACGCACACACACGTACACATTGTACAGGTTCAGCCCAAAGACCCCTTAAATTAACAGGACTGTAGACGCTCATGCTTGGGACTTGGGTCCATTGTCAACTTAATCTTTTTATTTAAAAAAAATTAACAGAGTCCAATTTGGATTAACTTTTTTGTTCTGTTTGTCTCAAAGATAACTACATCTGAGAAAAGTATAGATATTAAATTCATGGCCATTCAAGGTCATTTCAGGGTCAGAAAAGATTAAATCTAGCAAAATTAGAGAAAAATGGCCAGATCTAGGCCAATAATTGTTGAATCTTTGTGATAACAAAAGAGTAAATAGACAATGAACCCATGTCCCAAGGCTGAGCGCCTACAGTTCTGGTAAATTAAGGAGTCTATGGTTCAGCCTCTACCAAAGATGCCATCCCAGAGGTTGTGTGGGGTGAGTGATAGTCCAGTGGTTAGCGTGACTGACTGTAAACTGAAAGGTCAGGGGTTCAAATTTGTTTCGAGATTTCTGCTTCACATGTGCCATCCTAGCTAATTCAACTATAATGATTACCCCGACCATACACTATTGGTGGGAAGATCATATGGTGACGGAGAGGAGTGGCCACTCACCCTCATACGCAGAAGTTAAGAAACTGAAGTTGCTAACATTTCATACAAATGGCTAACATTTCATATGAATGGCTAGCTAACATTTCATACGAATGGCTAACATTTCATACGAAGGGCTAACATTTCATACGAATGGCTCACATTTCATACGAATGGCTCACATTTCATATGAATGGCTCACATTTCATACGAATGGCTAACATTTCATACGAAGGGCTAACATTTCATACGAATGGCTCACATTTCATACGAATGGCTCACATTTCATACGAATGGCTCACATTTCATACGAATGGCTCACATTTCATACGAATGGCTCACATTTCATACGAATGGCTACCTCTAGGGGTTCAACAATAAAAGTGTAGGTAATAAAAGCGCTGCTATGCTAGTACAACAGTCAGTGAGGCATCTGGAGTCACAAGTCCACCCAGAGCCTCGCTTTTGAGCCTCTAGTTACACAACATTACATCAATGTTTCAAAGTCTGGTGTTGCAGAACTGCCAATCCACAACTGGATCATATCAAACACAGAGCTACAACACACAGTTCTTTCTTTCTCTGTTTTTTTCTCTCTTATTTACATGCAAGTATTTTTGCACAACAGTAATTTCAGGTGAGTTTTTTCCTTATGAATGTCCATAATCTCCTCACAACTATCAATAAATATGTAATGCAGCGGACCAGAGGACTCAGGATGTTTAGAAGTCATAGAGCATTAATCTATTCTACACGGTGCCTCAAATATCATCTAAGTGCAATGCACACAAGGCTGCATATTACATGTATACATTATACCAACATCAACAACAGTTTTTATTGGTAGCAGAAATACCGGTAGGAGAGAAAAAAGGATCTGGAAAATAGTAATAATGCTGCCATTGGAAGTCGTATCAAGTACTGCAAATTAGGAGACTGAGTTTTACTTAGTAAGTTCCTGTTCAATGGGTTAATTAAATGGGGGACCCATGTTACTGTCCAGATTACATTACATTACATTACAATGTTAGTCAAGTTAAAAGCAGTTGCTGGCCTTATACATTTTACATATCCTGTGCATGTGTATACAGTATACACTACATACATATGAATGGCCTAACTCAAGACTGCTAATTAGTCTGCCAAACACTGTCAGTGAGTAAGTACATGTATACTTATAGTTACTGAAACACAACTTCTGTTGAAATTTGGTTAGCATATATACCATACATAATGGCTTCTAAGAGGAGATAGGAACTCAGCCAAAGACACGGATAACTTCTGACGGATCTGGGTCCTGGCCTGTGGTCTCAACAGAAGCTATCCTTGTCTTTGGCCGAGTTATTAGAGCTCTCCTGTTAGCTGCCATTGTTTATGGTATGTAAGAAAACCTGTAATTTGGACCCAGATCTCAACAGAATGTAACCTTGGACCACAGGTCGGCATATTACACCATATCACTGTTGGCCTCAAAAGAGGTCTACAAAGAGCGATTTATGTACCTGAACCTGTCCCACTTTTCCCCACTATTCACAGCCTTGACTGCCTTCCACAGGGTGCACACCCAAATTACTACATATCAAAAATCCCATCCACACGACATCTCAATTAATAAAGCCAACTCAACCTCTGCAGTTTGGCTAATTTGTTAGATTCAAAAGTTTGGTTACATATCTATAGCTACATATGGATGGGCTGCATTGGTTGCCCATGCGAAGGCATACTGAATTTAAGAGCTGCTTGTGCTCCATCATATCGGTGTGCCCAGTCGCTGACCTATCTGCTTTGCAGTATAACTGGTGTCCTGGTTGTTCATCCATCCGTACTTCTAAGATGCAACAAGGTCACTTCACCCTGGAAAAGACTGCTATTGCTTAAGCCTGCAACATGAACTTACACTTTCTCCGCTTCTATTTCACCAGTGATTGAAGATCATTCCATCCGACCAGGGTCTTGTGTTATCAGGTCAGGGCTGCCTCTCAGTTGTTTTCTCACAGAGGCGCTATATAAATGTGCAATTATCAGTACAATTACGAAAATTGTTGCATTGATTAGTGATTCTGCTGACTTAACCCTTTCACCTTTGGACAACAGTTCTTATGAGTTTCACAGAGGCTTGTAAATAAGTGTGCTATCATTATGTAGTGTTACACATTCAGACAATCTCTACGAATCAGATCTTCCCACTTTATTTTAATCCAAGTTTGATGAATTCTTACCAGAAACCTCTATCTGCTCTTTCACATAATTACCATCTTTAATTGCTTAAATGAAGCAAAGGTTTTTTTTTATTTTCAAAAACAATTGGTTTGCAAATAAATTGACCTGTTTGTGCCAAGTCATGCTGAGTCTGTTACTGCAGTGTTTTTCAGTATCTTGTTTTTTCAGCAGTTTTTCCAAGGAATTTGTGGAATGATGTTGCCAAAATGAATCACCCAACATTTTGGAAAGTTACCAATCAGTAATTCCAGAATTCACAAGCACACTGTCTCCAGACTACACACTAAAAAATAATGCCTGGAAAAGCAGGTACTAAAGTAGTCAGAATTCTTACATACATCACCTGTCTGGAAATAAAACTGAGTTACTGTTGCCATTAGCAAAGACATTATGCAAGCCTTTTGAAGTAATTGGATGTTTTTTTAACGTTATGTAATTGGCACTGGGAATGGGAAATAACTTGCTCTGACACCAGAAAATTTATAGGGAAAATAATATTCAATTCGGAATTCAACTTTCAATAAATGTTTAGCATTTACTAAACCTGTTTCCTTTATTAAAGTACAGTGTAGCAAGGACAGTGAGCAAATATGTAAGAGGGAAATGGTGTGGGGTCAGTATAAAACTACTGCCTAAGAAGCCAATGTATGGTGATATTGATCAAATTAAAATGAAGCTGATACCACTCTGATTACTGATGTGTCTCCATCCTTTTACTTATTGCATATTAAGTGTTAACAGTCATGTTGCTGCTGACATTAGTCCAGAAGAAGACCAACAGCGGCATCTGTGAAAGAGCAGATAGAGGCTTCCACAACCTTTCGACTTTTCAAGGTTGTGGAGGCTCTAAGATTGAATCACAATCAACAGAGACAACTGTTCTCACTGGCTTCATTTAAAATCAAATGCCAGTCGTATACAATGCACTTGTTACCATAGGACAGAGCAACAGCTTACAAGGTCCACACAACACACTAATGCCACTTGCATTTGCCTTACTCGAAAGCCAGATGCAAGTGGCGTCTAATGTAAACTGAACCATAAATCTCATGCAGAGCTATCATATAAACCCCACAGATTGATATAATGTGCACTCACATAACCTGTGGAAATTAGGATATGTGTAAAAAAAGTTTGCTAAAGCTCGTGCATGCGTATGCCCCACAGGCCCACACAGACCATATGGGAAGAGCCCAAAAGCAGTAACCCACGTCTTAAAATGTCTGAACCAGTCTAATTTTACCACATTCCCTTAAACCTTAATAGAAATGTGAATTTTTCACCCATTCTCTCGGTAACAACAATGTAATATACGCTACAGGAGTAGTTTTTGCTTAAGTCTACACTTGCATTACGTACAAAAACAAAATACAATTGTCTTGGATGCAGTCATGCCACGTAATTGTTTTTATAGTACATATCGAATCGTTGTGTTCCTAGTAACGGAATTTTAAATGCATCTAAGGCTCACGTTACTACAACCTGTATTAAGCAAGCAGTGTAATACAAATTGTAGCCCAAGATTCAGAGGCATAAATTAACCTTTCTAATTTCTGAAGATGTGCCTTCTGAATTCAAAAGAATCAAGCCAAAACACGACCTAAAGAGTTTGAGTAGACACTGACAACACACCCAAATACACACTTAATTTAAACCACAACCCTTCTGTAATTGCTCTCTTTCCTGTTCAACCAAAGAATTTTGTTACTATTTGGAAAAGGATTGGCCAAAAATTGCCAGAAGACATTTTTACCCATTCTAAAAATGAGAGAGATCTCATACAGGGTAAGACGAACCCAGAAAATACAGCCCAAAGTAACCCACAAAAATTGGTCTGAGATTCTGTTACATAGCAAGGTAATGGAAGTAAGCCAAATTACTATAATTCTACAAAGTAATAGCTCAGTTGGTGTGTGTGTCTGTTAAGTCCCCTAGCAGCATCGTCCCAAGAGTAAAGGATATTTCAGCATGAAGTGCTAAATGGTAATGGCAACCTAATCACCACATCTGAATTGGTCATTTACATAAGATACAATGATTTAATTGTTGAGCACATAAAAACGTTGACATGCTAACAATCTGCCAATGTCCAGTAGTGCATTGGATCTGTAATCTCAACTGGGTTTGAGCAGACTCCATGCAAAAACACCAGACAAGTTGTTCACTTGAACGAGTTGTTCACTTGAACGAGTTGTTCACTTGAACGAGTTGTTCACTTGAACGAGTTGTTCACTTGAACGAGTTGTTCACTTGAACGAGTTGTTCACTTGAACGAGTTGTTCACTTGAACGAGTTGTTCACTTGAACGAGTTGTTCACTTGAACGAGTTGTTCACTTGAACGAGTTGTTCACTTGAACGAGTTGTTCACTTGAACAAGTTGTTCCCAAGTCTCAAGCCTGTAAAATCAGATTTACTAACACTGCACACAATAAGTGCAATAAATAAATAAAATATGTGAACGAGGTAGAACAGTAATCTTTGAATCAGACGTTAGACTTCTTACCGTTGCAAATTTCTGATTTCTTTCGGAACATTAGAGATACGGTTAGCACCAAGATAAAGGCACTTCAATTCCAACAGCTCGGTAAATTGCATTGGAATCTCTTTCAGGTTGTTTCCACTGAGGTTAAGCACCATGAGGCTGCGGAGCAGTCCGAAATCCTTCGGGATTGACTCCAGTTCAAACGAGTTATTGCGAGCAATGAGGGTTCGGAGTTGCGGCAGAAGGCAAATGTCGTCACTGATGTACTTCATTCGGTTGTTGCTGATGTCAAGGCTGACCAGGTTGACGAACGAGCCGATTTCCGATGGAAGAACATTCAGCACGTTATGATCGAGGTGCAGGCTGAGGATCTCTTCCGCCCGTTCCACGAGGAACTCAGGAACCGTGTCGAGATCCGAGTAGGACAAGTCTTCCGAGTTTTCGTCACTGAAGTATGGCTCCATTTCAGCCAACTGCCTCGTGTAACGGGTCTCGGTTTCCGTTGAAGCTTGTGGAAACCATGACCCACCCGAAGCGGATGAGGCTCCCTCCGTGCGCGATGGTAACTGGCGACCAGCCATTGCTCTTCTGCACCTCTCCTTCTGCCGGTCGTAATAAGGAACAGACGACCAATTTAATGCCGATTTGGTCGTTTAACTTGGACTGCGACCCCTGTGAAATCCTTCGGATTTCTGAGGCTAGTCTGTTTAATCTCCTCTCTTTTCTATCAGCTGACTGGGGCCCTCGACGCCTGGCCTAGACACTAAAAACAGGATAGCCAGTGAATCACCCGCCATCTGGCATACGCCAAAAGAAATACATATAGCTCAAGTAAGTAAGCTGACTTGCGTGGCCTATTTGTAACAAACACGGCGACGAAGCAAAACCATAATGATCTGTTATCTGTCACTCAACTTGAGTTTAGGCTGTGTCATTTGTTTCTGTGCTACCATAATTGGTAAATAAAAGATCGATATATTATGACATTTTACATGGCATGTAGGCCTACAATTTCCACTAAGGCGGTTCCGTATTTTGACTGCACAGCTATAAGGCTCTTCATAGGCGTAATTTGTGGGGGGTACGAGGGGTACCCGTACCCCCCACTTTTTGGACTGGGGGGTACTGTACCCCCCACTTTCTAAACATTGTCAATAAATATTTTTGTTATTGTGCCTTCCCAAAGAATGCAGTCTCCGCCAAAGTGCGAAAGTACTTAGATAAGCAGGTAAACCGAGAGCCAAAATTAATGAGAATACTGACAGGGAATATGTTCAAAATGGCTACCATGCGAAAAGCGAAAGTGGAGAAGAAATTGGTCCCCCACTTTTTAGACCAAAGTATTGGTACCCCCCACTTTTTAGACTAAAGTTACGCCTCTGACTCAGAGGCGCCGCCAGGCTTTAAAAAATTGGACGCACACCCTCCCGTCCCCTCCTGTCCACACCTTCCCTTGTCTGCCACTCGTAGTCATACACTGAAAAGACTCTGAGTTACTCTGACTCATACAGTATAACACATGCATATGATATCATATGATATTAGTTATATATATACTGTATACAGTAAACCAAAATTAGACAGTGAAATTGTCAAAAATATCGACGCAATGCCTAATCCTTGTGTGGATTTGATTTGGTGGGTTGACGCACGTGCGTCCAGTGCGTCACGCTGGGCTCTGAGGCTCTTGAATAAGATGGTACTCTACTTCGGCCAGCTCGGCGCTTGGCCTTAGAGTAGCGCTTTTGAATTTGGAGGTTACAGTTACGATTGCCTAGGCTATGAACAGATTATGTGAAAAGCCAGTAGGCCTAACTTTGTCTCTAGCTCTCCTTCAAGCCAACACTGGTTAGCTTCAAAACACATCATACAAATTATTATGGCATCATATACTCCTAACACCCAAATGCATAGGCGTAATTTGTGGGGGGTGCGAGGGGTACCCGTACCCCCACTTTTTGGACTGGGGTACCGTACCCCCCACTTTTTGAACAATATGCCAATCAATATTTTATCATTGTGTCTTCCCAGAGATCACAATCTCCGCCTCAATTGCTTCGTGTATGTAAGAAATTGCATGCTACCCCCCACTTGTCACTTTTTAGACCAAAGTTACGCCCCTGCCCAAAATTTAGGCCTATGCATGCACAACTTAGACCAATGACATTCGTAGGCCTATTATCGTAATCGTAGTCTCCAAACTTCTAAAGCGCCACTCGAAGGCCAAGCGCTGGACACCAGCCTATTCACGAGCGCTATTATAGCTGGCAGTGGCGTAGCTAGGATATTTTGCGCCCGGGGACGAACTATGAATTTGGCGCCCCCCCCCCCCCGTTTTACTATTTCACATTTTCCACATAATCGAATGGCAATTTTAAATAATGGAAATAATGGAAATAAAATATGAAAAATACAGACAGTACATGCATGTTTCCCCTTAGTGCTCAATGGGGCGCCAAAATCATACCTAAGAACTTATTTGTAAGTAATGAGGATATAATTGGATATATTTGGGGCGCTAAAATTAAATCATTATGCATTCATTTGTGATAAATTAGTTAAAACTGCATCAAAATTAAGAGTAAAATTATTTATCTTAACCCTCATTTTGGCGCCCCCTCCCTTGGCGCCCGGGGACACATGTCCCCCCCTGCCCCCCCTAGCTACGCCACTGATAGCTGGTCAAACTTCAATCGAGTTTAAAACTATACAAATTATGGCCTATAGGCGTAATAGGCCTAACTGTAATGAAGCGGATTGAAGCCCATGCTGTCAGTGACTCATAGGGCCTATGCTCGAAACAATCACCCTGGGCAAGTCCTTCACCTGCGCAGTTGCTCAGCACCATCGACAGTATACACGTGCATTTTGGTGGTCGGATAGCTGGCATCATTTGTGGAAAAGGAGTCTTCAAGAAACCGCGTACGGTACTGAACTAATTAAGAGATTTAACATACACACTAAAATTTCTCAACTAGATTTCACCTTGCTAAAGCCGGACTTGTGATCACAAGTACGAAGGCACGACCACCAGTTCGGATGAGTAGGCCTACAGCTGAACAGTCAGCACCCGAGGGGTGGACGATAAGGTAGGCCTATACTTGAAAATAACCGAAAATGTCTGCGCTACACAAAAACCGCGTCACAGAGATCAACTTAGACTTCGGTGTAAAATGATTTAACCAAGTTCGCAGGAGCCTAAGTTGTGCTCCAGTCTCAGTCAAATCAATTGGGTAGGCAATCGTTGCTTTCTGTTAGTCGTGGAGATATGCAGGTGCCCCTCTTCTGCACTTTCAACTCGAGCCCGTCGATCGTGATACATCTCATGTAGGCCTATTTGACCATCCTCCTCCAACAGTCTTCATTGCATTTTACGTAGGCCTACTGTTGTGCAGCAAACATTTTCAAAATGTCTAAAAAAGCAATTGTTTCTATCGGTTAGATAGCCACGAGGTACTCAAAATATTAAGTGTCGTCTTATTACATACATGTATACTTACTTACTTACATGCATGCATACCGTTGTGCGCATTTCCAGGGTACGATTGAGTACAACTAGCGGGGAAGGCATGTCAGACGGTGGAGACCATGGTGCAGGAGACGGACTAGAAACGCCAAGTGAACTTCATAAGAACTGCTTCATCACTCCGTCTAGGCCTAACTACGCAGCTGGAGAATACGGTTGCCTTGGATGTTGGTCCACATCCCAGTGGGATGGCCAGACTCTGCAGCACGGAGGAGAAACTCCCTAACATGCTCACACTCTGGAGGGAATATTGCGCAGCATATATGAGTCATTTTCTGCTATTGAGGGAATATTGCGCAGCATATATGAGTCATTTTCTGCTATTAGATTAATTAGACATTTGTGTTGTCACAACGATTTTTGAAATCAAACTCGCCATAATTTCTCTTCAAATCAATTATTTCTATGAATTTACTATTGAGGAGATTATTGCTTCCATGGTTATTTTGGATATATGCTTTGCTGTTTATTTTATCTGTTGAATTTTAACTTGAAAATGTCCACTCCGTTACCGTCACTTTCACACATTGCCGCAATAAAATTATAGAAATACGACTACAAATGATAGTTTTCCAAGGGCTTAATGTGATTCGTAAACAGGATTGAAACGCCTTTCATTTAAGAAGTTTGTCATTAAACGAAACAGTACTTATTATGGCTAAGTGCATTATTTTCAGCTGTCACATGAAATAATGTCCACTCCGTTACCGTACATAAATCCTTGCACTACTACCTACTTACGAACATATGGGCCTGCTGCAAATTAGTTGTACCATTTATGATGTATATGTGCTTGTGTATACTTCCCTTTAAATGCTGACTTTCGAAGTGATGCAGTAACAATTTCGTTTAAAAGATGTAATCTATGTATGATACGTTTAATAGGCGTCCACTCCGTTACCGAGAATTAACCTACATTGAAGATGCTCAGGTTTGCAACAATTATCAGGTTTCAAATCCTAAACGAACAAAATTGATAGGTAGGAAAATGTGGTCTGAAACGTTGGCGATAATAAATGTGTTTCATGTTATGTTGAAATTGTCCACTCCGTTACCTGTCCACTCCGTTACCTGTTACACAGCAACGGATTGGACATAGTAGTAATGGAGTGGGCAATGTTAGGTAATTTACGACAAAATAGCATTTCATTAATGCTAGTTTGGGACCTGCATTGAGCATGGGTAAGAAGCTGGCTGGTGTGGAGAAATTTGACTACGTCAATGGATAAAATGTGCTACCATATCCAGTTCATACAGGCATGACCCACTTGCAAAATGGGAACACCTTAAGCCAATACTTCTTGATATGCGCCAGAAAAATCCAGAAATAACAGACCTCCATTAATTTTGTTCTCCGATTGCGGCGATTGGTCTACCACCCAATATCGAAATAAACAATTTCTATTTGATATGTACGAGGAATTTTAGTCTTGGATTTGAAAGGGATAGCTGAGATTTTTTTAATGGCCATGGTAAAGGCACACCGGATTAAATATGGAATGTGATATTCCAAATGCAAAGGAGCACTTTCAAGAAAGAAGAATCAGTAATAAAACTGTATTTCATTGATGGTGCTCATGTAGATGCTTTGGAGAAGACATGTTGCCCTATCAATGGAACAACGCAAATTCATCAGTTGTATACAGATACAAACTTGTGTATATCCTACCTTATATATAGTCTGAGTTGTTTCTGCATGAGACATCAGCAGATGCAAATTCGGATATAAATTCAGCGATCTATAGCACACTGTCAACCAAGTCATTTATAAAAAAACGTCGTTATCTCTGTCCAGATAATCGTGAAGAGACCGATAGTGGTAACGTTGACAAGTTTCGCCCAAAGCGTTCAAAACGCATTTCACCAAGATTCATGTGACAAAACTGCTAAATTGCTTTTTAAATCCGTAGTGTAGTTCTGTGCGTTTGTTTATGCATGCATGTTGCCATGCATCTTAGGTTCAGTTGTCTTAAGAACAATGCATACTTTAGCGTTCGAAGTTGGTAAAGGAGTAGACATGGAATGGTAACGGAGTGGACATTTCTTTTAGTGTAAGACAATGCTGTACTGCATGTTACCGAGTTGATAATTATGACTTTACTAAAAATGTAGTTAAGTAACACAGTGTAGTTCAGGGTAACATGTAGTTATTTGATGTTGCTTTGGTTTTTCATTAAAATGTATGGAGAAGCAGGTTTGGTAACGGAGTGGACATTGCTAATTTGGGTGTTGTCAAAATACTTGTAAAAACTGATGAAACTACAATATTATTGTGCAAACGCGCCCATATTTCTTAAGCACATACATTACTGGTCAACATAAGATGAATAAATTATTCATCAGAAAGAAAACTTTTTCTTGTCTCTCCAAAAGTGAACTTAATCTAATACCAGAAAATGTCTCATATATATATATATATATATATATATATATATATATATATATATATATATATATATATATATATATATATATATATATATATATATATATATATATATATATATATATATATATATATATATATATATATAGGGCCAACAGCAGGCGGCTGATGGAAGAAAACGACAGTTATTTAGATTTATTTTTTGCTCGGCTGAGCTGAAAAAGGTATACGCTTTAACCTTGAACGAGCTGCTCTGCATTAGCTACACACATCATGTGCAGAGTATTATTGTATGGGCCTCCATGACACAAGTCAAATTGTTTTTCATTGCTAATCATTTTATTTTAGTAGATTGGTAACAAGTACAACAAGTCAAATTTAAGTATACACGAGAATTCTGGGAGAGAGAGAGAGAGAGAGAGAGAGAGACAGAGAGAGACAGAGACACAGAGAGAGACAGAGAGAGAGAGAGAGAGAGAGAGAGAGAGAGAGAGAGAGAGAGAGAGAGAGAGAGAGAGAGAGAGAGAGAGAGAGAGAGAGAGAGAGAGAGAGAGAGAGAGAGAGAGAGAGAGAGAGAGAGAGAGAGAGAGAGATCTGGCGCAACAAACAGGAAAGATAGAAAGCGACACAGCGAGATACAGCAGTAACGTAACAAACAGAAAAAAAATAGAGGCTGAAACAAAGAGGATACAGCAGTGACATAACAAACCGGAAAGATAGAGGGCGACAGAAAGCGAGATACAGCAGTGACGTCACAAACACGAACAAGAGAGGGCGAAACAGAGAGATACTGCAGTGACGTCGCAAACAGAAAAGGTAGAGGCGACAAAGAGAGGGTAGTGACGTCACAAACAAGAAAGATAGAGAGCGACAGAGAAAGAGAGGACAGTGACGTCACAACAGCATCGATAGAGGGCGATGCAGAGAGATAGAGGTGGCGTCACAAAGAGTGCGGATAGAGGGCGACACATAGAGATGCAGCAGTGACGTCACAAACAGGAAAGGTTGAGGGCGACAGAGATAGAGCAGTGACGCCACAAACGCGCACGATAGATCGCGACACGGAGACAAAAAGCCGTGACGTCACAAAACGGAAAGAGGGCGATAGAGAGAGACGTCACAAACAAGCAGGGCGACAGAGAGAGATACAGAAGTGACGTCACAAACAAGAAAGATAGAAGGCAACACGGGAGATACAGCGGTGACGTAGCAAACAGGAAAGAAAGTGGGCGATACAGAGATAATGCAGCCACGTCACAAACAGGAACGATAGAGGACGACACAGAGAGATACAGCAGTGGCGTCACATACTGGAAAGATAGAGGGCAATAGAGAGATAAAGCAGTGACGTCACAAACCAGGAACGATAGAGGGCGACCAGTGATATACAGCAGACATCAGAAATAGGAAAGATATAGGGCGATAGAGAGAGGGGTAGAGCAGTGACGTCACAAAACAGGAAAGATAGAGGACGACAGACAGCAGTGACGTCACCTAAGGAAAGATAAAGGTGACACAGATAGAGTAGTGACGTCACAAACAAAAAAGATAAAGGGCCACACACAGAGATACAGCAATGATGTAATAAACAAGAAAGATAGAGACCGATTGAGAGATAGACCAGTGACGTCACAAACAGGAAAGATAGGGGCCCACACATACATAAGAAAATTTAATATTTTATAATTATTGTTATTAATATTGTTAAGTACAATGTATATTGTATAATAGTAAAAATGGACAACAAAACTTTTACCATGAGTAACTCTAATATTGTTAAAGACTTTAACACTAGACTGGATACTTATAAGACCAACTGATATTGTACAAAATAGAAAGAAGGCACGAATTAATAATAGAGGAATTATATTCGTTGAATATGACACGTTTTTTGTTGAGTCTGTGGGCTGGGGCCCTCAGTTTTACTCAACCCGGCCACAACATTTGTTAATCCGGTCCTGTCACCCGCTATTTCAACGCAAAAGTGCGTTGAAATAGCGGCTATCGCCCTCTATCTTTCGAGTTTCTGACGTCGCTTCTGTTTGTGACGTGAATGTTCTCTCTCTCTCTGTCGCCCTCTATCTTTCCTTTTGTGACGTCACTGCTGTATCTCTGTGTCGCCACTGCCATTAATGGTTATCCACTATGGATTGACAACCCTCCTACGGATTGTCAAAACCCACTCTTGTGACATGCACGTATATCACTGTCTCCCTCTCCTACCTTCTCAATGGTTCAAATCATCATCATGTCTATAATATCGACCCTCGGCCGGCTATTAGACAGAACGTAACCTCCTAAGTAGTTCCTGCCGACAGCCGTTTATAGGCAAATCAATGTACTCGATGATCCTACTCTTTTCAGTCATTTGTCAGATTCAGTGCCCTTCCCACATTTACTCCAAGCGTCATGTCTTTGTTTCTATTGTCAATCCACACAGCACATGCATGGTGTTCCTCGATTCTCTTTCCAAAGCTTCTTGCATGTACTGAATTATGTGGTTTTCGATCAGTTGGCATTCTTTCCATATCACCAAATCATTACCATCTTCACTCAGCAACTTTATCTAACATAGTTGTCCAATGTCCATACATCCAAGGACTACTCTTGTGAGGATCCTTTTTTACCTTGTTTTATCATTGTCCACCGTTCTCACCCATAATAGATACATGCGTACAAGCAGTGCCATCGCCTCACATATTCTTGATTTTTTGGTGTTTTTCTGGGTCACCTTCAACACCTAACGATGAGTTGCACTGGTTTCCCAGTCGCTTTTAGTACACTTTTGTCGTTAAAGTCCCTTTGCTGGTTCTGGCAGATCAACAGGTAATCTAACCTGTCAGTAGTAGATGTAGTTGGAGTGCAAACGGTTGCAGAGGTTGAGGAGGGTAATGGCAAATGTGAACAAGGGGAGGGTCCAATGGTCCATGTACATCATATTTAGACTTTATGGATGGATGGAATTGCATGCTTTATTCAAATGCTTTTGACATGCATACAATTCTCCTTTGCGTTTATTTCTTGCTATTACCACCATCTCTTCATAATAGATTAACTGCCCTCCTACCTGTTCAATAGATTCTTATTGGATGCTGATATTCTTGGGTAAATGCATCTCTTGTCAATTGTTTTTCTTCCTCATCAGAAGTTTCAGAACCTGGCTGGTTCTCCTCCCAAGTGTTCTTCCAACATAGGCCTACTGCTTCATTCTGTAGGCATCAGATACAGCATACCAGGAAAAGCGTTCACCTAATGATACACAGCACAATTGAACTACCTCTGTTTGGCTTATATCATTGTCTATATTTCCTCACCGGGCATCATTAACCTCTTGTGCACTAGTGCTCGCATACCTTCGACTACAGTGGCATGGATCCATAATCAGTCTGAGCCTCAGGGTCAACAACCAAGGGTAAAATTCTCTAACATTGTGATACTGCAGCAACAATTTCACGATTATTGTAAACATTCTTAAATGTATAAACAACGTCAAACATGGCACAACCATTGTTATTATTATCATTATTTTGGCAATCATGTATGTAGTCCAATGAAAACCATCGATGAATGGTACTACTTAGCAACTGTGCATTATGTAAACATATCAGGAATTACTTCATTGTTTATCTAGATCCAAATAATTTCAAAAACCTGATCTAGTATTTGGGGTCATCTATAAGGGATTTCTGCAAAAAGGGTTGAGGGATAGGTCATAAAAATGCTGACAATGGGAGAGGATTTACTCAGTGCTGATGTCTGCATTTAACGTTGGTACAAACAGTTATTTTAGTACATCCTGTATCTTACACATCGACTGCAGAGAGTGAACAGTCTGTTCTGCATTGTATCTAATTAAGAGTACCTTTTCAGCACATTGCAGCATCACAGTAACCCATCCCATAACAGCATCCTGCTAAAATTTGTAAACAAATGCTTCAATTTTAACTTGTCTGAGCAACAAGAGTTTGCCCTCAACGGCAAATTACTTTAACATCCGATTTCCTAAATGTGTTATGTGCCCAGCAAGTAATCGCTAGTAAGTCCGAGCAGTCAATTATTTAAGTGTAGCCATGAAACGAGCCATCTTCTCTTCCTTCTTCTTCTTTTTCTTCAGAGTCTTCTCTTCCTCCTCTTTCTTCTCTTTCATCTGCTCAAAGCGAGGATCTCGTGGATCAATACTGTAGCCAAAGTATTCTCGTGCTTCGTCAAGCAGAGCTTGTCGTTTCAGATCAAGTTCATGTTCTTTTTCATCTGCCTTAGCCAGACGTGCTCGATACTGCTGAATCATCTGTGGCATTTTCGTCATCTGGCTCTGAACTAATTCACGCCTACAAAGAAATAAACTTGCCATTAAACATGGAACATTTAAAGAAAATCAAAAGTAAATTCAAATTTAGTAATTGCAAATCCTGTATCAAGCAGAAACTTTCAGGAGGCCAACACTCCAAAAGTGTTTTCAATGCCTTTACGTCCGTACAGCATAGACCGCTTGCATTTATCGATGGCCACACCACAGTGCAGTTTACTGCATGCTGAAAGGGTTGCCACTGACATTACAAGAGTCGAAAAGAACAACATCATCAGCACAATCAGCTTTTATGCAATATGATGCTACGTGAACTGACAGTCAGTGAACAGAACACAAGGCCAGGGTGGCATTTTTACGACAACCTATGCAAGTCAGGCTCCTTGGTCGTCAGAAGCCCAGTTACATGTGAGTTTGTAAAGTCCCGAAAATAATAACATATACAATTTATTATGTTACTAAGAAGTACAAAACAGAACGTTCAGTTGGTCCATGATGTCCATAGTTGGTCCATAATGTACTAAGGTTAAACAGAACGTTAACATTTTACACAGAACGTTTATATTTTCTCAGGTCCAGAACTAATTGAAGGTACATGTCTCTGAAATGGTGACTAAATACTAACTGACTATGAAGACAACCTTTAATTAGTTCTGCACCAAGTAAGTCTTTCAACACTTTGATCGCGAGGTACGAGTTAACTCGTATGTTATTTGATGGGCCAAGACGCAACGTACAAGATAACTCGTATCTCAGCAGTACAGGGGCGACTATAGGTGCAGTCCGCATGCTGGCAATCCATTCTGCCGCGTCTCCATTACTACTATGACAAGTACTGCCATCTGATGAAAAGCACAGCATATTTTTATTGTAACTGCGACCGTACCATGCGTTAGACAGTACATAATGTGCACTATCTGACATCAACATTCTAGTAGTTATGGCGTCGCGAAAAAGGTATACAGCTGCTGAGGTTTGAAACAACTAGATTTGTCGGATGATGAATGTTTTGATAATGTGTGCAACAAGTGTGAACAGCGCATAGAAACACTTTATATTTGCGGCACAAGTGCTTCTACGCCTGCACTGTGTGTGCCAGCGACTGCAGCACCTATGGAAAGTATTTCTTGGCGAAATTTTTAAAATGCCCCATAAGGGTCAGAAAATTCTGAGCGAATTGGTTTTTATCAAATAAAAAGGCATTTGGAATTACAGTTTGCATGAAGAACTTTTGTAAATATGAATTCGGAATTCCCTGCAGCCTGCATTTAAAGTTAATTTGCTTGAATAACATAAAAGACTCACATTTTCATTAAAATAGTGAGTAGTCCGACTTGACAATTTTTTTGTAAGGAAAAGAAGTCTTGGCCTGAATGTGATTTTTTGGGTCTTGGTCTCGGTCTTGGCCTTGAGGTTCAAAGTCTTGGTCTTGAGGTTCAAAGTCTTGGTCTTGAGGTTTAAGGTCTTGACAACAAGACTGGTTACAGTTATCACAGAAAAAAAGTAAGTAAGTATTTTCTTTATTTAACCGGTTGCAAGAGATTAGCACTCCAGTGTACATGCATCAAATAATACAATACAATACAATACAGAATACAACAGTTAAAAAAACAGCATCACAATCAATACGAGTATAGCATTCTTCCAATGAAATGTTTCCTCATGTTATTGTCAAGAGGAGTAAGCACTCTATCGTGAGACATTAGATATTAGCCTAACTCAATTAATAGTTTAAGCAAACCAACCCATTCATCATTTAAAGTTTGCAAAAGATATACTTGCTTTGTTCGATTTGCATCTGCCTCAATTTTCTTTGTATCCTCCACTTTCTTCCACATTTCTTGTAAACTTGGCTCCCACTCTTTTTCATACTCTATTGTTTCTTTCAGTTGTTCTTTGGATGGCCACATAAGTCCTGCGTCGACGCCAGAATTCTTACCAAAATGTCCAAAGAGTTTTTTCTTCACAAACATAGACGTATGAAGTTCTGTATAATAGTCCGGAGCTTCAGGAGGGTTTAGAACATGAGTCATTCGGTCACGGTAACGTTTTGGCATACGCGAAACGTCCCTGAGAGAAGCGATTTCATCAACATCTTTAGATTCAGGTTTATCATTTTCTTGAACGGGTTCGTTATCTGTTACCGATGTTGACAATAGTGCAATGACCGGTCGTCTTGAACAGACTGCCATAAACCGGCCACATTTCTTTAACTTTAACATGCCTGCTGACATCTTTTTGACTTCCAGCACTGCCGCGGACAAGAGATAGATGCAAGCGTATAATCTAAATCATTGAATTCATCTTTGAAGTGTGGCGCCACCTAGGACTAAGAAGTTTATCCAAGAAGTTCACCATCCTATACAATATCTAACTCTACATTCGGAGATTCTCTCTAGACTTGTAGGCTCACCTATGCTGTGCTGTAAGAAAAAAATAAGTAAGTGTATTCTTTAATGAAAAAGCTTGCTAATCTGCCCTGGGGCTGCCAGAGGTTAAAACTAACACCATAGCATGAACTTTCGATCACGACTGTAAGCTTGAATAGATCTGATCGACATGGAGTTGAATATCGATCTCCAAGTCCGCATACGTATACAATAGACTATTACATTTCGGTAGACAGAGCATTTTAGTGTTTGTAAATCTCCGTAGGCCTACTTAAACCAGGGTTCAACGAAACAAAGTCAAACAACACAATTAAAACGCTTTAACTTGTGCATAGTACTGAAATGGGACACTAGAATTATCAATGGCATTTTTGTTTATGGCTAAGATTCATGAATTTTAGTGTGGGAATCTGACCCCAATTAATCCATCTAGAAAATAATCCATCATCTTAGGCAACCACATGTACACTATTAGTGAAACCAAACCAGACGTAACCAAAATAATCCCTTCTTGCAGGATTTAACACAACCCAAACCGTGTGGCAAATCTTCGCGAAGTATAAAAAATTGAATTAATAAAATCAATTAATAAAACTGTGACAAAAGTCAAAGGTATTAATTTGCAATTCTGGTTGTAGATGTTCAATTGTGTACGTTTAGCAACCCTTTCATTGCGTTAAACAATGTAATATTCATAAATCGTGGAACGGTGAATATTCATGAGGCGTCGTAAGATGGCGTCTTTATGCCAGAGAAAATGGCGGCTTCTCATATGCAGCTGTCCATGAATCATGTTTACATGGACGGTAGCGTTGCAAAACGACCGAAATGAAGCCAAACAACAAAAATATGGATACTAAACAATGCAGAAAAAAGGAAACGACATCCTTAAACGGTATGATCGTATCGATCGTTATTTACGTGAATTTCTTTATCGCGCACGCCTTGTTTATCATTTAAAGGCCTGTGTGTTGAGGTCGAGAATAACAATAGATGGAGTTGCAAGTAAGTCACAGCTCTTCCATTTATGGGTTGAGCACGAGATTCGATCCAAGTTTTCAATTATGATAGTCTGTCATTACGCTGACCTAGTATCTGTCCAATTCAGCTTCTGTTGTGCTGAAATTGCCAGTTAGTTATCCAAATGGCATTGCAGTGGCTGTTGAGTTTCCGTAGCATCAAATTTATTGTTATTTGTGCGAGTTATCCACAGTAATAAATTCATTTAAATCGAAATCTTTCCCAATTCCAACAAAGTTTGATGAATTTGTATGTTTAAGGGCCTGTGCATCAGACTGTTAGATCGTTTATTGTCTTCTTTAAAAGCATGTAAAGGTGCTATATGAATGCTTACATATAAACATATGTATATATATATATACACATATATATATATGTCTCTGTGTGTGTGTGTGTGTGTGCATGTGTATGCAAAAGACAAATTTAGACACTTAGATCGAACAAATGTGCGATAGTGACTGACATGGTCTTTGCCCCCTTTCGTCGTTTACATGTATGTGTGTTGGTAGGCCTTGTTTGTAGGCGAGCGCTTCTGAATATATAAACGTGTAGTTGATTGATTGATTGATTGATTGTTTGATTGATTGATGTATGCATTTGAGTATCAATGTGTGGATATGTATGTTTGTTAGTAGGCCTTGTTTGTAGATGAGTGCTTCTGAATAGCAAGCTATATAAATGTCTAGTTGATTGATTGATTGATCGATTGATGTATGTATGTGAGTATCAATGTGTGGATATGTATGCATGCATACATGTATACACATTTCTGTGCATACATGTACATATTGATATAATCCAACAGACATGCATGTACGACGTTGTACGTGTATGTACACTAGAAGCACTAGGTATGAAATAGCTTGCATACTTGCATGCTTCATCATACCTTAATCTAACTCAACCTACAGTCTGCTCTTTTAAATTCTTCAACCGCTTCCCAATTTATGCTCTGCCAGCTTTTTGGAATAAGCTCTTGAAAGACCTCCACCACTTTGCTCATCCCTCTGTATGCTGCAGCTTTCCATTCAAGATTGAAAAACCAAACTCTTCAAGTTATCAGATAATTCAGATTGCCACGGGCTTAAGAGCAAAGGAGACGGTGACCGCTAGTGGACGAGACAGGTGACAGAGATCCTGCAAGTATGCGGATGCCGCCCCTGAAAGGCATCTCCAGAATCAAAGAAGAGATCTGAAAGTAGATGCGCCAAGGAAAGGGAAGCCAGTGCAGGACCTCCGGCATGTAGTGTGAGATGCAGTCAGTCTTGGCTGCCCGGTGAACTCGCTCAAGCCGGTCAATCTGAACTCATGGTTAGCTTGCGTAGATGTTAGAGCAGTAATCAAGTCAGCTTCAGATGAATGCATGAATGAGAGTGACTGTTGTATTAAAAGTCAGCGAGCGCAAGACTACCCGGAGTTGGCATAGCTGATTAAGGCAGCTACGGCTGGCCAAATCTGTGTAGCAGGCCAAGGACAGCTCCTAGTCCAGGAGTATGTATTTATTTATGTTTGTATGTATTTATGCATATGTGCATTTATGTATGTATGTATGTATGCATGTATGGACCTACATGCTCATACACATGCTGAGTTTTCTTGAAGAGGTGCTATATAAATGAGACTTATAATTACAATTTCGCATACATTCACTTACAAATGCAATTGCACATACATTGCACTGTTTCGTTGATTATTCTTATTAGGTCTGACTGCTTCTGTGTTGTGTCTGTGTTCTGAAGTTATTTCTTGGAGACTATATTGGACTTCTTTCTGACTTTGGATAATATTCAGCCATCAAAGCCCAGCTTCCATTGTCGCCAAATTTCTGTATAAACTTGGTTGGTGTGTTCTCATAGACAATGCTAAAGAAAGACAATGTTCACGCTTACTTAGCATCTGTGACCAGGATACCATGGATTCAGCCGTGTAGGCCTACAGTAGACTTGACTTACTTGTCATCAGCCATTTAGTATGGGGCTATCTTCATTGTTTGACAAACAACCGGTTCAACAGCTAAAAATGCCAAACTTGAACATGATCTCTGAACATTCTGTTGTCTGTCAAGCCTTCATGACATTCTGTTTTGTTGTCATTTCTTAGCTGTGTTGTTTAATTTGGGCATAACTTGGCATTTGTAGCAGTCTGTAACATCATGTTTAAAGCTTAATGAGGAACACAGTTGAAAATTTCTTAGAAGGTGCTGACTATTATATAATGTCTAGTTACACACACCTTACATAGCTGGTTAGTTGCTGTTTAACGACTCTGAGTAGTCCCCTTGTAGAGGTGCTATATAAATACTTGAATGAATGAGTGTCATAACAAAAATGATTGGTGTTGCCCTCCTCCTTCTCCAGGCTTGGGATTGGCACTGCCAGTGTACGAGCAGTGGCAGAGCACATCTTACATACACCTTACATGTATACATCTTACATACACCTTACGTACATGCATACATGCATAAATAATCTGTACATATGGCGGCTGGCTTGACTCGTTAATTACTTGTTAATTACCCAAAATGACTGCAAGCCACACAGTTGCCATGGAGCTTTGCCTGTGGTCAGTGAAGGTGGAAGAGATATATAAGATATGCTTAGTTGTCTTTATAGGAACCAGTGACAACAATTCTATATTGATTAGAGGTTTATTGTCTTTTTATAGCGTCCAAGTTAGGCAAAATCCTGTGTTGCTTCCCTTTAGCTACCACCTTTCCCAATCCCTGTCCTTTCTCCTTTCCTGCCCCTCATCCTACACCAGAACCTCCTTATAACACATTCCATTATAACATGACTTCTGATTATTAATTAGCAACTTCTATAGCACCGGAGCCTAATACACAATGCGTCAACCGATGGTGAACCAAAACAAGCTGTAATCAGAAGATCAGTTCACCAAGTGAGAGACAGAGGAAGGTAGGGAAGGAGGGGGAGAGAGAGACAGAGAGACAGAGACAGAGAGGCGGCCTACAGTGAATAAAGAATGCCGTAAGTCTAAAGTTGAGAATGAAATGACATGAGAGAGGCGCTATATGAATGCAGAATGACCAGGGTGCTGAAAGAGGAAACCAGAGAAGCTTCACTAAGAACACACTATCTAGTTTTAGGTATGGCCAGAGAAAGGCAATCATATGACCCTGTTGAATTGTGATAACAGTGAGACATAAGGACCGATCATTTTAAATGCTGTGGTTGTCTAGGGTTCAATGTTTTATAAACTAAGTGCTCCAATTTGAAAGAGGTTCTTTGCTGAATGGGAAGCCAATGCAGTGATTGACATACAGTGTTTGTATGCCAATATTTTGAATGTATTAGGTATGATTCTAACCAAGAATTCTTAATTCTCTAGGGCTTCAGCAAATTTGACCTGTAATACCAGTAAGAAGTGAGTTGCAGTAATCTAGGCAACTGAAGACCAGTGCATTTGCTAGAGATATACTACCAGACATGGAGACATGACACATAATTCTGTGTAAGTCATGAATACACATGTGTGATGATTTACAAATGCCACTGACATTGTTGGTGAGGAATTTCACAGAGTTCATCCTTTAACAACCAGAAATATTGTTTTTCCAGTAGTTTTTAGTACACCCTCATCTGTATAGAGTTTAAGTTATGAGCAGAACCAATCAGTGAGTTAGTTGTTGTTTAATGATGCTGTGTCATTCATTCATTCATTCTAAGGATTTGATATAGCGCCTCTTCAAGATACCTGATACCTACTCAGAGGCGCAATTATGCTTCGTCAGAACAAATGATGCTTAGCATCGCCCTCCTCCTTTTTGCAGGCTTGGGACTGGCACTACCAGAGTACAGGCAGTGGTGGAGTTCAATCAATGAGTTACCCAGTCTGAAAGATTTAAGCCATTCGGAGTTTTTCAGCTGCTGTAGATTGCCCAGCAGCAAAATTTCAGTTTTCAATGTCTGAGAAGAAGCTTATCTTATTCCGATATAAAACGGTCAGGGATATGGATCCAAGCGTTGGTCAGCTTGAGGGAGTGACCTCATTATTACATGATTTCAATATGAGAGGTTCTTGGTGAAGATCCAAAAGACAACACTTTAAGGCAGTGGTGCACAACGTTTGACCCACGGGCCACATCCGGCCCATGACGAGTAGTCATGTAGCCTGCGATGTTCAACAGGAAAAGCGACTATTTAAGAAGGTCTGGCACTGACATTAAGTTTACAGTGACTTGCGCACTGTGGTCCTTGTATAAAACTATCAGTATAGTAGTAACATAGAAGTACTATGAGTGCCATTTATACCTCTTTATGTTTACTTTTATATGTGTTTTATGTGCACGTCATCTTTCTAAATTTTGGCATGCGTTCATCCGAACTAAGCTGAGTAGTCATTCTTGTTTGGCCCCCGAAGGGTTTAAGAAATTCTTTAGTAGCCCTTGGACGGTAAAGGTTGTGCACCACTATAATGTGGGTTTCCAGTGTATTTGTTGATGCAATACTCGGTGTGATTAACGTGTGTTTTAGATGATGTTGAACAACAACCAGACTGCAGTGGTGACTATTCGATTGAAGTGATGCCTGACCAGTTTGCATTTACTGAGGATGGAGATGAGTAAGCATTACTTGGCTACTCACTTGTTTATTCCATGACATATTCTACCTTGGACTCAGTTGATTGCTCTACATTTGAAAGGCTGAATTTGGATCTGTACCAGATCTGGCTTACTGAGCAGCTTTGATGTGCTATGTAGCCATAATGCTTCGTCCAAATGTTCAGTTTTTGTGCACGTTTGAATAGGAATCTTGCTGAGTCAAGGCTGAGTTTGTTTCTGTTGCATCAGAATATCTTCAAACTTCTGTAAAAGTTTTGTGTTTATTTTAGCATTGTAATGCAACTGCTTAGCTTAACTGGTGTAAATCATTTGGCTAGCACAAGCCTCTGCTACTCTTGTATGACTAGTGAATGATGCACAATGGCATACTTACATTCACACATACATACATACATATATACAAATATAAAGTATTTAAATATATTACACACACATACATACATAAATCAATGCATACATACATACAACATGCATATATATACAATATATATATATATATATATATGCATTTATGCATGACAATGAAATCTCCATCTAGTGCTACATTTGGCAATGTTATTGAGTACCAGTATAGCAAGGCTGCATTTTAATGAGGCCATGTTTAGAAGTAGGTTTTGGAACATTTCCCAACTGCATTTTATCTTAGGTTTGTGTTATCATACGGCAAGTCCGGTGCATATTGTTTCAAAGACTTTATAAAATATGTAAATATGTGATTATGATTATCAACCTCTTAAGCACGTCGTTATAGGTGCTTTGTAACTGCCCAGTTACAATGAGAATTACATTTAGAATGTTAAATTAAAGTATTTAGACACTGCCAAATAAACGTACTGTTGATCATGTTCGTAGTGTATCTTGAACTCTTCTACTCGTTTATACCGTCTCTTCTATTCTGAAAGATAAAGACTGTTATTACAAAGTAAAAACTGTAGCCAATGTATCAAACATTTTTTTGTATGTTTTACAAACGTGTTTTGGTATTTTTCTTTTGATTTCCAGTGAGCAAGCAATGAAAAGAACCCGCCATACAAATAAAGAGAAAGAACGAAAAGATCGAATCAAGAATGATATTCAGGAAATCCGAAGCCTTTTGCCTCCTCTGTATACGTCAGATAAAAAACAGGTAGATTGCACATGTAGTTTGTAGACATGCATATCCTAGGATATCATACAACGGGTGGTTGCTTGGCACTTTTGATATGTGAATGGGAGCTTAAAAGCTCAGCCTGGTGAGTACCAGATTGGGAAACTGTCCAGGGATTACCAGGAAGTCCAGTGCCTACTCAGTCCCTTCATTTTTCTATGGTTGGTACCGGTGGAAATTGGGAGGTGAAAGTGTTGATTGTTTTATTAATTGCTGTATTTTGCTTCTTCATCAGGATCGTCACATCAGAGAAATTTCTATGGAGGACTGTAGCAGATATTACCTATTTCTTATATTTGCTGTTTTGCTCTTTCTTAGGACTCAGTTTAAATGAAATGTATTCTCCTTTTGGGATAAACTAATCTGTTACATGAATCCAGAATTACTGCGTGTACACAATTGTGCTTTTCTGGTTTAAAGTAGGTTTCAGTGAATGCCTGTTCATGACAACGTAATTTCCAAGAGTTATTTGATAGACTTGTTTAATATGTTAGGGTAAGTTGCATCGATATGGTAGTCATTATCAAAAAGAAGGTCTTATATTGTTTATTTAAGGATTCAAAATCCTGGATATATGGTGAAAGTCTGAGGCACATCATGCAGACACACCGTTTAGGTGTTTACCTTTTACTAATTGCTCTTACCTTTTACAAATTGGTTATCAACCACAGACTGCCTCTCTATCTTAGGAGGCTTCTAGATGTTGACCTGATTACATGGTGGTTTGGTGTGCCATCGGTGATACCTGTGCGTTTGACACTGGTGTGATGGAAGTTACGAATTACAGTAGGTGCTGGTAGTGTGGTGATTTGTTGGGTCAGGTCGACAAAGGAACAACTGGAAACACTGACTGAAACTATCGATGATCAAATTGATTGTTCTTGTTGGTCTTGTGCGTCAGCAATATGCATGACGTGATTTGTGCCTCTGTTCTTTTGCAGACACATCATGAATTGCTGCAGAATGCCATAAAGTTTATCCGTGTCCTGATTGCCGACAACAAGGAGCTGACATCTTGTCAGGATCTTCCAAAGGGTTTGCTTTCCATCTTTCATCACTGTTTTGCTTTTGGTGAATTTTGGCATTAGACGGGACATTCATGTGGTTGCGAATCTTATCATGACATAACAACACCAGCCGTGTTATCACAGTAGCAATGGGGAGTGCTATAGTGTAATGGTTAGCATGCTGGACTGTCAAGCCAGATGTCAGCGGTTCAGATCTCTTCACAGCAGAATGATGTTTCAGAATTTCTTCTTCGCTTTATGCCTAGTGAATTCGGGTATAACCTAACCATTGCTTACTGTCAGTGAGAATATCAGGCAGCGAAGAGAGGACTGATCACCTGCCCTCATATTCCAAGATCATGACTGCTGATTGGGGATGGCTTAAAGATCTGCTCTCATCTTATTTCATTATGTCATTGTAAAGTTTATTAATGGCAGTGTGTAAATAGCCAGATATATGCCTACGTGTATTATGGTGGCTTCCTTCCATTAAACGTGAAAGTGAGTTTTGTGTTCTAGTTGTGTTCTTACTGTGGCTGCAAATAGTGTCCTGTCTATACATGAACAGCTGTGAATTGTCTCTTGTAGATTTAGAACACGATAAACTGAGAAAGGAGAATGAAGAACTCCAGATTAAGAACAAGCAATACAGAAAGTTTTTGGAGGCAGTTGGTATGGCAACCCTTTTCAGTGTTCATAGTTGTGTTACTTACACATAGTCTTGCGCATATATTCCGATATTCAATAGTTGTGGCTCTGTGAGAGTTGAGTTTGCATATGTTGCCTCTGTTGCCAAGTAGTGTAAGTATGTTACTCTCATGATTGCATCAGCTGTGACATGCATGACTAGAAAATTTATGTACTGTACCTTCTTGTCCAGGACTTGGGGATGAACCCACTGCTGCATTTAAAGTTCAAGAAAAGGAAACAATGTGCATTCTGTAAATCCAATTGTGGCACATGGGAGGCTTTAATCACTCGTGGGATGTGTACGCTGATCATTTTAATTCATTTCTGTAAAAGGAATTTTATCTTTTGGCAAAAGCCTCCCAGTAACAATAACCCAAAAACTATATATCTTTCCATATTTGTCACATTTCCAAAAACGAGACTCTCAGTTTCGTAAGGTGCATCAAGATCTCAGCTTGGGACTCAAAGTTTCCAGAGTGAAATATTTGGGCACAAAGACGCGTGACAGATGATTTTACTTAACAGTGGAGATGTACTCAATAAAAAAGTGTAACTATTTCTGTGATAAAAGGCTGCTGTGTCATCTAGCATATAAATTATTAACTATTGCTAGCAACAAGGAAGCTATCCAGCAGACATTTTTATATTATTTTCTATACCATATATCTCAGTATTACTATTGCAACATATTGAGGGTTTGTCCAATAGACAGAGCACAATGACTTACAATTACCAAAACTGTTTTTGGTTGTCAGTAGCATACAGGTGAAGGTAATGGTAACTTTTTGTTTACATACCTGTATAGAAACGTCTCCGATGCATTCTCTGCACTTAGCTGGTGACAGTGAATGCAATTTCTGAGTTTGCAGCCTAACTGCTACACTACTGTGCCACCAGTTGTTTGTAAATTGCCATTAAATCAGCTGTTGTTTCTGGCTTTACAGGAATCCCAGAAATCCTGGATCTGTCACAGTTGGAAGTGTCTTGGAAATTACGCGATGATGCGGCAAGTTCTGAGGCGTGCGCTGTTGATTCTCGTGAATCTACGCCAGCAGACGTCCGTGTAGCTGGTGACCATTACAAGACTTGTGTTCCAGTCACTTCCAATGAAAGTCAGGTGAAGGAAGAAGAGACTGCTTCTTTAGTGGAAGAGAATGTCTCCAAGGAGGTAGGCAAGCCAAATGGCACGGCTGAGACCTCCAACGTGGTCGAGGAAGGCATTTACACATCAGCAGATGACACTGTTGAAGAGTCTGGCATGGTACAGACATCTGGTGACCATTCGGTGTTGGATATCGTGCAGGAAGCACCATCTTCAGTTGCCGTTGTTTCCAGCATGGAGAACCAGCAACCCGTCTTTATGTTGCCGGACTCAGGGTCGGATCAACAAGTGGATATGGAAAAGACGGCCACCACTTTCTCGCATCTGCCTCCGAGCCAGTCGAACGGTAATCTATCCGACATCTCTGAGCCGGCCTCTGACACAGAATGTTCGGATGGTCCGCTTCTCACAGTCAGCCGGCTGGCTCTAGAAAATGCCTTTCGCCAAACAGGCATGTTGGACGTCGGAACAACAGACAGCGCGCATAAAACGCCGCCAGAAGTGACACTAAAGGCCAATGATCATGGCAGTTCGTTTGGTCCGCTGCATGGTCATGTGGTGAGCATGAGCGAGGAGGACGGACAGAGGTACATGCAAATGATGCAGCAGGTGAGCTATCCTGCTCACTTGAGCAACGGCTTAGTCGAACCAATGCTCGGGCTGAGTTGCTCTGCTCGGTTTGGTCCCCCGTCCACTTGCCCCATCTCCCCGAACGTCTCGGAGCCGACGACGACCAGCCTGGGTCAGATGAACAACGTTATGATGCTGCCCAGTGGCCAGTTGCTCTTGGTCAGTCCTCATCAGAACGCAAATTCAAATATGCTTCAGACTTCAGAGCCTGGAGTGGCACCGATGCTCTCTGGTGGCGCTGGTGGTGCGTTAGCCTTGGCGCCACCTACTAGACAGGACAACCACGCCACCAGCTTCCACCATGCTTCGCAGACTGGACTGTTCACTACAAACTTCAACCTTCCTGGCGTAAACTCAGGTCTGACGCTTGGTACACAGGCACTCGGGAACATGCCCACAGTGTCGGCAAGTAACACGTTGTTCGTCAATCCTTCAATGCAGTACGGAGTTCCTCAGCAGCCGATGACGTTTATCTCCGGTGGCCAGCCGGGCAATGTTCTCCCTCTCATTCAGCCATCTTGCCCATCCGTCAACCACCTGACTGTTGCCCAGAATCAATCAATGACTGTGAACATGCCCCAGGGTCCAGTTACCCTCAACACCCTTCAGCAGCAGGCACCCCAGAGCCAGCATCCTTCGGCGCTCATCCTGCCAAACGGACAGATCGTTCCTGTCGTCACTCAACCGAATCTCCTGTTCCCGCAGCAGCAGTGCACGCCGGTCACTGGTGGTCTGCTCATGCCATCTGTTCCAACGCCCAGCCTCAACATCATTGGCAACATCCAGAACCAACAATCACAACTCCGCTTTGGGTCCAACCTCCTTCCAACCAGCACCATCCAACCAACGCAGGTCATCACGAACATCGCCAACATGCGGACGCCAACCTACGGACTTCTGCATAATGCCAATCAGACCAATCAGCAGCAGTACCAACTCGTTGGCAACAGTCTCCAACCGATCGGCAACATGAGCAACGGTGGCATTCTGCTGAGCCAGCCACGCCAGAAAGACAATTTCACTATAAAAAACATGGCAACCAGCCTGTCTGGCTTAGGTCTGCCTCAGAATCCGGGACAGTTTACGCTTCTGCCAGGCAACTGCATCAATGCCATCTCTTCACAGCATCTCCACACGTCCGGAATATTTGGTGGATCGTGTTCGACAACCATGTCGACAACTGTACCGGTTCTACAGGCGAAACCAAACCCATTCGGATCGACTGCAGCGCTGTCCAACATACCTGCCACACTGACAGCAATGCTGACACCAGAGGGGTCCATTATCCTGGCAATTCCCAGCTGCAGAGACGGGGAGATGTCGGCTGTGGGAACCAACCAGATAACTACCAGCAAGGCACAGAAAGTGATGCCAAGGCCACTGATGCCAAAGCCAGCATCGAAATTGGATGCCGTTAGTCAACTTGCAGCAGCCAACACACCCTTGTCTAGTTCAAAGGTGTGTCCAAGCATGATGCCTTGTGATTTTGGGACACCCGGGGCGGCCATATCCGTGACGTCATCGCCGATGGTGCCACTGACTGTCAACACAACAAGCAACATGGATTTTGGTTGCATCCTGTCTGGGCCGAGCTCAACTGCATCCAGCACGGACATCCTTGCCAAAGCGACCAAATCAATATTTTCAATCTCACCTTATGAACATCTATCGCCACGAAGTTCGTTTAACTCAGGAATCAGCGATAACCTGTTTACATTTAGCAGCGCTGGCTTATCTATGAAACCAGATGCCATGCTTGGCGAGGGCAAATTGGCAGCCGCAGCAAAGCCAAAGCGTTCAAAGACAAAGGCAAGGTCTGTCAAAAAGAAAAGCATGAAGAATGCTGCGTGCGGATTGACTTCTTTGCCTGACATTTGCCACCACATCATTCATCCACATGAAGTGGTGGCCACGGTCGAGATGTCACCCCAACATGCGATAGTCGACCAGCTGGGAAATGACGAAGAAGTGTCCGATATAAATGATTTCTCAGACCTGATCCGAATGGAGCCAATGTCACCGGTCACGCTGAAAGCTGCGACTGAAT
This sequence comes from Allolobophora icterica, assembly GCA_963556255.1. Taxonomy (NCBI): domain Eukaryota; kingdom Metazoa; phylum Annelida; class Clitellata; order Crassiclitellata; family Lumbricidae; genus Allolobophora; species Allolobophora icterica. Next base: position 10,209,688 of record OY744617.1, on the reverse strand, counting down.
CTGAACTGTCATCAGGTCCTGCCATCGATAAGCATGAAGTTACAGACGTCACAGATCTGACGGATGATTTGACAGAGTCGAGCGAAAAGGGTGTTTTGGAGATAAGAAGTGATTCGGGCATTGCTGAGATCAATCACAGGACTCCAGAGTTTGATTTCATCAACTTCAAACAGGAGGACAAGTCAGAGAAGGACAAGTAAGTGCTTTTAAAAACTCCTCAGCGTTGACATAATCTGAATAAATATGCAGTGGTGTTATATAAATTTTCTTTTGGTTTTGGACCATGTTTTGTTGGCGTGCTATGTTGTGTTTGCTCTGCACTGTGATCGCTTTAGCAAATGAAACATGACCAATACCTGACATTTTGTAAACTCATAAATTATTATCAGGCTATACTATAGCAATTATGTTGTTTTCTTCAGTGAACATAAGGTGCGTGTGATTTATATTTTTAGGGATACAGCATCATTTAACGTTTCAGAAGTGGCTACTGCTATGACAACTGAAATGTCAGTGAGTCCTAAGAAATCTGAATCTTCTGACATAGCAGCTGACACTCTGACTGCCACTGTCAAAGATCTGCCAATAGCAAATGAAGCTGAGACAACTTCATCTAGGGAAGTTGGGACTTCAACGGAACGAAAGCGTAAGAAGCACAAGAAACAAAAGATAAGGGCAGATGCAGATTTCAATTTATTAAAGGAAGGAAAGCGAGATCAGGTTAACGTGGACTGCAAAAATTCTCTAAGCAATTTATCTGATAAACATGGAATAAAGGGTTTTGTTAGTAAGGCATTTACACCTATGAAAGAAGATGAACATCCTTTGAGTGCAAAGTTTGGAGCAGATGAGAAGGTGGATGTGATTACGTCATCAAACAGTTCTGCTACACCTGGTCTAGACAGCTTTGGTTCCAAAGACAAACCAGCTGCACTCACAGAAGATATGTGTGCATTGTTTTTCAAAAAAGACGCTAATACATCATCCAGGAAGTCAGTAAATGGCCTTCAGTTGAATGAGGGAAAGTTGGAAGAAGCGACTCAGACGTCGAGGGCAGAACTTCACGGAGGGAGTCACTCGAAATTAGGCCTAGGAAAAAAGTCACGAAAACGGTCGCACAAGTCGGCCGGCTTCATTAAGCCAGAAATGTTGCCAGATATGTTGATGTTTACAGAGAGTGAACTGATGGACGTTGTTGACAAAGTTGAGAACATGATGGTCACAGATGAAAGAGACACAAGAAAGCGATTGCACGATCAAATCGTATGCCAAGAACTGACGGTCCCAGAGAACATTTCATTGAAGAAGCCAAAGAGTGATGAGAGGTTGGAAGCTGTTTCAGTTGAGACAACCAAGGATCCTCCACCAGAAACTTCTGACCAACTGTCTTGGCCCTTGACCAGCTCCAAAGCAGAAATACCAACAGACCTGCATAAAGATGTTGTGCCAGAGATGCCCACCTGCCTGCCAGGGTTTGAAATTGAGGAAGAAGAAATGGTTGGATTTGGTGTGACTGCAGAGTTTTCATCCAACAGCAGTCCCACTCCAGCTGAAATGAACAAAGAGTCGGTAGCGAGTCCAGTTTTTACCCTGGAGCTAGTTGTTCCAGACATTGCAGAAAGATCTCCTGATCTTTTGGAGCAAGTGGAAACAAAGCAACAGGACTGTTCTCAAAGCCATGCAGAGGACTTGGAAGATGTGGTGGCACTGCCTGAGCCGACTCCACCAAGTTCACAATTGCTATCACCTGACGGTCAAGAGCAGGCAATGGAAAACGATGCTGACTGTGTCTTGGAATCCTTACCGTCAATCCAGCCGCTTACATCGTCGGTTTCATGCTCTGCCGGTCAGGCACGGCACAGCGGAATAGTGTCATTGGCCAAGCAGGTGGCTCCATCAAAGCACCTAGGTTACGTCAGTGCAGGAGTTCAACCGAAGGCAGTGGCGTCTAAACACATGGCCAGAAACTCTCAGGGAAACTCACGCACCGAGTCAGAGGCTGTCACGACGTCCAACTTCAGCAGCTCTGCTCAGGCATCAGGTCTGGATACATACAGCGAAAACATCTTCTCAGGCAAGGACCACTATCTGCCATCTTCAAAGGACCTTGGGCTCGACTTTTCCTTTGAGTTGGACTCAAAGGACAAGGCATCACCCTGCGACGTTACATCTGCCTACGACTGGGTGCTCGCCGATGCCGAGCCCCCGACTTCGACAAGCCTTAGCATTTCATCACCAAGCCAGAAACAGTTTGATTGTGAGATCGAGTCAAAGTGCGCTCCAATGAAAACCTGTTCTGGATCCGATTGCAACGCGTCACTGCAGCCTTGCATTCAGTCTTCTTCGGTCGGCTGTACGTCTGTGACGCACACGACATCTACTCATCACACTCTGTCATCGTGTTCATCTGCATACTATGCCTCTCCGTCGAAGACTCCCACGGATCACCAGCTGATGCCTGGCTATGCTGCAGCAAGACAGTTAACGCCTTCTTCTAGTCACCACAATCCCACAGCATTTAGCGGAGTCGTGTCTACCGATGTCATGTCTAGTCTTTGCAGAAACTCAGCTGCCACTATGTGTGGTCAGGGGTCGACATGTACAACGTCAGCTGTAGTCACGCTCTGCCATTCGTTGGCTGTTACCTCATCGAATTTCCAAGTCAGGTCATCCGGTCTAGACCGTTCACCAATGCCTGTAACCCCAAATGCCACACCTTGCACTGCCCTCAACCACCACAAGCCATCCTCATTGCCCTCCTCTTCAATCATTTGCTCCAGTTCCGCAATGAAATCCAGCACTACATCCTGCTCAAACAGTTCGTCTCGAAGTTCCTGCAGTCAGAAGTCGTCTGAAAGTCATGCTGTACGGTCTGCCGCCTTGCCCCATGAAAGCACGATGTCAGCGTCAATGTACCGCTCCAGCTCTGCCACAGACAGATTGGACAGACCTTCGTGTTCAAAGGAAGGTCCAATGCGGCCAAACCCAGATTACTTTGGTGCTTCTTCACAGATGTCTACTAGTTCTAGTTGTGCAGTTCAGGGCAAATCTCTCGATGACACGTTTCACTATCCTCTGCCACCGTATGTTTTAAACGCTGCGTCGCGCGAGTACAGCCAGCTCGGAGGTAGCCTGTCAAGGTTTTCATCAACTGGAAATGCTGCAATGCTGTCAAGTGCTAGCTGTGCCAGTGACTATAATGCGCTTGCCAGATGCTCGCTTTATTTCCCTGCTCCTTTTACTCATGATCTTAGTTTGGACATGACCCACCAGAGGATGTCGCCTAACCACGGTCTGCCATCGTGCAGCATCGAGAAGCACTCCTCGGCCAAGGTTGGCTCGGCCAGCAGCAACAGACTCGATCCGGATGGTGCAAAGTCTTGCCAAGCACGGCACCAGGACAACGGATACTCAGGGTTTTCCGGGTCTCTGATGCTGTCGCATAATAATCAGGACGTCGCGCAATGCAACAGCCAGTTCATTGAACCACGCGTGGCCAATGCGCATGGCTTGCATGCTCATAATCGTGACTCGGGCGGCGTTGCGGCTCGGGGAAGCCAGAGACTTTCCGGTGGGATGCAGAACGTGTCTGTTAGTAGAAGTCGAAGCGTGACTCGGTCGCCGGCGGCCGCAAATGAGCGTCCGACTTCCTTTGGCCTGCACAGCGGAGGTTACACCGGGACGTCTGTCGTCAGTTCCCTTGCCAGTCCTCCCCTGCACCACCATTCAGCAGCGACCGACCGTCATTGTCTCAGCCAGCATTTAAGCTACGACCTATCCTTTCATGCGCCTGCAATCCAGACTTTCAGCCCCAACCTAAACGGAGTTGGATTTGATCCTCCTCCGCTGAACTTCTCCAGAGATTGTGGTGGCAGTACGTCTTCGCCCCAGGCACACCACACCAAGAAGACTGGAAAGAAGGCAGATGAACACGCTGCGAATACTGGTTCGAAGATGGTGCTCAGCCACTCAAAGCAACAACAGTCATCGGCCCAACAGTCGCACCAATCGCAACCAGTTAAATCGAGCTCCGGTTCTAGTCGTTCATCAAGGTCATCAAAGAAGACAGTGAAACCATCTGCCTATGATGTCGACTCCAACATGTTTGAAAACCGCAGCGTAACTCCTTATTTTGGTTTGGGCAACATTTCACCAAACATGAACCTTCCTCCCGATGGACTGGCTTACGTCAATTTCTTCAGCAACACTGGTCGCCCGCTCTCCAGTGCTGCAAAGACGCTGCACCACCGTGATCCTCCGGCCCCGATGACTCACCCTTTCAACTCGTCGCTGTTTTCGCCATCGCGGACGCAGAACGGTCTTGGGCTGAACTTTCAGACCGGTTTCGGAATGGACCACATGAGCTCAACGCACATAACCTCATCTCAGATGATCATTCCGCACTCTGGACCCATTTCGGCTCACATGCACGGCTTTGGCTTCTTTCCAGACATTTCTGGGTCGATGGTGCAACGCGATGCGCTGAACAACATGCCGTCGATGAAGTTCGGTCCTGGTGCGATTCTGCCGTCTCAGGGGACGGTTGAGCCGAGTCCTCTGCACCACCCACAGACTGCAGGAAGCGCCATGTACAACAACCGCGGCCAGCTGCCTTCGCACATGCTGCACGACATGGGCTTCAACGCTCTGCTTGGTCATCAGCACGCAGCTTTTGATGCACGGAGCATCAGCGGAGGAATGGTTCACCCTCCTTTCGGCAGCCACAGCCATGCGGCGTCTTTTGGTATGGGACCATTAAACTTCCCTGTGCATAACCTCTAGTAGGGAACAGGTGGCTTGCCGTGCGGGGCAAGTCGTTGCACAGTTTTGCTAGTCAGTTGGGACAATCACTGTAAGGTTTCCAGCAATGTTCTTTTAAGTTAGTTTTGTTGGCGGTTCTTCATCGCTTTAGTTATGTGGATTGTTTTAATATTTGTTGTTGATCTTCTTCAGGGTTTCTGGGTTCCAACTTGTGTTTTGTGGATAGAAAATAAAGAGGTTCTTTAGTAGGATCCAAGTGGATTTCTGCAGAAGATCGTAGTGGCTTTCAAGGGGTCCTAGTTTTTCCAGAAAGTCTCATTGATCTTGAATGAGTTTCTTATGTATTTCCGGTTGTGCGGTTGGGTTATAGAAAAATCTTTATCCACTGGACAGAATTTCATTTGGCTTCTCATTTAGTTTTGTTTAATTACAACTGGAGGTCTGACAGTGTTAATGACTTTTTCTGATGCTGAGATTAATTTGACCATAACTTTTCTGTTTTCAATGACAGGTTTTTGTTTCGCTGTTTGCATTGTGTATGTTTGAGCACAAGTTTGTTTTCTTAGGCATTATGATCTTTATAGACCTACTCTGTTAAATGGTGAGGGTTGCAGTTCACAGCTCTTCATTCAGCCATCTATCTTATGGGTTTTAAAAAGTAGAAAAGTAAGTGCTTAGCAGGCAAGCTGTCAAATTATTTTTTTATATATAAGTGCCACAGTTTAAAGTTTACATTGCTATTGGAATTTATTTATGGATATTGTTGGCAGATATGTTCAAATTTGTTCCATAAATACTGCAATTTTAGAAATTGTTTATCTGAGTTATCCAGTTTGACTGGAACCTTATGTCCTATCGTCACTGCCAAGGCAACACCTTTAGTCCGATTTACCGGTAATATGGTGACTTCTGTGGCTTCGCTGTAAAAACACACAAGGTGTTTATCACTCAGTGATTTGAAGTGAAACTGCATTTGTAATCCAAACACGTCAACATGTTGAGTTGAGATCTGAGCGACCAGAAGACAGACTACGAGGGATAATCTGCTAAAGTCCTACGTTTGAAGTAGGTTAGAAACGTATGCATCAAATGCGCTGTATGAGATCGTTCAAGGGAACCATGTTTTGTAACGATCGTCCCTTGCCTAACTTGGAAATACGTAAGTTCTAAGTTCTACTTGTTTAGGTCAGTGAGATAATCAGACTTGCAGCAGTACTTTTGAACAGTCCCTAACATTTTTGCTATATGAGTATTTGGAAATAATACTGATTCTTGCAGGCTATGCATTGTCTTGGCAAGAGATACTACATTGTGTAAATAATCCTGTTGTAATTCTGTTCTCACCACTTTGTATACTATCCATTGTGGCAGTTTCTTTGTCATTTTCTTGGCCCGCTGCACAATGAGAAGACTTAACTGGACCATAGTAGAACTTGTTGAAACGTCAACTTAAATGAGAATTTCAGTAGAAATCAATTAGAAATTAGATTTTGTCCTCAGATAACTTACTCCGATAGTTTTTGGTGACAGTGCAAACACAGCAGATGACTGCAGGTCAGATGTGCTGGGGGCATTGATGCTTAGTCGGCAGTGTCCCGTTCTTTTGTAAGACTCTGTAAATACGATGATGTAAATGATAAACGAACTTTGTTTTATTTATTGTATTGTCGATCATGATTGTGTCTGTTATTGCCGTTCTCATAAGTTTCCAGTAATTTTTGGTTGTAGCGCTGTTGATAGACTGTCAACCGGTAACTTGCGTTTTCACATTCGGTCGTATGCTTCACGTTTCCGACATGTTGTTCTGTTCATTCAGAGTTGTTGGGTAGAGTTACTGACTCGAGTCCTTCTTTGACACCACTTTTTCATACCATTGCTATTTTTTGGCCTTTGGTTGTTGTCGGAGAAGTATCGGTTATAAGTTTTTTACGATTGCTATTGTTGATAAATTGTGATGAACGACCAGATAATATGTCCTAACTTGGTGTCATCTTTTGTCAGAGGCATTGTGATGTTCAGAGTGTGGTAAAGCGTGTTTAAAAGGATCGTTAAAAAGTTGTCATCATATTTTGGTGAATTGTGTTTGTGACAGTGAAGTGTTAATGTGCACTGTCTTATTAGAAATCATTGCAAATCTCCTGGACCATTGACTGCTTGTTATGGTGGAGGGTTGGACAACATCAGGCTTTGCATATATCCACCATTCCGTGGTGCGCATCCAACACTTCATAATCTCACTGAACTCATCTGTCAGATTTTGTTTTGTTTTGAAAATTGATTCACTTTTGTTTGGTTTGGACCAGTTTTGCTAAGGAATTCCTTTATAATTTGTATTTGATCAAAGTCTGTGTTCAACCAATTCATTTTCTCCAGATTTTACACAACTTTAGTTGAAAAAATCATGTGTTTTAGATGCTCGGTTAAAAGACAACTCCATAATTTCTAGTCAAATTTGAACAAATCTAGTAGAGATGTGACAAACTGTGGAAGATAATTTGCGAATAGTATGATAGGTTTCTTGTTTTGTTCTTCTTCTCCAGTGGAGGTCTTTGTGAGGCTTTATTAAGGTGCTATATAAATGGCTACACTAGTCTTATAATCAGTCAACCAATCAGTAAGAGTTTACCGTCAGTCCCATCATAACTAATCTAACCTAATGACTTCTGTAGCCCAATTATAATTAAGTCCAAGACATCTGTCGATGGTCGCTCAGAGTGAAATCGCAGTCAAAACTCACAGTCCATTGGAAAGTTGGGTTGAAATCCGATAGACCTGTCACTCAACAGTCGTTATGCTCGAGTTTTATTGCTGGTGGTTTTGAATTGACGTTTTGGTGACATTGGTTTCATGTGATGGTTTGCCTCACTAAAGTTGGTCTTTCTTTCCAGTGTTTGCAAATTGCGTGTGTGTGGTAAAGATCCAATGTATTCGTTATCAGTGCTTTATGTCATCATTTCACTCCTTAAATCCAAACATCTGCAACTCTACTCAGCACACGAAACAGTACCAAGCCTGGTTATTAGAAGCTTTTGCTTGGAAAAGATGCACAGTAAATGAGAATGACTTTCCAGGGTGCCTGGAAATGAACCTGAGAGTTCAGTTGGAAAACATCTTAGGCCAACAGCGGAAGTAGTAAATGCAGTCCAGTTGCAGGTGAATTTTAATTGCATGAAACGTGATGCGGAGGTAATTTTTAATACTAATTGTTGATATTTCTGTGGGAGTTGATGCATATACAGTTGCCTAGTCAGAGTCATTTGTTGGTGGTGAAGCATAGGATTTGAAGATTTCTTAGTCTGACTAAAGTGTCATCGATTTGTGTTTTGAAAAATATTGCCACCGAACGATCAGCCACTGTGCACCTTGCTTTCTTTTACTGAAAATAGATATCATAGATTCATGTAATAATACATTTGTTATGCTTCTCTATCAACAGTGGCCTTAGAAAGGTATAGGTCAAATTTTGAAGTTGCAGGACCATTTGATTCTTCTTCTGGCTTTCAAGCACACTGATCCTAGACCGTATTTTGCCTGTTGGCTTCACATAGCAGTGCTATCAAGCACTTATCTGACATAAAAACTACTTACAATACACTTCAATCCTCCAACAGCTGTTCAACTGCTTCGCTGAATCCTCTTCCACCCTAACACTTCTCCGCCCTTCTGTCATCTCATCACTAACATTTGCAAATCACTCCATATCCATAGCTGTTCCGCCTCTGTGGAACAAACTCCCACCAGTACAACGACAAATATCTGATCCATCCTCATGAACTCATAAAACAACCTCACCACAGGTCTTTCACTCAAAACTGAAAACACTGCTTTCACAAATCCTATCCCGATTTCTCCTCTTCCCCTTACCCGAATTATCTCCCTCGCCGTTTCAACTCTAAACCATAGCCATCGTCTGCCTGATTGACCCCTTTGGATCTTGACGTGGAACAGATTTCATCCCCGCCTATCGATTATGATCTGACTAAGCGCCTGTGAATAAGCTGCTTCCCGCGACTTCACTTTTTTGGCGCTGTAGAAATTTTGAGATTACGGTTACTAGTCTGAGGTAGATACATACATGGCTGTGAACACAAATGCCTGCTGGTACATGATCATCACTTCAGTAAGACTATAGTATTATATCCAGTTCATCAATTATATGAATATGGCTGCTTGGCTTGACAAGGATTGAAACAAGGTCACACAAGATGAGATAAAATCTTTATTCAGGTGGAAAAGGCGACCCGGTTTACACAAAGTAATGGCAGCAAGCATTCTGTTAGAAGCTAGAAAATATTACAATAACTGTTTCAATATTATAGGTTCAACTATAACAGTTCAAATGTACATTCCTAATTCTATTATTTCAAATAAAAAATAATCTGAATATTAATTACGGCTGATGATATATTATTTACAAACTGTACAAATACGAACAGGCAACAGGGAGAGATATAAGTCAATAATAATAATAATACTAATAAATAATACAAAGCTAGTCATTACTGATGCCCATTTATATCAAACAATACAGAATAATATTGGTCATGCTTAATTTTAAGTTTTACTATTTTTATTTAACATAATTGCAAGCAATTATCTGGCTATTTAAGTAATTAACAATAGTCATCACAAACATTACTGCGTGCATCATTTGTAACACAACAAAACCTTCATACCCACATTACACATTTTCAAAACATTATGTTAACTTTATTAACATTTAATTATACTGAAACTGTATAATTTATAGTCAATAATTAAGGCATGATAACACTCCAACCGGCTTCTAACTGACTATGAGTTACCTTTTGAAATCACATCACTTTATGAAACGCTATTCAAAAAACAGCCATTTCAATAAGAGTATAAATTTCTTGCAGCAGAGTATTCAATATAATTCATTTCTCTACAAGCAAAAGGCAGAAAAACTTAAACGACGCCCAGGTATCTACAGCCAAGAGGTGCCATGCATAACAGCGTAAATGTCATTAATATACCACGATGTATGATTTTCAAATCCTGCACGTTTCTAACACTAAATTACAGAACAAAGTTCATCGTATAAAGCAACTGTTCATCAGGAAAAGCAAAATTTATTCATTTGATTGCAACCTAAATTGGAAAAGCAGTCAATTCTACGAATCCATATACACCTGTTTTGGTTATTTATGAAATGGGTCACTTGAGGTCAATTACGGTGATTCAATGCAGCAATAACTGTCCATAACAGGCAAAGTCTTAAGTTTTCGGGCATTCTGCCTCTAGTGCAAACATGAATACTACCATGCAATGCAGAAATCAGAATTGCATTTTGTAGTTGCTAGAATTGAACCTTACAGACTGCGGCAGAAAGTGGACATACTCTGATCCAGTGAATAATCTGCCAAAACACTCTGTGTGTGTCAGTGCAATTTTTAAATGGAATTTACTACTTTTATAATTGTGCATTCACTCGTCTAGAAATTGTGAAAATAAACCAGAAAAATAACTAATTAACTGCACACAAGGTTTAAGTTCATAGCTGCTACCATTCAAAACGCAAGACATGCCAAAGTCCAAGAAATGTTCCTGTGAAGTTAAGTCAACAGGGAAAACGCCCTCACTTGATGCCTTTTGTTGAGAGGTCACTGGAATGTGGCTACACAGGTAGGAATGCATCATGAGGCCTTGCATCAAAAACATGGAACAGCACCAACTAAAAGCATTTCTAAATCTGCCACACTAAGCCAAACAATTTGATGTACATTGTTGAAATAAACCAAACAAGTTTAAAAGCTGGATGGGATTATGCATGAAATTGATCAGTTTAACACTTTAACGATGAGCTGCATTGGTTTCCCAGTTGCTTTTAGTACACTCTCAATGTTAAGAAATAAACCCAGACAGTTCACAAATAATTTTCTCACATCAATATAAATACAAATTGGCTAAAAACCAACAGTGATGTAATTAGAGGAGTTTAAATAGGATCATATCCACAAAATATTTTTTAAATAGGTCAATTTGGTAGAGAAAAACAACCACCCTAAAATAGATCAAAAAGGTTAAACAGCCAACAGTGAACTCTGGCTAAATCTAGCAGAAAATAAACTAATTTTTTACATATGATGTCATCTAAATTCTAAAAAGTGATATAAATACATGCAAAATACGATGTGTGTGTGTAGAATTACAAATTCATGATCCACCCAATTAAAGCTCTGTAAATCAGAAGAAATGGTGGAGAAACAAGCAAACTGCAATACTTGTTAAAGTTAACAATGAAAACAAAATCAGTAGCACTTTGACCTCAATAAAAACAAAGCAATTGGACAGAAAGACTGATTTCCAAACACCACCAGATGAACGCAGTAACAAAAGATAAATTCTGTGCAGACAATCCTGAGAGTTTAAACGCAAGCAATGGTCAGTTCATTTATATCAAGAAAGATAAGCTAAGCCGATGGCGATTAATTAGGCTAATTCATTAAGAAATGACCACAGAAATGCAGTCCTTGGTTTAAAGACCCTTTCAGTCAAAGCACAACATAACACCAACTTAAACTTGATTATCGTGCCACTTCAACATCATGTTTTGTTTAAGATGGACCAATTTCAACAATCTTGCTCATGGACACTGATCAGACTGTAAGCGATGCTGTGAGTCAAATATTCGTACTACAGTGTCTTAGAAGATATGATAATTGTTCAAGCACAGCAAGACTACTAACTACTGTCATTGCATGCATAGTCATTCTGCCGAATGATGATGCTTTGACTGAAACATGGATTCAACATCTCATCGATTGTAAGGCTCAACAACAAAAGAACTCGACATAATAAAGACAAAAAGATGGCTGCCAAAAGTGACATAAATTGGCTGCCCATAAATAGTCACCTGCAACATCAACAACTTCCATTTCGTGCCTTTGCTGCTCATGGCCAATCGCCAACTACAAAATGCATCTCATGGCTAATCACCAACTACAAAATGCTTCTCATGGCCACTCGTAATGGCACCATATAAATGCAATTACATCACACCAGAAACTCTGTCAATTTTTCTAATTTATGCAAAGAAAACCAGAAATCAAAACACTTCAAATCAAGGGACTGTTAAAGAAATGGGTCAGCTCTTCACTAAATGGGTAAAATTAGCTGAACGACAGTAGAGATTTTATGGACACAGGAACCCATTATGCAATGAATACCTGCAATGTTTTACATTTTTTAATTTAGGACAAAACCTTTCCATAAATACAGCATTGTTGATGGTCCTAAACCTAGTTACTAACATGATTGTTCAGGACCCTCAGATGTCTGATAGACAGATACCTGCACCGTTTTGCATTTTTTTAAACTTAGGACAAAACCTTGCATTTGCATTTTTTTATTTAGGACAAAACCTTGCATTTGCATTTTTTATTTAGGACAAAACCTTGCATTTGCATTTTTTAATTTAGGACAAAACCTTTCCATAAATACAGCACTGCTGATGGCCCTAAACCTCGTTCGGGACCCTAAGATGTCCAATAGCCATCAATATAGACCAGTTCACAGCAGTATGCTGAATTATGTACAAACTGTATGCCTCTTGGATTACGTATTTAGATACATGAAAGCAGCAATTCTTCACAGCAGAACATTACATTGTTTTCATGAAGAGTAAACTTCCTGCGACTCCTAAGCAGCAACCCCGTAACTGTTTTAGGCATCTTCAAAATAGTAATCTTTTCTTATCTTGGCGACTGACAAAGGTTAAAGCACATGGAACATTCTGATGATTTTTGATAGGTAAACCTTGTCTTCTTTTGACGTCTACGAAATGGCCAATGTTGCAACAGTCACATAAAGTCAGAGGCTGCCTTTAGATTTCACAGTAGAAGATGCATCATGGTCCCACCATCCTGGTCCCTTGGTTCTCGCAAACTGCCCTATGCCAAACAGAGATCAAGGCCAGTGTTGCCCAGATATAACAGATCTTCGTCATCATCTGGAATACGCCAGTTTCGCTGTTGACCGGCCTCGTACAGCCTTTCCAGTTCCTCGTGGACATGGTCCATGCCGTGTGCCTGAAGCTCCAAGTACTTGTAGTAGAGCTGGATAGCTGTACTCGAATCCTCAATCGAGTCATGATTGCTCGCCTGAATCTTGCTACCTACAAAAATTACAAGAAGCACACACCTAGAAATTGATATAGCACAAGCGAAGTCCATATTTAAAATTACTCATAATTATCTCTAGAAATTTCTACGTTCAAATCCTAAAATATCGAAGCAATGGAATACAATGTTTAAAATAGGCAAAATGTTTACAAAAACACATGAGGATAAACTTCATCTAAGTTTACCAGTTGGTAACATATTTACCTAAAGGTCTTTAGAGCTATCAGACTGTATTGTATTTGGATATTTATAAAGCGGTTCTAGCGGTAGGGCCATTCAGAAGCGCTCCCAGTGCGAGAGACCCCGAGAGAAAAAGCAAGTTTTAAGAAAGGTAAAAGAGGAAGAGACGTTACCTAAGAGAATAGAAGAACGAACGAACGAACGGAGGAAGCTCATTCCAAAGAGCAGGGCCAATGGAGGAAAAAGACCTAGATTGAGCCAGAGAAGTCCTGACACGGGGAACGAGGAGGTCAAAACGGTCAGATGAACGAAGATGACGAAGAGAAGCAGCAGAGTGAGGGCGATGTATTAAGTCACATAAATATTTTGGAGCAAAACCAAGTTGAGCCTTAGAGACAAGGATGAGGACCTTAAATTGGATGCGAGCAGAAAGCGGGAGCCAGTGGAGTTTTTCTGCCATAAAGCTGGTGATATGAGAGAATCGAGGAAGACGGGTAATTAATCTAGCAGCAGCATTGAGAACGGACTGAAGAGGAGCAAGACGGACTTTGGGAAGACCAATGAGGAGGTAATTGCAGCAGTCAAGTCTAGAGCAGACAAATGCATGGACAATTGAAGTGAAAATTGGAGATGAGACAGAGTGACGGATAGCTCTAAGGCGCCTTAGGTGAAAATAGGAAATGCGAGTGAGTTTGGAAATGTGTTCAGTAAAGGTGAGAGAATTGTCAAGGGTCACTCCTAGATCACGAACACTAGACGAGAAAGTCAAAAGCGGAAACCTTTGAGAGAGCAGAGCAAAGTTGAGTTTTTGAAGTTGCTGATAAATTGGGTTTTGGACAAGTTGAGGGAGAGGCGATTGCAAGACATCCAGGTATGGAGATCATGAGAAAGAGCTTCGAAGTGCTGAGCAAGAAGAAGTTGGGAGGAAGGAGGCCCATGAACATAAGCCTGGACATCATCAGCAAAGAGGTGGCCTGAAGCCCTATGCATGGGGAGGAGAGAGGGAATACTGGCCATGTATAAAATACGAGATTGCCATGTTCAGAGCCCTCCTGTGAGATTCTAAAATAGGTGCTTTACAAGTAGCCAGACACATACATACATAAATATATATATATACATGTATACATGTATATACATATATATATGTGCATGCCTAAAGGTGTAATTAAATCTGATCTAAAGACCTCCACAGCATTACTATTATAATAAACAACAGTTCAAGCAATGGTCACTTCAAACTCCCCTAGTCCCAGTGATCAGAAGGTAAAGTTAATATTTATTCTTTAGTCCTAACAAACTATTTCATAGTGTAGTGGTTAGCATGTCAATCGAGAGGTCAGGGCAGACATTTTGAGATTTTGTACCCCTAACCAAATAAGCTATAATGAGTAAACTCACAGTACACTGTTGGTGGGAAAATATGCTGAGGCTAAGAAAATGAAGTCACTAACACTTCATACCCATGGGATTGATCTTCTTTTTCTTGTAACACAAACTATTTTATACAAAAACTACATGCACTAGATAAAACCAATGATTAAAGTTTGACTACACATTCATCCAGGCTAAAATTTCTTTGATTAAACTTCAGCAAAACAATATTTAACTAAAATGAAAAAGATTACCGGTAGATCATTTTGACAGAATAATTACCTAAGAAGTACCAGGCTAGAAATTTCAGTGAAATCATCCGGCGTTTTGGCAGATGGAAAAGTTCGACTGTATCGACAATCTGCTCAGGTGGAACCTGGAAACAATCACAGGAAATTGTATGATCAGTTATACCATTGCAGAGTGACAATATTCTTATAATATGGTACATTTAGCCACAGTTTATGCTTGATTTGATCCAAAGCAATTTAATGAAATGGCAGAATTTATTAAGCTACAGCAAGCGAAACCTAAACCGTTCCCCAAAGTCTTCAACTTCTAATTGGCATTTACTAATGACGGCATTGACTACAATGTATGGTCAGTCTGTCACTATGGGCATTTCGCACAACAACTGACCTCTGTGTCTAAATTTAAATGTGTCAGCCATTTAAATCATGTGCAGTAATAGATTTCCAGATGTTGTTTTGCTGCTTTTGTATTGTGGTTTCTCAAACCAAGAATTACTCTGATTAACTTCAACCACTGCAAAGTTGAGTAGAAGACTGGTAATTTAAGATGCAGAGTTGGCTAAAAGCAACTAAATGAAAACAACTTAAAAATAAGAAATTCATATAGCCGTGATGTAGCAGTGATGTAGTAAACTCGAGTCCAGCTAAGGACTTGAGACCGATTTTCTGCGAACTTGGACTTGGACTCAGACTGTCACGACTCGGCCTTGGACTCGAAGCCCCTGGATTCGAATTTGACTCGCTGACTCAAAGTCATGATTTCTGGGTAGAACAGGCAATTGTATTGCGACGACTACACTTACGTAGTGGCAGTCTCACAGTTTTAGCTGTTTTTACCACAAGAGCGCCTGTTGACTGTGTGTTTAGCAATGGAAGAATTTTTTGCGTCCTCACATTGTGCCAGATTGTCAAACAAAACTTTATCAAATTTAGTGTTTTTAAAGTGTAATTTTGATAAATAACATTAACAATTCGTCTATGCCACTGAATTATGTTTCAGTGTATCTCAATTTTGATGGACTTGAACAGACTTGGACTGAGACATAGACTCGATCTTTAGTGACTCAGACTTGGACTTGAACACTCGGACTCTACATGGACTCGGCTTAGATGGACTCGGACTCGACTAAGATGACTCAGCTACATCACCGAATACAATCACTGTATATTATTATTATTATTATTATTATTATTATTATTATTATTATTATTAATATTCAAACTGACAGACACAGTAAGATTACACTGAAACATGAAAGTACAATCAAGATCTTAATTAAACACATGGTTTGGCAGACATGCAATGCGTTACGGGAATCAATCCGCATTCTGTTGCTCTCCTGGCCATGAGTGTTACCATTACTCTATCCTCCCTTCAGAGGGAGGGGGGATAGAGTAACAACTGAACACCAACCAAGCCACCTAATTCATCATCATCAACATCGGTTGTTTAGTGGCCATGGCTACAAACCAATGATCTCCATTGTCCTCAGTCATTTATCAAGTCCAGTGTTCCTCTCAATGTTAGTCCTCATTTATACTGACTATCAAGCACATTATTGTTAGTTCCCTTTCCTTCAATTCTTGCATGCAGTGCATTGTGTGAAATTCAGTCAAATGGCATTCTCTCCAAATATCCAAACCATCGGAGTCTTGACTGGATGACTTTGTCTAGCAGATCTGCAGAACATGCAATTAATAACCAATAAAAGAAGAAGCTAACCGACCATACAGTTAGAACTGATACAAGACTTTGAAAGAACAGACACATAAAAGTCCCTCACCACAAGATTTAGAACACGAAAGTCCTTCTTGAGCCCATGACCTACAAAGATGACCTTGGCATTGATGAGATAACGCAGCTTCAGATACGTCGACTTCAGTGTCGTCAGATATCTGCAAGATAGCGCAGGATCAAGGTCGCCTGGCTGAATTCCAGAAAACTCCGTCAGATAATCAACCACCTGAAATCAACACCGAAGTATCGTCACGTACATCAAGCACACTTTCCAACCGTCTACAACAATACCTCCTAACAGTACGCAGTGAAATTGTAACTATTGTTCTGCCGCACATGCACGTATATATGTGCACAAGTATGTAAGTAGCTGCATGTACGTACTGGAATGTATGTATACATGTAAGTACCAATACGCACACATGTATGTATGCATGTAAGTATCTGTATGTACCACCATATATGTACTAGTATGAATGCAAGTACCCATGTGTATGCATGGAAAGACCAAAATGCATGTAAGTATATGCATACATACCGGGACATATGAAACTTAGCTAGCATTAATCATTAACTGAGCTAAGTTAACAACGATGCGATACCTCTTCTTGTGTTGCGATGTAATCATCAATGAAAGGCACTCCACGTAAAGGATCTTTTCTGCAAAGAAACATCAAACCATTATTATTACTTGCTCTTCTTACAGAACTACTCAATGGTACCTCATATATATGTATATATATATATCTATACATATAATATCCATATAGTGTCCGTCTGTCGGGGGACGCTACGTCACAAACGGGTTCTGTTCTATTGTGAAACATAAACCGGTTGTCTTGACGACGGCGGTCTTGACGACGGCCATAACCAACGATACATATAGGCCTATAATATGACGTCATAATATAACGGGCAAATACACTAGTATATACATATATATATATATACACTGCCCCTGCTTACCTGCGAGAGCTATGCTGCGCAGTTTCAGGTGTCCAAGGCCGACGTTCCCTCCGCTCAGCGGGAAAAGGGGTACTTTTAGTTCCATTTGCTCGTTCCACGACTATGCAAAGTCGAGCTTTTTCAGTGGTGGGCCCGGTAGTCTGGAATAGACTTCCCTTAGAGCTCCGCATGTGCCCTGGGGTCACCCCTGGCATATTTCTTGCAAAACTTAAAACTGTCTTATACGAACGTGCTGGTGTCGGGAGCGCCTCTGAGTAGTTCCCTTGAAGAGGCGCTATATAAATCTTCGAATGAATGAATGAATATATATATTATATATATATATATATTATATATATATATAAATTATCTCAATCATCAGTTCCTGACACCAGCCATTTGGCGGTGATGGGTATAAATATATATACACAACATTTCCAATTCGTTGCTCACAAACTTCGAGAACCCCATTGTTTCTTTATAAATTAGGTATCGCTTTATAAATGCCCATATACAATACAATACAATACAATACAATACAATGTCAGACTTTAGTAACTACAAGGTTTGTTGGGATTGGTTTAAATAAGCTGACTGTAGTTTAAAATTTCAATTTCCATTTACTAGAACTGAGTTGCAGCTCAGTATAAACAGCAACATTAGTGCATTAGCAATCATATAAACAAAGTGTCTTAAAATGCACTTATTTAGATCAGTTAAATAGTCATGTGTGCAGTAATTTTGTGACGTAATTAAAAATTAATTAATTGAAGAACATAAAAGCTATTAATAAGCAACACAGTTCAAATGCTCACGAAGAAGAAGCTCCAGTTTTCAAAAGTGCCCAAGTTCAAAATTTAACTAGTCTCTGCACAATAAGTTCATAAACAATCGAGGAGTTTCAGCTACTTTAACACTTTCCTAGCTACAGCAATTTATTATTATGTAGGACACCTGATGTTAGATATCCTGTAACACAAAGGGCAAGCAAAATATACCAGGGGAAACACTAAGATAGCCGAAGTAAGACAACTTACTCCCTGATACATGTAACACGCGCCACAGACATCTGCGATGGTTTGATCGTAGACTTTGTCCCGTCGCTGTGAAGTTCAGCTTTCTCCTAAAACACAGTCACAACTTTCCACTTAAAACACTGAACTTTCTAACTCACGTAAGAAAGTTCAGTGTTCAGAAAGTTCAGAAAGAAAGCTGACTCATTGCAAAAACCAGTACTAAAAAGGGTAGTCAAGTTTCACATGTCTAACATTCAAAGTCTTCTTTTCCAGTTGGTTTTTTGCAGAACTGTCTTCATCCTAATCTCATCCCTCAGAGTGTGGCATGGTGTCTGAAGTCCAAAGATTGGCAGTTTGGCTTAACTTAAGCTGTTCCTGGCTTAGCATAACTTATAGTTAAGCTATAATTAAGTGTGGCATGGTGGAGTATCGGTAACGCGTTTGGTAATTGATTATGCGGTCGCCAGTTCGACTCCGTGTAACGACCGTGGGCAAGTTGTTTGCGTACATCGTGCCTCTGTCACCAAGCAGTATAATTTGGAACCGGCATAAGCTGGGAAGTAAATGGCAAGTCCTGCAATATCATTGGCCCTGTGTCCAGGACCTTGGGTTTCGTCCATTGCCAGCTCAAAGGCTTAGAAAAGGAAAATGAGCGCCTCCCCTACGTCCAGCTTGGCGGATATGGACATACTTTTTTTCATAATTAAGCTACAATGCCATAAAGTATAAAGCTATAATGCACCACAGAAACTCCTGACAATTGCACTATAAATTAGCGACAAATGTGCCCCGACATTTGCACCACAGAATTTGTTCCACGTGCTTAGTTCCATGTTCCAACACAGACTACACGTCTTCTGAACCACTTAAAACCCTTGTTATGTTATGTTGCATGAAGGATTGTATTTCATTAACACACATCAAAGACATTTGAGAAGTATACATGAGATAGCCGGCCACTAAGAATAAATATGTACAATGTATGGCACTGTTCCACTCATAGACTCTTTGGAGGCTTTTGCACAATTTAGAACGATCTATCTACCTATCAGATAATTGGTGGACACTGTCTGACAAGTAATAGTAACATTACATATTTGAGTAGTTACATACTTACAATAAATACTTTAATTAATGTTTTCATCTGTGTATTAAAAATTCATGCACAGGGAGCATTCGTCGGGGCTCATTTGATGGAGCTCATTTGTCAGGGCGCGTTTGTCGAGGTGCATTTGTCATGGGCATTTTTGCCGGTGTACCAGTTATCGGTGTATCAGTTATTAGCATTAACTTACAGTTAAGCCAAAGTTATGCCAAAGTTAAGCATAAGTTAAACATAAGCTAAGGCGTTAAACAATATGCACAAACTTTGTGGTAAAACACAATAAAGACACTACAGAAATGTTGCGAAGTCTCAGAATTTCTGCGTGCAACATATAGAAGAAAAATTTACACAGCCTTGGATGTAGAACTTACAGGCTTGAGCTTGACAAACTCGGCATCTAGTCCAATGATGTCCCCTTCCTGAGGAAGTTCAAATTTATTCAGTGGTACAAACTTCATGTCACTAATTCTTGGTGTTATTAGCGAATGGCTTGCGAAGAGAACATCTGGTGCTATTGGAGCAGAAACTGGAAAAGACGATAAACAAAACACTTAATGATGTTTCAATATAGTCAAAGACTAATTCAGGAGCTTCATTTACACCAAGAACATTCAGCACACAGAATTAATTTACTCTAAACAATTCTTTTAACTTCAGTTAAGCAGATATGCCTGATAAGACACTCTTCTTTTTTCATTAAAAATCAAGAGAAAAATCTAGGTAACAGCCAAGTGTAATTATTCTGATTGTTTCATCATCAAAATGCTTAATTCCAAGTTCACATCGCAATGTCTCCTGTTATGCTATTGAAATTATATTTCAACAATAGAAGCTGAAAAACTTGATGTTCAGAATCAGCGCTTTGTTTCTTTTTGTTCTTTGAGGATTGTTAACTTGCCTGGAATGTTGTATTTCTTGTTGATGTCGACCTTTGCAAAGTAGAGAAGACAAGGATGTTTCCAGTCCATGTCAAAGCTCACAGCCAGATTCTACAATCACATGAACACACAATTTCAAAACATACAACAGAAACAATATGGCTTCTACACAGAGTCTAAAGAACTCCACCTAAAAACTACACCAGCGCCTTCTTATAACATGCTTCAGTATAACACATATCTATTGTGGGGTGTGGTGGCTCAGTGGTAAGTTCGGCGCCTTGTGACCGGAGGGTTGCAGGTTCGAATCCCACTCTAGCCGCTGCGTACGGACCTTGGGCAAGTCCTTCACTCGCAATTGCTCGTGGCGCTTCGGCGTGAAAATTCCGGCACAGTATCAAATGCTGTAGTCGGGAGCGCCTCTGAGTAGTAGTTGACTTCGAGAGGCGCTATAGAAATATCCGGAATAAAAAAAAAAAAAAAAAATAAATAAATATCTGATACAACATGAAACTGACATAACACAAATCTGATATACCATGAATCTGACATTACAAATCTGATAAAACATGAATGGATCCGATATTATACAGTCAGGTATCAAATGACTTCATTGCAAACCTTACGTCTTTATAAGGTGGTTCTTGATAAAGCTGCAAAAGAAAGCATTGTAATGTGGATCTAGCGTAAGGCCAACAGACTTCAGCCAATTCTCAAACTATCTGATAGTCTCTATCTCCCAAACATCTATTTTCAATTCTTCTGCTCCTCTGACCTAGAGTATTTCAACAAGACTTCTTCAAAAGGACTGCAACAGGTGGGGATACTGCTTCTGCACTCCCATACAATAATTCGGACACAGTGTGCTTTTAGAGCATAGGCATCAGAAATAGCTTGTGAAACATTTCCATCTTATCCTAAGATGCATCTTTCCAAATCCACCCAATATCCAAGTTGCAACACCTTTGAACGGATTCTTAAAAGAGGCTACATAAATTTTCAGATACATATATACACACAAATAGATACATGAATACAAATACACGCTACACTGGCTTCCTGTTACCGAGCAAATTTCTTTTAAGATCATTTTGCTGCCACGTGCTTCAATTACTGGCTCTGCGTTCCAGTCTCCAGTCTCAAATCAACCTAGTCAGTGATTGTTGCATTTGCCCAGCTGTGGAGATATATTGAAAGTGCCATGTACCTACAATTCAGTGAGCAGTTGGCTGGATTTGGGAGTACACTTTCAACAGCTTCTTCATATTACCCAGAGCCTTCAACTTGGGTCAGCCCTGTAAACCAGGCCACATACAGGTAGGACTGACTAATTCAGTGACTATACCAACATGTTCTGGGAAACATGCAATTGTGTGCTTGTACTTATGTGTGCTTGAGTGATTGCATGCATGTGTGTATCAAGCCATCGTGCCTTCTCGTGTATTGGAACATCCCTCGTGGAAACTCTTCCATTGCATTTACGTGCTGTTGCACTCGACCCTGTGCAGCAAACATTTTCCAACTGTTTAAAAACGCAATCGTCTCAGTCAGATAGCCATGTGTGCAGCGCTTTGTGAGGCACTAAAAGGTGCTATAATAAGTGTCTTGATACATACATACATACATACATACATAAATACAAATAGATACATGCATGCATACAAAAACCAGCACCGTTACAAGCCTTTTACTGTCAGTGGGCCTTGTTTCGCACAACAATAAAAACTCTTCCTCACAAAACTGAGAGCATGCTTCTGGCATGTTCTCAAATTAAAATGAAAGAGCGATAGACTGACCTTGTCGATTGGAGATATGGCAAAGTCATTGAAGAGACACCACTGTCCCCCAGAAGGTCCCTTGCCATTTCCTTTGTCAACCATTATATGACTCACAAGATGGTTGCCTCCACCAGATTTACCGCCTTTTATGTATGCCACACTCGCCACCAGTTCGTAGCAAACAGCACCTGGCTCAGAATTGTCCTAAGAACCCAAAAAAGTAACTTAGGTAATAGCTTATAATTCCTCTATATATATATATACTGTAAGGCTAAAAGCTAGCATAGTTTAAAATGACTTCTGTTGCATATAAATTAGAGCCTTAACTGTGCATTATATATATATATAATATATTCGAGTTTATTGATAAGCTCACTGACAAACTGCAGTAAGTAACATTGAAACACATGACAGTACAATTATCAAGATCTCACGGAACATGGCTTGGCAGCCTGTTAGGCGCCCACTCATTATACAGCTGTCCCCTAGGGAGTGGAAGGCTGTGTCTACCTATAAGGAACTTACGGGTATATCCGCCCCCTATAAGCCATTCTCTTAGGTGTAAAAGACAAGATGCACCTTGGCTTCAATTACAGACGTGCTCTTACCACAGTTGTTTGCTGATTGATTTGATTTTTAATAAGGCACACAGCAGCAACTGATGGATGCTTTTAAGTAAATACAATATGCGTGTCCAAATTCTCGGTGGGCCTGGTCAGAACGTGGTAGCAAAATGACAAGACCTGATATTATGATCCAAACTGCAACAGTCTACATTATCACCAAAATTTTACTCATCAGTATAAGGAACAACTTTAATATTGCATATATGATGATGATGATGAGTACAACAATTTCTACAGCATCGTAACGTGGCACATGCCGTTATAAGGCCGCTTTGACAAGTTCAACACGGCCCATTATAAGCCAGCTTGAAGTAGTGTGTCTTGAGTCTGGTCTTAAATGACTCCAATGAAGTTGCAGAACGATATGATTCACATATTTCATAAAAATCTTCTGAATATAATAACAGAAACCAGTTTCTCCGCCAAGAGCTTCTTGCCCTCTCTCCTCTCCAGTTCCGTAGATGCCTGAAAACTTTCCTTTTTGCCGGTGCCGGCATTGATGCGGGTTGAAAGCGCCGCTGATCTGAGTGGCGCTATATAAGTTTTCGGTTACAATTACAATTACAAAAGAGAGCGAGTGCTTTCAGAGCAGACTAACCTCGTCTTCAATTGCTCTCACTTTACCATCTGGTTTAAGAAACAGTTTCAACCCGAATGGGACCCAGGCACCTCTTCCTGATGTAACGACAGAATTCTCAGATAGTGATGAACTAAAGGCCAACAATGACAGAAAACAATTGTAATTTTATGCTAGTTTTACAACAATTAATACAATACATATGGTAATTTCATCTAATTTAATCAGAGTTGCAATATTAAATGCTTCATATTGAAATTTTACTATTATTACTCTGATAGCAGACTGATAGCTAGATAAAGAAGCAAAACTTAACAAATGTATCACATCTAAACTGAACAAAACTGTGATCAAAATCACACATTTAATTACAGCATCTCAGTTAAAGCCAACCTGTTTCTTGGTTTGTCGTGTCTAAACCTGCAGTCAGCCCTCGCGCAAGCCAATCCATATCGACAGAGTTTCGTGTTTGACACGGGCTGTGATGTGCCAATATCTCCGTTGATCTTTGGCACATTCTGCAGAACAAAACACGCTCATCAAATGAAATAAGTCACACGAAAGAAAAGAATTTATTTTTAGCAACAGCAAGAGAAGAGATGAAAATTACATCAAATTTTATCTGAAATATACCAGTAACTGCTGCAGAGTTATGTAGTTTGAAAAGTTGAAGTCTGTTGTCATCTAAACTCATAACAGGAATTAAATGCAAAACAAAGACAAGAATGCATTGACTATTACCTGATCCTGAGCTTTCCAAAAAGCAAAATCTGTTGGTGATTCAAGATGACAGTGAAGAGAGAGGACATCTGGCAGAGAATTCAACACCTTACGTTGTAACTGAACAGAAAAGACATTTAAAATACACTCAACACGTCAACAGTACTTCTGAATTAACACGTTTGGAGAGATGAAAACTCAGTGGACTCAAGCAATTAATACTTGCTGATATTGAGCTGAAAACTGTGTTCTACTGAGTACACAAAGATGGGGCTCACAATGTATGAAATAATGAAGAGCATAACACAGTTAAACTCATTTCCTGTTAAAGGAAGTGGAGAGATGGAATTAGCAACTACTTGATATGAATGGACAGACCATGGTATCAGCACGCACCAATTGCTTAGACAGATATGGTTTTCAAAAGCTCAAAGCTCATAACATTATGTAGGACTTAAATCCAACAGGTATGTATACTACAGCAGTAATCTTACATACCAAGCAATGATTGGGACACACAATAGGTATCCAGGAACCCTACAGGATGCAAGTTCTGATACTGCAAAAGTGAACACGTGGTACTTACGTGTATTTGGTATTTGCTGCATGCTGGGCACCATGATCGTGTCCTGCGTTCATCATTCAGACTTCTCTCGACGACCTTAGAAAATGGAACTTTGGCAACTTTTGCACTTGGTTCTACATAAAAGTAATTCCACAAGTAACAACCACCATCTCCACCTCATTAAAGCCATAGACATCCACTTGTTACTCACAGGTCTATCAATCACAGACCTCAGAGGAATGGTCATATGCCATTTACCTCCGTGTTCAGGATTCTAAGCCTACTGCTTCAAATGAAAGTCACAACTCCTTAATCCATAAGGAAAGTCTGTCAAGTCGTTAAAATCTGTTGTTACGTTTGCACCTCATTCGAAATATCCATCCACCCTAGAATCAAGCCTCCGAAGACCAATGTCGGCAGAGGCATTTCACAAATGGGCCGTTACTTAATAGGACTAAAATGAGCAACCGAAACAAAGAAACAATCCTCTTTAGAGGTTTCATGACCCAACAACCAAGTGCTTCAGTTGCTCAAGCAGAGGCAAAAGGTATGCATTGGCAATCACATGCCATGTATGTATGTGTTGATGTGTTGATGTAATTATGTATGCAATATATCCATGTATGTATGCATGTATGTATGTACGTTTGAAAACACTTATATGCACATTTCTATACCTTGCAACAATAACTTTCTTGACTGCTCTGTATTGTATTGTATCTAAACATTTATAAAGCGCCTCTCACAGTATTCGCTAATGTAGTGACAGACAAGATGGTTCAGCCTTAGCCCTAACAGCGCGAATGTAGTAACTCACGGCCACACAATTCTCCAACTCACCAATTGACTCTGGATAGAGAAGGTCGACAATGAGCAGCGATGTGTTTCTTTCAAGTGATTGACTGCAGACCTTGCAAGACAGAACTGTTGACACGTTATATGCAAAGAGCTGCTTTACGATGGACAGGTGCCTTCTGAAACACACACACACACACAAAATAAATCCATCTTTATTAACCCCTTTACCGTGGAATAAATTTTTTAAATTTTTTCCACACATGTGTAATTATTTTTAGGTAGTCATCACAACAATGCATGTGATTAAAGAATGACTGTTATTTGTATTTGTAATAATCCACAAGTCTTTCTTTGCTCTGGGAAACTTAGAAGTGAACATAATATACTAATTAGTAAAAGAAATTGGTCCATTAGTGGTCCTGTTGAATTTATCTAGCACCAGTTTAGTAGGCATATAATCGCTTTGTATGATAAATACCAAAGCATGGTGGCAGTCTCTACAAAAGTATCTTTCCTCTGAGAAATATTAAAGTCAACCTAATATACTAATTTTGTAAAACAAATGGGCCTTTAGTTGTCCTGGTGAATTTATATAATGCCAGTTTAGTACATGTTCCTATAAATGCTAAGCGCTAACGCGTCCCGAAATCATCTCTTGACCACGCAAACGGCGCAGTTTCTGGCTATCATTAGGCCTACTGTCATCATTTTCTGACAAATCACCATTATTAGAACTAGAACTTGGTTCGAAATCATCATCACTGTCTAAATCTGAGAAACTATCATCACTTTCAAGCAATAAACGATGGTATTTGTTGGTTAGATAAACCATGCTTGCGACCCATCGAACTCCGTTGCGACCAACCTTTTTTTAGTATAAACCATGTTTATATAATTATTTTTAGATCGCCCGACCTAATTTACAATATGGAAAGCCGTTATTACAATCGTGAAACATTATTATATTTTGCTATTGCCATTAGGACGAGTTTATTCGCGATACACGGTGAGTAAATAGACGCATAGCGTTTGGACGAGTTAACTCGGGGATCACGCTGCACAATAGGTTCCCGCTGGACGAGTTAACTCGGGGATCACGGTAAAGAGGTTAAAAGATGTTTCCAAGGATAGATTTATGAGAGTGAATTCCCGAGTTCTGAAGAATGGACTATGTGAACGGACCCATGAATGAAACAAGCAATGACTGTATTAACCATCAGGCATGTAATCTCGTTATCACAAAATTTCTAAGCACTACCTTATTCACGAGCAAATTACTTAGAGTCATGTAAAAGTAGAAGAACCACAGTAAGTTTGAATCTTTGTTTTTCACTTTCTTAATTGCCTTTTGTCTGAGTTCATTGCATTCTGAGCCAAAACTAATGGCGTCTAACCTTTGAAAAAGAAACCTGCTAGGAAAATCTGTCACTTACACCTCGGGTGGTTGTACATTGATGCTGTCAACAGCAACACAAGGCCCGTTGTCCATCTCATTTGGGTTGATTTCCAGCTTCTCATCAACGAGGTCCTGAATCTGGACACCATCAGAGGTTCCAGAAGAGTTGTTGAAATCTGGTGAGTTGGATCTGAAACTTAAGTCAGATAATGCTGGCAGCTCCTGTTCACGGTTTTGGTGGAGTTTGTTGGATGTCTGACGACCAAACTCCTTCAAATCAAAACAAAGAACTTGATCAATGACTAATTATTGTTATCATTATTAGTATTATTGTTATTCTGTTGTTGTTGTTATTATTATAAGTAGTATTTTATTCTTACTAATACTCAAGTACTAATTAAGCGACAAACACATGTATTGATTAATAATCAAGAAAGAGGGGCCAAGGTCAGTATGAGCTATTAGCTTCTCTTGGCTTCTGTTGCACAATACTTACTGATACACACTGTAACTATAATGCTTGTTTTGTGCAATAAACAAATCACACAATTATGCCTTTTAGGCTACACAATTCAGCAACATAACCACATAGGCTTCTGGGCATAATAACAGCCTGCCAGTTTGACCTGATGCACAAAAAAAATCATGAATAGAATTTAACAAAACTACTATGGTATTAAGGTAGATATCGCATTGGATAACATCTGGCGTAGAGTGTGAGAGGTACAGAGATCGAGTCCCATAGGCGGACATGCTTTGTAGGCTGCAATTTGCGCCGTGTATTGCAGGCTGTCTGTTCTGTTAGTAGTTAAGGTTTATCGCATAACATGTACATGTACAGCGCAGTGCGTTTGCAGGCGCTTAATTAAAGAATAAAAATTATTATATTATATTATTATTATTTTTTTTCCCCGAGGTACATATGATCCCTCGGGAGTTCAAAAATTAGGGGGGCATTGTTCTGGAATGGCTAGTCTTCGCAGATGGTTTTATCGGTGCAAAAGGTGCTAACAAAAGCGACAGCATTGAAGCGTTGGATTATTATTTTTATTATTATTATTATATAAAAAAAACCTTTCAATAACCGCATTCAAATTTCAGCTCCAGGTTAAAGCACTTTGGTTCTTCATAATCCAAACTCTGAATCACAAATTTAGTTCATGGATTCATATGTGCATAATAAGAGATAAAAAAAACTGGAATCTAATCTAATGCAACTAAACAATGTTTGGGAAATAGAAAAAGAAAAGCTAACCGAATCAATCTGTTGCAGAATGAATCTGTTCCAGTTTTGGATCAGGCGAGCAAGGTCAACCTTGCCAAGGGCTTCATCCGAGTCACTGAGCAAAAGACCAAGTGCAGTCACCTGAGGAATTGTTCGAAACGCTCGCAGGAAGTTGGTTGCCTACACAGATCAACAAACTAATGTAATGTAATTATAATGCAAATGCTACAAAGCACTTAAAAGGAACATTTCCAAACTAAAATAAGGTAACTCATGGGCATACAATTGAAACTGAGTTCATCAGCTGCTTCGAGTCTGCCTTCAAACTAAGACGTCCTTCACTACTGGGTGTACTGCATTACAATTGCTTTCTATGACACATGTGAAGACTAGCCATATCACACGAAATGTCTCTTTATTCAAATTTAAACCATAGCCCTACATGATCCTTTGTGGAAAAACAGCCGTACCAGAGAATTATTCATTTGAGATCCACTGATCACGGATCCATGTTAAGCTCTGGAAATGAGATCCTGAAAACAGGTCAAGATTAAAGCCAGGCAGAGGTTGAAGTACAAGTTTGCTGCATGTAGCAGTAACAGAGTAGCAGATAATACTGGATAATACTAATACTAGACAAAATGCAACAGACACACTACTAATAATAGGTGAAATAGATGATGATTACCTGACAAGTTCTTGTTGTCTGTTGCTGAAGCATATGAAAGAGAAAACCGAGTTCACAGCTGAGACAGAATTCACGTTCACACAGATGATTCATCAGAGTATTTCTCAAAGGCTCAAGAAAATATAACACCTACAACAAGTCAACAGCCAGAACAGATCTAGACATTAACAGTTGACCCAAGACTTTAGAAACTTACCACCTAGTCCTCAATCGTGCTTTCACGTGTGTTAGGTTGGGAGCTCCTCTGATGAGTCTCTCTTGAAGTGGTGCTATATAAATTTGCAGTTACCATTACCATAAATGCTTGTACACGTAAGCCAGGCCATACACCTGGCTATTCATTCTCAGCATAAACCTGACAGCTTCAACAAGTCTTGGATAGGCCTTAAACTACAGAAATAATTACGTCAGAGTCCAACACTGTCTCCAGCATCCTGTAATGCACATAGAGATCACAAACTTGCTTCTAAAGCACAACTTTCGCCTGCAGGCAACAACACCAAACTAAGTATGCGACATAATCAAATCAGTAATCTTACACTAGTTAGCACGGTTACTAAGTAAAACATAGGCATGACACTATTCTCTAATTACCTTAATTTATCATTACTGTTAAATCATTAATATTCATGTGTTATTATTATTATTATTGTAATTATATTACAGGTTGATGCCTTCCAGCGATGTTGCCTCAGGAAGACACTGCGCATACCCTATACCCACGATGCACATCCCAGTGTCGGATATGATTCAAGCAAGAACGCTCTGGCTGTTTGGACACATTGTGCACTGCGAAGGTGATGAAGACCATGCCAGGGCTTTGCAAGCAATGCTTTCCGGCCCTCTGAAGAGTGGGAAGAGGCCTGTTGGACGCTCTTTGCCTCACACGAACAAAAACGGTGGAACCTGACCTGCACCCACTGAGACGGTTGGCTGCAATGCTGCATGTTGTGGTAACGGCAACGCTCATAGAGGAGCATGTTACAGATGACGATGATCAAAATTTTATACTATTACTGATCTGAGACTGATTGGCGAACCTGAATCATAGCATTGCAGTATGCATTCGGAATATGTGTTTCCAATCCAGCAAAATTGGTCTTGTTGTAGGAACGAAAGTCAAAACCGTCCACTCCATACTTTGAATACTTTATCTCAACTTTTCTGTAGCACTTTGGAATGATGAACGACTGATCATCTCCACCTGACACTGACAAGAAAAGAAATACCAAATGGCTGTTGAGCGGCTGACAGAATGCTGCTGTATAGATACACATCATAACAGTTCATGCAAATGAAACAATTTATGCAAACATGCTAAGTCTGGTCGCAGATCTCTTTGCTCTGTAACACTGGGTAGTCTGTTTGTTCCCCCCATCATGTACTGCCACAATGCCACATAACAGATATGCAGGTTCAACCCCTCATGCTCGGGTAGGTTCCGTGAAATCTGCGCCATGAGCCTCTATCTTCTACTTCTAAGCCTATATTTCGCAAGTGGCTGAAGACGATTCTGTTCGATCATGGTCTTACATAGTCAGGTCAGAAGTACCTCTTATGTATTTTCTTTCAAAGGCACTATACAAATAGGCACAAGAACAACATGCTCCATGTGTTTACAGATAACTGCCACACTAAGGGCATCAATTAGCAGGATCAAATTTTTTTTAACAACAGCAGTTATTACTACAATTACTAAGACAAATATAATTATTAAAGTTAACAAAAAATCTGTTATGTAGGTCCACAAAACACACCTACATTCTGTAACAAATTCAAAGTAAAAACGCTATGAAAATCTGTTTCAGTCATAGGACACACCAGAATGACCATTCAGTACATCTGTGTTTTGGGAACCAGTGGTAATAACAACAAGTACACTGTTCTATCAGGGCAAGATCAAACTGATCTGTTGCAGACCGTAAATCTTGATATGAATGCAATATCTGCGGGTTCTCTCTTTTTATTTTATTTTATTTATTCCGGATATTTCTATAGCGCCTCTCGAAGTCAACTACTACTCAGAGGCGCTCCCGACTACAGCATTTGATACTGTGCCGGAATTTTCACGCCGAAGCGCCACGAGCAATTGCGAGTGAAGGACTTGCCCAAGGTCCGTACGCAGCGGCTAGAGTTGGATTCGAACCTGCAACCCTCCGGTCACAAGGCGCCGAACTTACCACTGAGCCACCACGCCCCGCAGTTGTAAGACAACTGCTACAAATATGTGTAACACAGAGGGAAATGTTTCTTGCTGTTTGATTGCCAGTGCCTTGATCCTTCACTGTCAGGACAGTACGACTGACTATATATAATTATAGTTAGTTGACCTATCCTCTGACCCTGTCTATTGTCCCTGTTGTTAATTACCCTGATCTGATTGGCAGCCAGCCAGGCTGAGACTGTTCGGTTTGATCTTTGAGTGAGATTGTAGCAGCTTGAATGGTTCATCGCTTTCTGTCGACTTCATAGGGTTCCCTGGGTAGAATGCATTCGATTGACCCTGATGCATCATGGAATGGTACAACGAGGAACCAATGTCTGCCGGATTTCTAAAACAGCGTGAAATGTCTCGATTCAAGTAAAAGAATATCTGCACATGGACAGAATAAACTGTGCAATTCTTTGCCTTGGAACTTGGCATTTGCAGGTCCAAGCCTTCTCTTCAGGCAGACATTTTGTGAGGACCGTGAGCAAATCTTCAATGCACACAACTGCTTTGTATCATAAACTCAAGCATGTCAGTTGATGTTGACACCACACAAACATAATACATCGTGGATTCATTAATGTGAAGTCATTGGGGGATGTGCCTTATGATGCAGCATTTAAACCAGGCCATGCAAAAAAGGTATAATACCGAAAAACACATCATTTAGTGCTACACTGCACTTCTTGTTTGGCACATTAACACAATACGCAGGATGTTAGACTACAAGCTTTGAGGACAGAACACCAATTCATGTTAAGCTGAATTTTACATAAACAGGGAGCAAGTCAACAAGTTCATATTGTAATAAGCAGACATTTTTGACCCGGACTTCCACGGTCCAACATAGAAGTTTGCTGTGGTCGGCCCATACTCCTGGAGCAAGCTGCCTAATAACCTGCGACATGAGCTTCTCATCCTCTCTTAGCGTCTTTCCCACAAATGCTTGAAGACCATTTTGTTCGATCGTGGTTTCATTGTTAGGTCGGGAGTGTCTCTGATGAGTCTCTCTTGAAATGGCAATATATAAATTTGCAATTACCATTACCATTTCTATAAAAAAAATAAGTTCTTTACAATCATCTTTAGTCAAGAGAAAAGTCAACAAAATTAAAGAGTTGTGACTTGTTCCAGAAGCACGTATAAGGTCTTGAAAGCTGCTTAAAAGGCCTTACATGCCAGGACACTGACCGACATGCCAGGGCACTGACCGACATGCCAGGGCACTGACCGACATGCCAGGGCACTGACCGACATGCCAGGGCACTGACCGACATGCCAGGGCACTGACCGACATGCCAGGACACTGACCGACATGCCAGGGCACTGACCGACATGCCAGGGCACTGACTGACATGCCAGGGCACTGACCGACATGCCAGGGCACTGACCGACATGCCAGGGCACTGACTAACATGCCATGTTTTGATACACACATATGCATGCAATCACTCAAGCACACATAAGTACAAGCACACAATTGCATGTTTCCCAGAACATGTTGGTATAGTCACTGAATTAGTCAGTCCTACCTGTATGTGGCCTGATTAACAGGGCTGACCCAAGTTGAAGGCTCTGGGTAATATGAAGAAGCTGTTGAAAGTGTACTCCCAAATCCAGCCAACTGCTCTTGCTCTGCCTATAATGAACAAGCATTTGGACCTTGAAACAGGGCAGCAAAATATATGGCTACACATCCAAACTGCACAGGAAAAATGGAGTAGTTCGTCATCCAGGTCGAGCGCTCCAACCAATTGGCTACCGTGCCCCAACTAAAGCAGAAAATATTGGAGCATAAGACACATTAGAACACTCAAGAGGTTTCAGCAATATAGATCAAAACATTAGAGCAGTTTCCAATAATGATAAACAATTTAAGACTTACTGCTGCAAATTCTGTGTCTGGCAGGTAATGATTGAAGACTGGATTCTCGTGGTTTCCAGTGAATGTGTGCATATAACCTATAAAGAACAAAACAGACAAATACAATGAAACTTCATTAACTCTTTGGAGGCTGCATAAATTTTTATATGTTTGTGCTGAGGGCTGAATATTTTTACAATATAACAAAATA
This sequence comes from Allolobophora icterica, assembly GCA_963556255.1. Lineage (NCBI taxonomy): Eukaryota > Metazoa > Annelida > Clitellata > Crassiclitellata > Lumbricidae > Allolobophora > Allolobophora icterica. Next base: position 10,176,639 of record OY744617.1, on the reverse strand, counting down.
TATTTTTATATGTATATATTCATACATGTATAATTGTATATATTTATATATATATATATAAAAGTTTATATATGTATACACATATATACATATATTTACCTATGTTTACATAATATACATACATATATATATACATATATTGATATACATATGTATATAAATACATGCCTGCATATATTATGTATATATATATATATATCTGTATATTTATATATATGTATAGTTATACATAAGTATATGTATAACAATACATATATAAATATATGTAAATTTATATATGTATATATACATACATGCATGTATGTAATGTATATATATGTAATATTTATATGTGTATACATACATCTGCATATACATGTGTATTTAAGTATGTCTATTTATATATGATAAGCGTATATATATACATATATATAATGAATGATTATATATATATATGAATATATATATATTTATATATATTTAATTGTATATATATATATATATATATTTCGATATATGTTAATTTATATATATATATATATGCATATATCGACATATATAATGTAATACATATATATTATGTATGTTTATATATTCAAATATATATATATGTTTATGTTTATATATGTATATATAGATATATATATACATTATATACATAATTATGTATTATGCATTATACATACACATATGTACATGAATGTTTGTATGTAAAATATTGTATATACATATATATATATATGCATGTTTATATATGTATAATATACATATATACATATACATATAAATATATACACATATATATGCTTATATAAACATATGCATATATATACATATCTATAAATAGACTTTGGGACCCCTACACCTAGATGTCGACTTTTGTCGACAGCCGCCCTAAGCCCCTAGTGTCGACTTTCGTCGACAACAGCCTCCAAAGAGTTAAATCACAGATCATGAAGAAGACTACGCAACAAACATGGCTCAAAACGTAACATCTACTAAACGATAAACTGGCTTATGCATAGTTGCATACACATACATGCATATTTCAGTATATATTTCAGTATACCAGAATATGCGCATTGAATTTAGGATTTCGATCTGGGTCTGGCGGTGCCAGTTAGGGAACACCCATGCCTACTTGATAGATAAACTAACCAGCTGATTCCCCGAATGCGAGAACCATATTTGATGAGCTGACTGCACAGGAGGTCAAGTGACTGCCGAACATTGGTACTTCATAAACTGGTGACTGGAAACCTGAACAGCCCTGCTCAAGAACTTGGAACTTTCCATTCTAAAAACATAAAACAATTTACACAACCTTAACAGCAGCTTCCAGAATTTTAACGCATTAAAGGATCAGTAAACTCTACAGAGTAACATAGATAATGGTCTATAAAACATTAGACATGTTCCTTATAGCAAAATCAATCATTATTATCATTTCATCACTGCAGGAAGTTTTATTCTAAATAACTCTAAATTTATATAACTTTAAATAACTGGAGACCTTTGTAGTACCATAATTAAGTATACATAAAGCATGAGTTGAATGTCGTTTCAAAGTGAATCTGCCGCAAGCAGTCAAAAACCACAACTAAGAGCCAGTCAAAAGCCACAACTAAGAGCCAGTCAAAAACCATAACTAAGAGCCAGTCAAAACCCACAACTAAGAGCCAGTCAAAAGCCAACTGGTCAAATACAAGTATCAAAGTGTCTGATGACCAAGTAGGAAATGTTTCTGAACCTGACATATGATTAATAACTAATGACTTAATTAATGACTTTAATAACAAAGTAAAAATCTGGGTTCTTATTTTTATAACACTCCAATGGCCCTGCAACGTGTGGGAAGTTTTTGTCAATGAAAATCTCACTCTGCATGGTACATTGGATGTCATATTGCATTAGCCAAGAGCAAATAAAAGCAGTTGCTGAAAGAGTCATTTGGCTTTTGACTGGCTTTTGACTGGCTCTTAGTTGTGGTTTTTGACTGGCTCTCACTTGTGGCTTTTGACCGCTTGCTGCAGATTCACTGTAAAGGAAATAACTGAAGACATCTGAATCATCAAAACTGAATAAACAAAGCAAGAGTTGATCAAGGAATGACATGATCAAGGAATGATATGATCAAGGAATGACAAGATTAATGAACGACAAATTCAAGGAAAGAAAAGATCAAGGAATGACATGATCTTGATAAGATTCTTAGAACAAAAGCCAACAGGAATAATTGAAACAGCTACAAATATATAGCCTGTGAAAGACGAAGCTGCTCAGTTACCTGCGAGACAACACAGATCTGGTTGGAATATGTTTGAACGAAGCGAAGATACATTGGCTCAATAAGCATCTGCATTGGAGCCATTGCTTTGGAGTAGCGCAGATCAAACATCATCAAGTGTCGATCAATTACTGGCTGACCATTGTTTCTAGATGATCACACAACAATCAACATCATAATCAGTATCAACTATTCCCACTTTGCAGTAACATTAAGAATTTTCAACTAAGACTAGAAACCGTATAAAATCCTCATAACGCTGCGTTATACTTATACATTAGTATGCTATCAGATGTTAGCTACAGCTCTGCCTGAAAACCATAAAAACTATTTGTCTGACTGTAAACAACAGAGATATATTCAACTGTTACCAATACGTCTGTGATCATTTAGTCCGAGTAGTGTTTGGCTGACTAGTTTAAGAGTCACCCTGAAATGTGAGATTTATGGTTCAAGTCTCTTTTCAAAAGCCATTGCATTTGGAGAACCTCTTGCAAGTCTTCCAATTACAACTACTTACTCAATAATTACTAGCGAAATTACTAATGATTTTATAGCACTATTATCACAATGCACAAGACTATAAGCTTGTAAATCAAACAAGCCACCTGTAACATAAACAGTGGGAAAGGGTCAACCCTGAATCAAGTGGACAGGTCTAATAGGTTGATTCTTGATTCTAATGAAGTGTCAGAAGGACAATCCTCTGGGTTGCCCTTTTGACACCTCAACAGCAATATTTACATTTCAATTGTATTAGTGAAAATGACTGTAACATCTGTTTAAGTGACTCAATAAATGGTTTAATTGGTAAGAAATGAATGGCGTACTTGAAGGAGAAGCCACACGTGATCAGTTGATTACCACAAACATCAAAGTCTGACAGACTGCCGCTATGCGCATCCAATGTTCGCACAAGCTTCAGGCTGTTTGGATCTAGCAGAGATACCTGTTGTGCAGAATCAATAAGTTATATAATAATAATAATAATAATAATAATAATATTCTTTATTATTTCAAACTGACAGATGCAGTAAGATTACATTGAAACATGAAAGTACAATCAAGATCTTAACTAAACACACGGTTTGGCAGCCATGCAAGGCACCGCCCTAGAGGGGGGTTACGGGAATCGATCCGCGAATCTAATGCTCTCCTGGCCATGAGTGTTACCATTACTCCATCCCCCTCCCCAAATCAATCAAAAAATCAATCAACTTTAAACTCACAACACCAAAAACTTTTTGAATAAACTTCTGAACTTCTAGAGACCTTTCAATATCTTAAAATTGAAGAAAGCCAGAATGCAGGAGTTCAATAGAATTTGAGTTTAAAATCATGCAATGAATTCATAATCTCTGCACTCCGGATTTGAAACCCAGTTGAGCGCCTCTGCATGGTTCACTCTACTAGAGGCGCTTTATAAATGTTTAAATACAATACAATACAATTCAGATGAAATCATCCACTTAAACCAGTATATATGTCTAACTGGATTGGATAAAACAGGATTACGCAATGCTAAAATTATGTGATCATTTTATTTGAAATGGTATTATTGTTTGTTGTTTTCGTCATTGTAAATCTGAAAAGCACTTTCAAAACCAGTATCAATGGAATGAAGTTGAAGGCAAAAAGTCATATAAATCAGAAGTCAGGAAATTACCAAAATGAACAGAGACTTTGCAGTTAAATGTTCAATGTATTACCAAAGCACTGCCTTTGAAAAGCCATGCAGGCAATTCAACACTCTAATAGCAAAATCCAGAGTTAACTTACCACACCACTTGTACTACCACTGCACAGGTATGAAGTGGAAAATCGAAGTATTACATTGCCTCCATTTACAGTTTCTACCTAAAATTTAAAAAGCAACATTTGTTAAATACTTAAGTAAAACAGTTGTAACGCCCAGTAGCATAACTATGTCTATAAAAATATTCTATGAAAAACAAAAACCTGCACTTACTATTCTCACTTCTGTTCTTCTTTCAAGATCTAGTTCAACGATGCTCGAACTAAGTCCACCGAGATAGAGATGGTTTGCAGGCGACAGAAGAGCACACTGCAAGTCCGATGTAGACCGACTCCTCCCAAAACAAATCCACATCAAAATTAATTTTTCATGAGCAATTTGCCCAAAGGCGGAGAAAATGCAGTGCAGTCTCTTGTAATTGCACAATGTCTTTTTGCCAGAGGCACATAAAGAGGGCAAAGTTCCTTCCTGGTATTTAAGAAAAAGGCACTAATAATTATTAATTAGTAGCTTCTCTGGCACAGGTGTCTAATGCGCAAGGCATCAAAACCAAACTGTAATCAGGTTACGATCCAGAAAATCGGTCCTAGTGGACAAGAGAGACAACCTATGAGAGACAATCTATGGTCGATGAGCAATTTTGAAAAGGTAGTCCTACGTTGAGAACGAAATGATATAGGCATCTGAGCAGATGCAGGGAGGGAGTTTCAAAATCTAGGTTTAACCCCCAGGAAAGCATTTTCACCAACAAAACCTCTAGTCTCATGTAATGACCTGAGAAAAACAATCAGAAGACCTCGTAAGTTGTAAAGGTAAGTTGGAAGAATAATAACCACCTCCTTTAAAGTGAAACAATCTTTCTGTTCAACACTAACAATTTATAACTTCGATATAAAACAAAAGCAACAACAACAATAATACATAGTAATCAGTTTTAAGTTTATCTCCTGCTTGGTATTTACATTACACGGACAACAAAGAATCTGATAAGAAAGAGATGCTGATAAGGGTGAGAATGGTCAGGCTGTTGGTGACAACTGCACAGTCGATTCTTGAGTAGACAACACGAGATGGAGACGGTCTCGTTGAAGTAAGATTACGAAGAGGGCTATCTTGCTGGCAATTGAAATGCTAAAATTACATGGCAATAGGATAATTTTGATAATGATGATGAGACACTATTAAAATTTCAAGAATTTATTTTATAAAGTTGTCGCAAGTTTGTCTGTTCAAGAATATTTTGTTTGTATATTACCACAATCGATGCATTAATTACTTTCTTTCAAAACCTCAACACTCACACGCTTCATGTTATAAAGCAAGCACCCAACAAATGGGCCACTCTGTCGTGCAAATAAATGAAAACAACTTTCACTAGAAAGATAAGTAACTGATTAATTGTGAACTTCATATAAAAAAAATAAGACAACAGATAACATATCTGCATATCTCCAACAAAACATGTTGTTTTGTTGGAGATCATACAGACCTCTCTGCATTCAACAAAGACATCAACCAACCACAATTATAGCCATCAACCAACCACAATTATAGCCATCAACCAACCACAATTATAGCCATCAACCAACCACAATTATAGCCATCAACCAACCACAATTATAGCCATCAACCAACCACAATTATAGCCATCAACCAACCACAATTATAGCCATCAACCAACCACAATTATAGCCATCAACCAACCACAATTATAGCCATCAACCAACCACAATTATAGGGCTCCATCAACCAACCACAATTATAGCCATCAACCAACCACAATTATAGCCATCAACCAACCACAATTATAGCCATCAACCAACCACAATTATAGCCATCAACCAACCACAATTATAGGGCTCCATCAACCAACCACAATTATAGCCATCAACCAACCACAATTATAGCCATCAACCAACCACAATTATAGCCATCAACCAGTTAGTTGAGTTCACTTACTTGTGATAGTACAGAGGCTGACCAAGTTTTGAAGAACAGGCAACAGTGTCAGAAGTAATTGAAACAATACGCTGATCCAATGGCAGGAGAAATCGGACTTCAGAAGCATCGTGAGCCTGGAATGATGAATACGGATCCGAGTTCAGGCCATAGAAAGACGAAACGAGTCCCTGTAACAACACAGAACCATCAGGAAATAGAACTCAATTGAATATCTTCTTAAATTTATGTAAGATAACCAAGAATAGATTAAATTAAATTCAACTATAGGTCAACATGTGTGCGCGAACCTGCCACTGGCGACTCTAGTTGTCTGAGCTATGTTTGCTAACCGAAAACTGCTCTTTTCTTAATGACATCTAACATCATATAGGTTTTGCACTTTGAGCGGCACTATATAAATGTTCAATTACCCCAGTAACAATACCACATAAACGTTGTTACGTTATACCATAATATAATCAAATGTTCATCTGACGTTAAGCAACTCATCATTTTTAGTTCGTACCGAGTGACCTCCCGTCCACAGAAACTCATCCTCGCCATCAAACGCCACTGAAGCAACACCATTGCTGCCATCAACAAGAATACTTTTAGCCTACAAAGAAACACAAAGCAACTGACACAAACTCCAGTTCAACCTGATCAATGTACAATGTAGTAACAGTCCAACTGTATCATTTCAGAACTGGACTCAATCAATCAATCAATCAAATAGACATTTATATAGCACGTTCTTCAAGGTAACTATTCAGAGGCGCTCTTCATGACAATTGAGAAAGAATTTTTTTTAAGATTGAAATATTCATGACAATTGAGAAAGAATTTTTTTTAAGATTGAAATATTCAAGAGTTCTAAAACACTGATTACAGTATATGTTGATGTAACATAGCAATCCTCTGAGTTCTAACTATAATGACTACTTTATAAGGTTCAAAAGGAACAGATAAGCATTGAAGAGATAAACTACATAAGGAACCGATAAAGATGACGTCTGAATAAGGAAAGATACGACAATCCAAACCAAAATATTACGACAGAGAAGATCAGATTAGACTGGATAAACGGAAAATGAAATAACCGCATACCGGAAAAAATTCTTGTCGAACGTAATCGTCACATTGTTCACCATAAAACGAGAGGTCATTCATTATATGGGGCATCTGAAATCACAGAAACCATAGTATGAAGCAACAGCAAAGCTTAACTGTAGCTTCAACTTTGGAATGATAACTATACATGGAATGCAAGAAGATGGCCATCCTTTTTGTACCACCATACCATCCTGTTCATTCCAATAATCAACTGACACAAACCTATCAATCTACATTGTTCCAAGTTCCAAACTTGCCAATTTTTGTTTAGAGACAAAAGCCATGCAGAACAACTGGCAATGTCATAGTCATCAGTGAAATTTATACAAATATTACAGTGTTCTAAAATTACAGCCAAATTCATTGCAATAAAAAATTTCATTCAAAACAACTAGTCACAATCTAATGCAGAAGGAGACTCAGATAAAGAATTACTGCATCTTCATAAATGAAAAGTACAAATGCATCTTGGCAAAACTGCTATATCCTTAAACCCTTACTCAGTGAAAATATAAAAGGTTCATAAAGTAGAAAAACCAAAAAAGCAGAGGATGTAATTAGTCACCAAATAGCCAATGGATCAAAGCATTCATCAACATTGTTTCTTTTTTGCCTAAGCTTGGAATGTAGAAACAACTGGGAAATAGAACATCATAAAACATTTTAAAAAACCTACAAATGTTTTTGCAAAAATTCCTGCAATGTATTTTAGCTTTGGTAGTCTTTCTTTTCATTGCCTGACAGAATAATACTTAACAAAAGTGCAATATTTCTTTGTTATTACCATTCTTAGTACTTCATTCATTCATATTCATAATATTCTTTATTATTTCAAACTGACAGACGCAGTAAGATTACATTGAAACATGAAAGTACAACCAAGATCTTAATTAAACACACAGTTTGGCAGCCATGCAAGGCACCACCCTAGGGGGGGGGGCGGGTTACGGGAATCGATCCGCAAACCTAATGCTCTCCTGGCCATGAGTGTTACCATTACTTTATCCCCATTGTATATAACAATGTTAAGCATTTTCACAAATCACTCCAATGAACAGAAGATTCTTCTAAAAATCTAGCTAACTGTAAGAAGCCATTAACGCAAATTGGCGAACCTTTAATTGATGCGGAACTAGTCAATGGCCAACCATGTTACCAAAGTTTCAAGTTATACAATATTTTAAATCTTATACATGAACACAATATATAAACATATTGGTTTAATAGCATATAGGTCATCGTAGATCCTATCTCACTTGCTGAAAAACCCAGTTATAATTTGCCATAATCAATTGCTTTAGTTTTTCAATTATATTATCAAACACAGCACATGTTATCAAAGGCACAACAGAGTTATCGGGGTCAACCCGAATCCCCGAAACCCGAATCCCCGAAAACGCTGAAAATGCACAAAAGCCCGATTTCCCGAAAACAGTTTTATAGAAAGCGGGCGAACTCTCCAAAACTATTCAAAGTTAATTTGTAAACTCGTACATGACATAGACCTAGCGTGGCCTTGATGTATCTCGATATACTGCCTATTCACCTCTTTATTTATAATTTTAGTCTAAAATCTATTTCGGGAATTCGGCCGAAATTCGTTTCTGCGATTCGGGTTTCGGGGATTCGGGCCAGACCCGAGTTATCAACAATAAGAAACACACCATACTGTTGTCGACATGACCGAATATTTCCTATCAGAAGTTTCACTTTCATCTTACTCAAAACAACGGTAAATATATTGAGTTTACTAACTTGATAATCGCTTTCATCTTCATTTCCCCACCTTCGAAAGCGCTTCTATAAATTCGAAATGACTCCTGTTCAAAAGTCCGTATGGAACCGTCGATATTCCTCTACCATCTGACAACGTTAGTCCAATATAAAGAAATAACGAAGACTAAAAATTCCACTAACCACAAATACGACAATGCAATCACGTTACGCGATTATGAGTTATTTGACGCAAACTTGTTGTCTAATCGTAAGTTCTTCAGCTTGCCGATTACCCTTAAAATATAAGATCATGTTGTCAGAGTTTCATCAATGAGCTAAATAAATTCTGAGAAGAAACACCAGAAGCCTTACGCAAGATTATTTTCCCATGACTTTATTCTTCTTTGTTACACAATAAAAAACTCTTCGCGTCCTGTTTCATCGCATACGACTGACAGATCATCATCTCATCAAAACAAACTAATAAACTAATAAACCATAAAATTATAAAACGGTGATTTTATCCTAAATTAACATCTTAAACAATGAAATGTAAACAATGACCAAATAAAGCGACAACTTAAACGGATAGCTTCGTTCCTTTCTGTTTATAATTTCTGTAGCGCAAGTTTACAATTCTCTACAATACAAAAGCTGCTCCAGCTTCATCTCCTCGCATTTCGAATAAAGTCTTGATATTGTTTCTGCTGATAAAACTAAATACAACCTAGCGTTGCACATGGATGCTAAATTTAGTTTATTTTTCCACTGTTACACACCGATTGTACACAGATTGTTAGTATGATTGTTAGTATTATTGTACTATTTCGAAATAAAGATTGATTTGATTTGATTTGGAAATAAAGAAGATGTAACTAACTAACTAACTATCGATACAATACAAAACAACTGCAATAATATTTGATAATGACTTACTAACAAATTCTATGTGATAAATGTAAGCCACGTTACAAAATAAGGCTAATAAGGCAAGAAACTAATAAGGCAATGCCAAATTGAGAGAAAATTTATGGTAGTGTCCGCAATGCCACTTTAAATAACATCAGTCACAGTATAAATAATTACTTATACGTATAGTACTGTGGTTCAGTGGACTTATAGAGCTATTTGATATATTTACCACACTCTGATTCTGATGTAGGGTGATTTCGGCAAAACCGAGCCAATACCACTTATTCTGGCCAAAATCGCTAGTAATCCAATCTCTATGTAAAAGCAACTCTGCAGTTCCAATCGTACTCAATCCCTGCACTTAACAAACTAAGGAAATCCGAGCCAAATGTAATATAAACCCAGCTAAATGTATCTGATCTAGCACAGGTGAATGGGCTCGGTTTACCAGGGCAATATGGTATAGCGAGCCAGAATTTTAGATAAAGCGAGCCAAGGCTCGCTTTACCAGAAAAAGCATGAATGACTAGCACATTTTCTTTTTCTTTTTATCAGGATTTGACTTTTTTTAGCAGTTACTTTTAACTGAACAAAACAAATTGAACATTATTTAGGGTCCATCTAAAACCTGAAGATGTCACTAAAAAGGTTACTTTAATTATAACGCTGAAGCAGTTTCCAAGGCTTTCTGAAGTGTTTCTCAAAAGTAGTAGAAACGTTCATTAGATAGGCCTACAGTTATTATCACAAGTAAATGAACCAGCTCTAAACTTCCCACATACAGAAGCACATGTGTGATGGTACCACTTGCTGAAGTTTATGCACATTTCCCAGTTATCTTCAATTAGTGGGTCCGAAATGTCTCCATAAATCCACTGACAGAAAGCACATGGTGTATTGTCAGTATCTGAAGATTTATTGTTATCTGCATCTTTATTTCCTGCTTCAATTTTCTTTTTGCTCTTCTTTTTCTGACACACGTTTTTCTTGACAAGCTGGTCGGCATCATGCAGTGGTTTTCTTTTTGATGCTTTTTCCTTTCCTGGTTGTTACTTTGCTAGACACGTGCTTCAAAGTTTCTAAACTTATGAGTTCATAAGAAGGTGGTTTAACACGTGGTCTTTTAATAAGAGGTCTTTCTCTGTGAGGAACTGGCAGTAATTGTGCAAATGTCAAAACACCATTATCTGATATAATTGTGGATGGAATCAACTGTGTTTCATAGACAGCAGCTTGGAAAATCTCTAAGTCCGATGTGGTTGTAGCAGGTAGGTCAGCACAGTCACCTGATGTAGGCTTACTTGTGGATGGAATCAACTGTGCTTCATAGACAGCAGCTTGGAAAATCTCTAAGTCCGATGTGGTTGTAGCAGGTAGGTCAGCACAGTCATCTGATGTAGGCTGACTTGTTGATGGAATCAACTGTGTTTCACAGACAGCAGCTTGGAAAATCTCTAAGTCCGATGTGGTTGTAGCTAAATTTCGAACATCAGCTCTAGTACATGGAAAACCTACTGAAGCCAGCAGACTTATGTGTCTTGATAGTTCTTCTTCTGCATCTTTTGGTAAAACTGTTGGACTACCCGAAAGAGGTAAATGGGACAGGGAATGTGTCACACGCTTTCTAAATGTTTCATAAGGTACAGACCACGCACGTGCAATTGCTCTCAATCCACGATGTTCATGGTCATCACAAGATTTCGTTTTATTCTTGTATTCATCTATGGCAGCCAGCATATTTTCAAGAGACCATCTGTTCAACTTTGTTCCCATGTGACTTGCACCAACACGTGTATGTGCTATTTTCAAAGGTGGATTCTTCTCAGTACGCCTATATAGGCCTACATTGTCAGTCAAACGGTTAGCACCACGTCTTACAACAGGCCTATTGTTTGACTTATTTTTGCTGTGTCTAGACGTTAGAATGTATCTTCCCATAATGAAACCCGTACAACTTGAAAATCTGAAAAAAAACGTTCATTTATATTAAATAATAAGTCGAATTCATGCTAAAACATTACTTCAAAGTCAAACCTGTTTATTAATAATACTTGACGACAAGCGAATAGCAAGATTAAGGATTGAAAAATCCTATTTTAAGGCCTGCTAAAACCAAAACAGTGAGAAGCTATGACGAAATTAGAATTAATAAAAACCGAGCCAATGGCTCGGTTTATCTGATGCGAAGAGGCTCGGTTAATCTACACGGTCATATAAACCGAGCCACATGCTAAATTAACTGTAATTCCTTTTGATATCGCTCAATTATCAATCAGACACGCTATCGCTCAATTATCAATCAGACACGCTCAACATTTTGACAAAAATAAGAGTTATAAACAAAAACTAATTGAGTACGCTGGTTCTTTGATTTAAAGATGTACAGGAACTTTTAAGATTTGTCAGTTTAAAAGTCAAGTTACAAGAAAAACGACTTAAATCATGGGTCACGTTAAGTCACGAACTTTTACTAAAACCTTGACAGCGCCAAACTCGCGAACGTAATGGAAACCAGTTACCGTATAATAACTCAGTTTAGATCAACAATAATATTTACCATATTCTGCAAAAATTAAATTCTACACGCCCAAGAGTAGTTGTGGCTCGCTTTATCTGCAGGCTCGCTTTATCCTAAATCACCCTACAGAATTCTCAAGACCGGTTGCAGAGCAATACGAGGGTGTACGCAAATTGACAGTGATTGGGGCGAAAGTCAAACGATTGGAACAATCTTCTACAAAGTTCATTCTTTTGGGAGGTTATAATAATAAACTAGAGGAAAATTATAGGCCCTATAGGGTCTACTATGTTATGGTGCCAACAAAAATACATGGACATACGCTAGACGTCATCATCACCCGTGATGACAATTAAGCTAGTAGGCCTAGTGCATGAGGAACATCAGCGTCGCTCCACCATCCATATCTAAAGTAGGCCTACCACTGCATCATTCTTTTCAATATTGCGCATCAACTTCCGCCAATAATCTGCCAGTCAGTCGAACGTTGCTCCTTCCCAAAATTCGAGTCAACAACTGCAGCCTTCAAATTCGATCTTGAATCCACTGACCTCTTCAAAAAAGCGTTCGGCCTATTGGTGGAAAACTGAAAGTTTGACGCTGTTGGTCTCTTCGATTTCTACTAGGCCTACTCAACAATGGAAAAGTTAATTATTGGATTAACATGCCCCTCGGAGAAAGATAGTTATAAGAAAGATACCTGATTGCCCATGGTTTGATTGAGCCTGTGCTACTTCGAAAAATTAACTCGTCGCCTCGAACGTCAGTTACGCAATTCCCCATCTGGAGAGATATGGCGAACCCAGGTTACAGCGAAACGCCATTTAATTGTTCCAGCAAAAAAGCTCTAATTATCTTCGAGACAGCATTGAGGGCGCTCAAGGAAGTGATCGTAACACTTTGGAAATCCCTTAGCACACTATATAGGCCTATACTCACCCCGCCTCAAAACACTTCCCAACGCATCACGCATAACGAAGTCACAATTACCGTTGAAGTTGAACAACTCATTGGCGATTCTTCGACTAAGCAGTGCGCACTGGATTCTGCACCTGTCTGGTCTCTATACTATATATACCGTATTCGCTCCGATCCTCGCCATCCTCAGCAACGTTTCCATAAACCGCTAAACATAAACGCGCCATCATTAGTCCTCCTGTCAAGAAACCGGGACTCGACCCCGTGCACAGACCCGGCCAGCTATCGTCCGATCTCGAATTTGTCCTTCATCTCAAAATTTGTCAGAAACAACTGTCCGATCGATCGACTACGTTGAATCACGTAATCTGCTTCCACCCACACAGTCTGGTTTCCGTCGCCATAACTCTACTGAAACCGCGGTCATTAAAGTCTACAACGACATTGTGCTGGCCCGGGACTCTGGATTCATCACAGCTTTACTACCATTGGATTTCTCCGCTGCCTTTGACTACGTGGATTATTATACCATTCTTCTGAGAATCCCGCAAGTACAGTTTGGAGTTACTGCGTCAGCTATTCAATAGATTACCTCGAGGTCCCAAAGTGTTAAACTCGGTGGGTGTTCATCAAAAATGTTGTCTGTCCTCTTCGGCGTCCCCCAAGGCTCCATTCTCGGTCCACTTCTCTTTATTCTTTGCACCTCCAATGTCGTTAACATAGCTTCGCAACACGGTCTCATGATCCATCTATATGCCGATGACACCCAGCTCTACATAAAGATCTCTGGAAAGAACATTGGTAACATCAAAATTAAAATCGCGGCATGCGTCCGTGATATTCATTCCTGTTGTGCATCTGAAGCTAAATGCCACTAAAACAGAACTGATTTGGTTCGAACGTCGAAACAGTGGCGTCACTAGGCGGGTGCGGGAGGGTGCAGGCCGCAACGGGTGACACCTTCAGAGGGGGTGACACCAAAATGCAAAAGACAATGTCTATAAATGTTTTTGAAGATTTTCAACAGCATTTTATTATTATTAAATTAACACTAACATATAACAACAAAAACATTTTTTCGTAAGTCCAGCTTACATTTACTGTATCAGTAGGCTACCAATTTACCTAGAGCTGAAACTCTATGCTAATTTACTTTTTGAACTTTCTTATGGGGTGACACCATGTAGGGCCGTAGCCAGGATTTTGTTTCGGGGGGTGTTTTCTGTTTCGGGGGGTGTTTTCTCGTCCTTGAGCATGCCGAAATGCAACCGAGTCAACCGACCAAGGGGTTTGTCGTTAGTAAATGCATTATTTTGTGTTAACATTATTTAATTTCGGGGGGTGTTTAAACACCAAAAACACCCCCTAGCTATACGGCCTTAACACCATGACTTACCGCACTGGGTGACACCAACACTATAGTGACGCCACTGCGTCGAAACAGTCGGGACGACGATAAATTAAATGAAAACTCTCAATCTCGACTCAAGCTGTTCTATTCCACCATAGGCTCCGATGTGATTCACGACCTCGGTGTTTTGTTATACTCAGTGCTTTTTTTCTAGAAAAAAAGGTTCCGGAACGGAACAATAGGTTCCGGAACGCAACAATTATGGGCGGGTTAAAATCACGAGAAAAACGGGACTGGGGGTCGGTAGGGGTCTCAATAAACACTGAAAACAGTTGAAAAACACTTAAGTTAAATTAAAATAACTAAATTATTGTTTTAATTATTAAAATAAATAAATCATTTTTTAGTAGCTGAAAAAGGTGCCGGAACGCCGTACCGGCGCGTTCCGGCTGAAAAAAAGCCCTGGTTATACTGCAGTTAAAAATCATGACTCAATACATTTCTTCCGTTGCCAGAGCATGCTACTTCCAGCTTCGCCGAATTCGACAAGTAAAACGTTGCCTAAATGAAACTTGCCTTCGTATTTTCATGCAAGCGCTCGTCATCTCTCGCCTTGACCATACTGCAACTCTGTCCTATCCGGTCTTCCTTCATCGACACTACGACCCCTATCATCTGTTCTACACACTGCCGCTCGCCTAATAAAAGGTCTTGGCCCCAGAGATCACATCACTCCAACCCTGCAACAATTACACTGGCTTCCCATTCGTGCCCTATCTTCAAAATCTCCATCCTCATGTACCATGTCCACTTCGGAACCTATCCCTCGCACATGACATCCATGGTCATGCCATGTTCTGCTTTCAATTCTAGAGGACTCAGATCGGCCATGCGAGGAGATTTTATCGTAGGCCTACTTCGCACCGACCGGATCCAGGACTCAGGATCCGCCTACAGAAAGGAATAGTCTTTCAACTACAGTCCGTCAATGCACATCTTTTGCTCAATTTAAATCAAACTTAAAAATTCATCTATTCACACGGGGATGTGGATAGAGTAATGGTAACACTTATGGCCAGGAGAGCAGCAGGAGAGCAGCAGGAGAGCAGCAGTACGCGGTTCGATTCCCGCAACTCCCCTCGGGCGGGCGCCTTGCATGAATGCCATAACGTGTGTTTAGTTAAGATGTTGATAATTGTACTGTCGTGTCTCAATGTAATCTTACTGCGTTTATCGGTTTGAATTAATAAAGAAAAAGATTTTTATTATTATTATTATTATTATTATTATTATTATTATTATTATTATTTTTCCAATCATTGCGTTATCATTATCCGGTTACATTAAAGTCGGGATTCTGGTCGGAGATTCCCCATCGTGCCTAGGCACGCGATAGCATTGAACCTCTGGATTGTGATTGATAGTTTTTGTAACAGGAAGAACGTTTCTCGAGGATCTTCCGTTATTCTCGTCAACCGTCGGCCTAGTTCTTTGATGAATGCCAAGCCTTCGTGGTCCATAGGTCCCATCGTTTCTATTGCGATTGGAGTGAAGCAATATCTCAACGATAGCTCCGCATATTTGGATTTCTTTCGAGTTGCGGCTATTTCTGCGGCTCCTCCCGCTGCTGTAGATGTCTCGGCCAAATATGATGGCGCAAAAGTGTCGATGATCGTTACGTCCCAAATCAGGGAACGCCCGCTGTTCCACGGAATCAGAGTTTGACCATCAGGTCTTTTCCCGTCTAGTCGGGAGAGGCCAGCCGGTTCCTTGATTGAAGGGGTGCCTGCCTTAATGAGACTGCGCAGCACGATGTCGTTTATTGATGCGTGTCTAGCTTGTCTGCCGAAGCTTAGTGAGCATGCCAATCCATGTGAGCCTCTGGCTGAAACCGTCGTTCCGCATGCGCATGTGTGGGGGGCACAGATGACTGCACCCAGTCTTAGGCCCACAGCTACTCTCAGTGACTCGTCATCCAGTCTTAGGCCTTGTGCGGCTAGCGGAAGGGCATGGAGCCAGTCTGAGGCGTGCGGGGCCTGTATGGCATTTAGCCTGGCCCGATCGTACGGGTCCTGAGATCGAGATGCGATCTCTGTCATGGCTGCTGATAACAATGGTATGTCCCATGAGGCCTGTTTGTAATCTATTATTATTATTATTATTTTTTTTTTTTGTCCCGAGGTAAACATAATCCCTCGGGCGTCACAAAAATTTGTCAGGAGACAAAAGAAAACTAGTTATTCTGGAATGGTTGCATCTCCTCCGGGTCGGGCTCGACTAATTATTATTATTATTATTATTATTATTATTATTATTATTATTATTATTATTATTATTATTATTATTATTATTATTATAAACAAATTTTATTATTTAAAATGAACCATCAGACACTTTATTATTATTATTATTATTATTATTATTATTATTATTATTATTATTATTATTATTATTATTATTATTATTATTATTATTATTACTACTACTACTATTACTATTACTATTACTATTATTATTATTATTATTATTATTATTATTATTATTATTATTATTATTATTATTATTATTATTATTATTATTATTACATTGCACTATGACTAGGAATATAATTATAGGGCCTACTATAGCGCGCAACGAGGTCTCGTGCAAGACTTGTCTTCTTAAAGCGCTAGAAATCTTTAGTTGTATTATATTGTTCTACTTACTTGACCTTGATTGACTGATTGGTTGGTTAGGTGATTGATTAATTCATTAATTCATTTATCAAATGAAATTCATTTATCCATTGATTCACCGATTCACGAATTCATTGATTCATAATTAATAGCTTACAAAATAAGCAGTCAATCAGGTTTTTATATCAACAGGGCTGGTGCCTGAGGGAGAATTCAAAAGGAACCACATCGCTCCTACTATATAATGCAGAATCGCCCATTTAGAGATCTCGAGCTGTAAATTCTCTTCTTTATCGCAATTAAGTCTCCCTCCCTACACTGACTAGCTCCCTTCTCTCCCCTCTGTCGCTGATACCTTTTGTTCATTCTTATGGGCAAAGTATAATCCCTTCGCTTCTCATTACAATCTTATCTAGTTTCACAATCCCCATGGGCCATGCCTCCTCCAGCACTCCTTCTCTCAACCCTACTCCTCCTGCATATCATTCATCGCTCCCAATTCTCTCTCCCGCCTCCGAGGCAGAAGTGTAACTCATAAAATTAATGCTCTTGCCAACAAGCAATACGAACCTGATTCTATCCCCACCTCTCTTCTAAAAGACTGTGCCTCTGTCCTCGTTCCTGTAATCACCAGAATAATCAATCTCTCACTCTGTACTGGCAACTTCCCCATGGCCTTAAGCATTTTCTCAAAAAAGCAAATCTTGACAAGGAAAACCTATCTAACTGCCGTCCCATCTCCAATCTTTCCTTACTATTCAAGTTAACGGAACGAATTGTCCTTGCCCGGCTAAACGACTACCTCTCTTCAACTTTGCACCTCAAAACCCACCAATCTGGCTTCACTAAACACCACTTCCCAGAAACTCTATTTGCTTCTCTGTATAATACACTGATATCTGCCGTCAGCAAGTCTCCTGCCTCTGTCTTCTCGACATCTCCGCCGCATTCAACACCACTGATCACAGCATCCTCCTCCATCGACTATCTTTCAGGTTTGGAGTCTCTTGCACTGCTCTTCTCTGGTTCCAGTCCTACTTGTCTTCCAGATCCTTGTCTGTTAAAGCCTCCAGCCACTGCTCGCAACCCTTATCTCTCCTGTGGTGTCCCTCAAGGCTCCGCCATTGAAATCTGTGTACCTCAATGCTGTTGACTTTCTTGATAATATGCAACTGTGTACACATACAAACTTTCTACCCAGCATAGCGGTAGGATGACCGCAATGGACTGCCTTCGACAAGTTCCTACAAACCACGGGAAACTAACACATGTTTCAGTACAAACTATCAAACGAAATTGCTCTTATGTGGGTTATCATATTGAACCACAGCTGTGACGATAAAGAAATGACGGACTTAGGCCTACTTGGGCTTATTCGAAGACGACTCGATCAGAAAGTGAAAAAATTATATTCCCATGCGGGTTTGTGGATTTGATTAATCAGAACTGTTAATGTGGCTTCACCGTGTTGTACCAAAGCGAGAAATTTTACTGCAAGCTGACATTTCGTCGCTTATTCTTTTTGTCTAATCAGGGACTCTCCCATGTCCCTTAACAGGTCTGACATTGCAGACTTACGAAGCTGTTGTCACGCACAGATGAAAAACATTTCTTCATAACTATGGGTGCTGTAATGATAGAGTGCTTCAAAATGTTTTGGGTGAAGGCCATTGTTGAGCAAGTTAATTGAATATTTGGGCATTGAGGTGCCTGGGACATCGATTGATGCATTTTAGATTAGACAAGGACACTATTGAAGTTACTGCTTATAAATACGAATACAAATGCAGTTCTGTGAGTCACGCGTATTACTTGTAGTCAGTTTTAGCTAAAGATATCTGTAACGCTCCCAGCAGGATTGCCAATGCTTCGGGTTCTCCTATAATGAATTCTCTGTCGGACTGGATTGTTAGAATTGTACGTACGCTATTTCAGGAACGCACTACTCCTTCGAATGCTGCAAGGTGAAATGTTCCCCGTAACTATAGCCTAAAATTTCTCTGCCTTGTCTGCGTTCACATTTGAGCGCAGTGCCTTGAAACAAAACACTAGTGTAGTCAGAACATTAGTCAATTTGGTTTATATATAGCCCGATATTACTGTGGTATGTTGAAGTCTGAAGACAAAATGTCTGCTAGTATGCGACAATTAAAAGTAAGTAGCCCTGACACAGGACACTTTATATATATGCATTCTAAATGTTTTAGCCATGCACAGTAGTGTCTGCTCTTAGGAAGTGATTTATAAGAGTGTAACTTAGGTGTTGCCATTAAAGACAGTCGGTTGAAACAAAATTTTTTTTACGTAGCGTCTTCCGTCTTGCACCCTCCATGGTCTGCTTTTGTTTCATCGTCTATCGTTTGTACGTAGGCTGCGCCATATTGAATTTTCATGCAACTGAACTATCTTTCATCCAGATAAGCGACGCCGATGGCCAGGGTCTGCGCGAGGCTTCGTTTAAACGCAGCGCAGATCGACTCTTGCCTCAGATGTTACGCTGTCCGCAGAGGATTGACGTTTGTGACATCGAAGAAACGAGAAGAGGACTGAAAGATGGTGGTTTCCTGGTGTCCATCCGGAGCAGTAGCTGCCCTGGTCTTAACAGTCTTCGTTGGTTCATTCAATCCGACAAACGCTTACGATTGGGTAGATATTCTTCACTATAAGACGTCTTTCGTCTGGTAATATAGGCATAAAGCGTTAAAGACACACATTTGTAGCTGGAATGTTCAAAATAGTGTTGAGCGCTCGTGAATAAGCTGGTGCCCTGCGCTTAGCTGCCAAGTGGCTCTTTAGAAATTTGCAATTACTATAACGATTACGATTAGTAAAGATTGTCTGACAGTTGACAGGTGTGACCTCTAAACGCAATGAAACAGGTGTCTTCCTTGGGCAGCTACGATTGTGTTCAGTAATTTTCAAATGAAATTAAAATGGCGGGATAAGCTTTCTGAGCAAACTTCGTTCATTTTGAAAATTTAATATAGCGCCCCCCCCCAAGTTACCTACTCAGAAGCGCTCCCAACCCAACCACGGCAATATAAACTGGACTTAAGTAACTTATAAAACACAAGCGAACTATTTTATATCTCATGAATTTAAGTGTGACATTTTGAAAATGCAATATCTCATAAGGCCTACTAACTAAATTGCGTCACATTAAACAATGTATTCCGCCTGGAATCGAACCTACCACTTATGACTGTTGTGGTAGACCGTTGAGACCGACCTGGATCGTTACGTACATAGCGACGATGGTTACTTTAGTTGGGAGGAGCTAACGTCCTATGACTACGAAGGAGTGACCATTTACATCCTCAACATGACTTCGCAAAAGTACCAGGATGGTAATTATATCCGTATATGACATGACTTCCGTTACAACAGTAGATAAGGGCCAATGCCAAGCTATTGCATGCATGTATTACAATTTATGCATTCATTCACGCGTTGCATATAAACATTTTCAAGGAGTATTTTCCTAACACAGGAAAGGCAATATATAGCTGTCCAGACAGATAAGACTGAATTCAATGGAATTGAATTGTAATGTTTGTTGCTGTTAAGAGATGTAATTGAATATGACTTTTATTGTGTGCCCTGGAGTATGAAGCCTTCGGTGTTGTTCATTGCAGAGACCTTTTCAAGTCATCCCATTTGGTGGCACATCATGGGAATCGCAGTTCCCGATCAGATTGATTACCCCGACTTCGGAGTACTGTGGATCGGTGGTGCATCTAATGACGACGCGGTCGTCATGTGAGTTATGCCATACCAAGATATCATAGAGTCGTCATGCTGATGATGTCAGATTATCAAGCATAGTAGTAGAATGTGGGGGGGGGGCAGCCGGGGCACGTGCCTTCCAATAATTGAGATAGACAGTACACCCAATGTAACAAGTGTAGAATGAATAACAAAATCCCCCCCAATATTTTGGACAAGATTACGCCAATGTTATCAAGTCATAAAGGCAGTCTATGCAAAGTCATCATTAAAGTTAATTAATTCATTAATTCATTATTATTAATTAGTAAGTTCTATAGCGCCAGTGTACAATGCACAATTTCTCAGCTTATGACACAACAAACCAAGCCGTTATCAGGTCAACTTCCACGTAACCAGTTCGTTGAGACAAAGAGAAACTCTGTACTGTATATGCAATGTGAAAGAGACAAATTTAAACTCAGAGCGAAATAACACAAGCGATTGAGCAGAACGATCAGATACAGGGAAAGGATTCCAGCAACCGACAAAGTTCGCTCACCATAGCAGTTAGTTATAGGTCTGGGAATGACCAGAGTATCGCATCGTATCTAGTAATTTATAAGGCGCCTCTCGCAGTATAAACTATTCAGAGGCGCCCTCAGCGCATGAGCCCCGTGGAAACAGAAACGTCTTGAGCAAGCGAGTAGATGCAGGGGAGATTCCCATCATCTAGCAAAGTAGGGCCATATGAAAGCCGTCGTCTAAAGCCCTGCATATAAATTTTAGGCCTATTTTGAGTATTTGCCCGTCATATATGACGGGTTGAAAAAGAAATTGAATGGGTTGACAGGCAGAGAAAAGAATTTGTTTATTGGAATGCTTGATTATAAATCACATTGCGATCAGACGGATTGATAGACAAACAGCGGTTAGTAAGTCTGTCTCTGCCTCCCTTTGCATCTGTCTCATGCAAAGCAATGTGGTTGTTCTGTTGCAGACCTCCTGCTGATGAAGTGACGAACACACTCGTTGGTTCCTTAGCAAACGACTCAAAAGTCATCGTAGGATATATGAAACATGTTCCAAATCAGCCGATAGTTTTCGCAGTAAATATTCCACTGCTCTTCGACAATAGATTACAATGCTTCATTAATAATGTAACTGTACTGATATAAGCCATGTGGCCTATAGCTTATAGCAGAAGAGGTTGATTTCGTTTGCTTTTACGGTATTTGAGCGCATCTGATCAAAGGCTGACAATAAATATTAGCTATTTGAGTAGGTCAAGCTATCCAGAGAAGTACTTGTTCCCATAATGTCAGCGCTGAGCTCCAGAGGAGTCTTTGAAGTTGAATTACATGTAATTGCCAATCAAAAAGAATCTCTAAGACCAATCAGCCGGTTCCCGTCGAATGCCTGTCCTGCATAGACCTCGTGGTCTGAGATCTATGCTCAGTTTTGCTCACCCTGGGCCTTCTACCATCAACGAGGGACTATCTGAAATGACTCCCCTGTCCGCAATCTTGGTGTTATTTTTGATCCACACCTCTCCTTCTCTAACCACATCTACAACCTCTCGCGCTCCTCCTTCATGCACATTCGTGACCTCCGACGCATTCGGCCCATGCTTGACCTTAAAACTGCCTTCACCATTGCTACCTCCATTGTTTATTCAAAGCTTGATTACTTCAATTCTCTTTTGCTCAACCATGAATCCACTCAAAATCAAGCGTCTGCAGCTTATCCAAAACTCACTAGCCAGAGCTGTAACTAGAACGCGCAAACATCATCATACCACTCCCATCCTCAAATCACTCCATTGGTTAAAAATTCAATCGAATCCACTTCAAAGTCCTATCACAAACCTACAACTCCCTACAATATTCCCAGCCCAAGTACCTTCGTGATCTCTTCACCATTCAGACATCCCGCTCCACCCGATCATCCTCCTATCTCAGTCTTTCTCAACCCCCAGTCACTACTCACCTCAAGTTCTCCAATCGAGCCATATCCAACACAGCACCACGCCTCTGGAATGATCTCCCCCCTGAATTCCGCAGTTTCTCAGTGCCTCCATCATCATTGCAACCCGTCCTTCATCCTCCTCCTCATGTTCCTCTATCTATCACCCCCGGGCTTTCCACTCAAAACTGAAGTCTCACCTTTTCAAGTGCTCCTACCCTGACTCATCTGATCCTACGCCTTCCAATTCTTCTCGCCGTAAACGACACCCGCCTTGACAGCTGCTCTGTCTGTCCTGATCTGGTGCCCTGGAAATCGGACTTGGAGCTCTTTTGGACTACTCTCTGGAAACCCCCTCTGATTTGGTTTGGCCTTCTGGAAGCTGGACTCGGACCCCTTTTGGACTACTCTCTGGAAACCCCCTCTGATTTGACGTAGCGCTCGTGAATAGGCTGGTGCCCTGCGCTTGGCCTTCGAGTGGCGCTTTAGAAGTTTGGAGATTACGATTACGATTTGAAATGAGCAAGCGATTACATTAGCTTACCTTGTTATAATTTAATTTTAGACATCATATTTTCTTTAACGTCAACATATGTATTACTCGCTTTCATAAGAGCTCAGTAAAAATTGCAGCTTCACTTACTAAAATTCTTCCTCAGTCAAGAATAAATTCTATGGGTTGCCTGTGAGTAGGGTTCAGGCCCTACATAAATTATGATATTATTTTGTGCGTAGCTGCGGTCAGTTCTGGTTGAAACTGAACGTAGAGTGATATCGTAAGTGAATGATTGATTCTGTTTGAAAACGAATGTTGACAGAATACTTATGAATAAATGATGGAAATTAATCTGAACTGATATCATAACTGAAGAAAAACTGAAATTAAGTGGGATTAAGTGAAGGAATTTCGTGATGCATTTCAGGATGATCCGAATCAAGTTAAACGATACGAAGACCAGATCATCGCCTGGACATGGAGAGCATACCTGGACTCTCCCACTCCTAACAACACTGTCCTCGCCCGTATGCCAATGACTAAGGTCTGTAACTAGTATTCAACTTTCTAGTAAACATAGTCACGCCTTTCGACATGCGTTCAATTGAAACTCCTAGGTCACAATTAATTCACGCACAGGTGTATTAAAATACATGGAAAGCTGCTGTAACTTAGGCAGGCCGATTTTCAGGGATCTGCCCACGACTATGCCTACCAAGGCAGGTAGACTGGGTAGAGGATTCAGAGTAGATGCCCAGCGAGAGCTGGAGTGCGCTCAGGACGAGTCAACCCGTGTAGAATGATCGAACGTTGCATAAACGACATAATAATTATTGATTGGTTGGTGTAACGAACAAGATTCTAACATTGTACACTGTAGACTTTTTTATATTATGAAGTAGGTTTATATTCTTAGCTGTTTTGTGCGAGATATGACACATGATACGTGACATTAGCTGTGTCGTTTATTGTACTCGGCAAATACCACACGTCTCACATAATTGTTCACTCACTTAACTGAAGAAATGGAACAGTTCTTAAAACAGTTGTTTAGAAAAGACAGACTTCGTTATATTACATTACTGTGGTTATCGTGTATTGAATGTTTAGGCTGCAAAAAGAGGTTTGGACACAATCCAGGAGTTTGCCCAGTTGCGAGTACCTGGATCGGATATTCAGCGCTTCGCCGTCGCAGGTCCATCGAAGGTAATCTGAAGGGGGGGGCCCGATAGCGCATTGGGGGGGGCCCGATAGCGCATTGGATAACATCTGGCGTAGAGTGCGAGAGGTACAGAGATCGAGTCCCATAGGCGGACATGCTTTGTAGGCTGCAATTTGCGCCGTGTATTGCAGGCTGTCTGTTCTGTTAGTAGTTAAGATTTATCGCATAACATGTACATGTACAGCGCAGTGCGTTTGCAGGCGCTTAATTAAAGAATAAATATAAATATATATAGATCGATTCAGCGGCAATCCATTCTCTTCTTAACAGTTATACACGATGAAGTGATATTTTGTCCAAATCCAGTCTCCATGTGGGTAGAAACGCCTCCAGTGGCCGAAAGATCACAAGTTGGTGAAGCACAGCTTGAACCACAACAAACCACCGCGGGGCCTAAAGTCTATAGATTTGGTAGCGTGATGGGCACATAATGCAACAGATGGGACAGCCATTCACGCTTGTTCAAGCTCTTAGATTTAGGCGGCAATCCATCAACATGATCATCATGATCATGATGATTATCGCGATCATCATGATCATCATGATCATGATCATCGCGATCATCATGATCATGATCATCATGATCATCATGATCATCATGATCATCACGATGATCATGATGATGATCATCATGATCATGATGATGATCATCATGATCATGATGATGATGATCATCATCATCATCATCATTGTCAGTCTCTCTGCCTCTCTATCCTCTTAATTTTGCTCTTCCTCCTCATTATCGAGCATTATTTGTTTACGAAGTAAATAGTACAACAGATATAATTATTATATATGCATATATAGGCATTTACGGCTTATACGCATGCAAACACTCATACTTACATACATCATCATCGTCCTGTTGTTTATTGAAGCAAGAAGTGCCAAGAATGCAGAGGAAATGACAAACCGAAAAGTAACAGCAGCCCGATGTGATTAGATGTTTAAATCGCGCCTTTTACCATAATTGAAGCATCACGTTCCACGGCGCTAACTGATCAAAGCAAGAGAGTGAAAAGTTGCTGGCCACTTCTGAACTATAACCTCTGACCTAATAATGAGTTTTGCAATTTCAGAGAGGCTGGACAACGTGGAGCTTGGCTGCAACCGATCAGAGGGTTGTGATAATGGCCCCAATGATCTTCAGCTTGATAAATACACAGGCGGTAAACTACACATGGTCATGTGTTTGATAGAGTTCTATGCGTATATATATATAATTATATATATACATATATAGACTAAACATAGTTTCTAAACATAGTTTCTAAACATAGTTTCTAAACATAGTTTCTAAACAAAGTTTCTAAACAAGGTTTCCGCTTTTCACTTTCTCGTCTAGCGTTCGTGATCTAGGAGTGACCCTCTCGCCTTTACTGAACACATTTCCAAACTCACTCGCACTTCCTATTTTCACCTAAGGCGCCTTAGAGCTATCCGTCGCTCTGTCTCATCTCCAATTTTCACTTCAATTGTCCATGCATTTGTCTGCTCTAGACTTGACTACTGCAATTCCCTCCTCATTGGTCTTCCCAAAGTCCGTCTTGCTCCTCTTCAGTCCGTTCTCAATGTTGCTGCTAGATTAATTGCCCGTCTTCCTCGATTCTCTCCTATCACCACCTTTATGACAGAAGAACTCCACTGGCTCCCGCTTTCTGCCCGCATCCAATTTAAGGTCCTCATCCTTGTGTGTAAGGCTCAACTTGGTTTCGCTCCAAAATATTTATGTGACTTAATTCATCGCCCTCACTCTGCTGATTCTCTTCGTCCTCTTCGTTCATCTGACCGTTTTGACCTCCTCGTTCCCCGTGTCAGGACTTCTCTGGCTCAATCTAGGTCTTTTGCCTCCATTGGCCCTGCTCTTTGGAATGAGCTTCCTCCGTTCGTTCGTTCTTCTATTCTCTCAGGTAACGTCTCTTCCTCTAACCTTTCTTAAAACTTGCTTTTTCTCTCTGGGTCTCTCGCACTGGGAGCGCTTCTGAATGGCCCTCCCGCTAGAAGCGCTTTATAAATATCCGAATACAATACAATAGTTGCCTACGAACGCAACGGCGCATAAATTTATGATTACATGCATAATTGCATATGTTATTGTACACACAGGCATTTGGATGTAAGCATAAAATTATGATAATTTATACAGACACCTTATACATACTTGCGCATATGCTTGATTACATATTTGGCATACCATATGTATATCGAGCATGTTTGCAAGTGTAAATAAGTAAGCAGATAAATCTTGAGAAACTGTTCGATAGTAATGGAGCCTAAACGTATGTCCTAAGATGGCTCAGAGTCCAACTGGAGTCGATTTCTTTCGCTACAGACGGTGATGAACCACTTCCAGGACATGGACGGTGATTGGTCGTTTGCTCTACAACCATACTATAGCCTGAATCTAACTCAGGAGTTGTTCAATCCGAAAACCCAAGAAATTTTCGACGTCGAAGATGTGTATCGTAAGCAGCTGCAAAAATCAAATACAATAGAAACCGTGAATAGCAAACGTCCGAAGATTTCAATGATGCGAATGACATTTTAATTCATTTTCATGAAAGCAGATGTTCTGTCGAAACAAGCAATCACAAATTTTTAGAACCACAACTGCGAAATTAAAAACTGGAAATTCAACATACACCACATAAACAATTTATGTGTGCTTAAGCTATTATACTTCCACTAGTTAATCTTCCGAAATAACTTAAGTTAGAACTACAGAAGTTTAACTGCAAAATTCACGGGCCCTCTTTGCCCTTCACTCTCTTTACTCCCGTTCTCACCTAACACGCCTTCTATCTAAACTCTATAAAGCCCATAGTACATAAGCAAGTGGCGTCCCAAGTAACAGCGTCTTCTTTCCATGCACTACATAAGCCTTGTCTAAGCCAGTATTCCGTCCACTCTTGCAGCCGAATAAGAGACTGTTTCTCTTCGTAGGTTACCGTGAGCGTCTGACTATTCCAATGCTGCAAGTTTCGTCGAGTGGAGATCAGTTCTTCCTATGTGATGAAAATATTTTCTGGTGGGATGGCATTCCATCCACGGATCAATTCCTGCTGTAAGTTTGCATGAAGCCATCCAGTATACCTTACCAAGTGTCTCTACATGTACAATCACTGTACCTGACCAGGTCTCAGTTTGATGGTTCTAGTGTTCTGCTTTTAATTTTGCTTTTGATCGCTCGAATTACTGAGTGGCCACGCTGAGGAGGTTATGGATGCGCGCGAGATGTTTAACGCTCGGGTCTAACTTAACTCAGGGTTCAAGATGTTTTGATATGTCTCTTCCACTTGCTTCCACTATTAAACTTCATCATAAACGAGTACTCATACCGTCAATGAGGTGATCAGACGGCATACGAGAGAACTAATATGCTGAGGCTAAAAATATATCCATGGTGGCCTCTCGTGGTTGTTTTCTTCTTCTTCTTCTGCGGCTTTATCATAATCATCATCATCATCATCATCATCATCATCATCATCATCATCATCATCATCATCATCATCATCATCATCATCATCATCATCATCATCATCATCATCATCATCATCATCATCATCATCATCATCATCATCATCATCATCATCATCATCATCATCATCATCATCATCATCATCATCATCATCATCATCATCATCATCATCATCATCATCATCATCATCATCATCATCATCATCATCATCATCATCATCATCATCATCATCATCATCATCATCATCATCATCATCATCATCATCATCATCATCATCATCATCATCATCATCATCATCATCATCATCATCATCATCATCATCATCATCATCATCATCATCATCATCATCATCATCATCATCATCATCATCATCATCATCATCATCATCATCATCATCATCATCATCATCATCAACACCACCGCCGCCGCCACCACCACCACCACCAACATCATCATCATCATCATCATCATCATCATCATCATCATCATCATCATCATCATCATCATCATCATCATCATCATCATCATCATCATCATCATCGTCATCATCACCACCACCACCGCCACCGCCACCACCACCACCACCACCACCGCCACCACCACCACCAACATCATCATCATTATCGTCATCATCCAGTATGCCTGACCAAGTAACAGGTCTCGTGTTCTTCTATTTTGAATTTCGTTTTCGATCGATCGATTTACTGAGTGACTATACATTGAGGAGGTTGTTGGGGGTACGCGCACTTCTACTTCTTCTGACTAAGGTTAATATCTTTCATCAGTTGTAGGTATACACCTAAAGAGCAGCAAGTAAGCTGGGTTGATCGTTTTTCTTTTATAGTATGTTACCAAATGCCGAACACATGATGGCGCCTCATTACCCGAAGATCTACCAAACTGCGTTGTCGGCTCTTTTGACGTTCTTACAGGTACGAATATCTGGAACACCAATTAAAACATTTCAGTATTACATTGAGAGTCTTTGTATCTGCACATCCGACCATCTACATATTCTAACTGATGCAACCATTTTATATTTGCTTTTTATTGTAGTTTTCATAGTAGTACTACGCTAAGCCGCTTTGTTTCATGATTTCATATTCTA
Organism: Allolobophora icterica; assembly: GCA_963556255.1. NCBI lineage: Eukaryota > Metazoa > Annelida > Clitellata > Crassiclitellata > Lumbricidae > Allolobophora > Allolobophora icterica. The sequence continues at coordinate 10,147,499 of OY744617.1, read as the reverse complement.
TGAACGGCATTTCTAATTGATCATTTTTCTAAATCCGGCATCGGAAAGAATTCTGAAACGGGATATAGAGAAGTGAACGTTAGAACTTTATGTGACAGTCAAATGCCAGATGTTATAGACGCATTGACATCGGGAGCAGGATCAATGCAGACAGGGCTGTTATGGCAGAAGCTCTTGAGGTCATATAAGAGTCGTTGACTTAAGGAGTAGTTTGAGTGACTCTACTTACTCATCAGACCATATCTGATGAGTAAGTGGACGACAGGAGGAAAAGCTACTGAGTATATTTTTCTAATTTGCGGTGGTTCTAATACAACTTGAAATATTGTATGATAACACAGAGGAACAATATTATTGTGGCTTGTAATTATTTTATCTATTTATAATGAAACGCTTCACTAACTCTCTGCCTATAGACTACAGCTGCTGTTGATGAATCTAATTATCGGTAAACTGTTGTTTTGATGCGAATTAACAAGAATTGCATAACTATTTCAAAGAGTGTGAATTGCGTTTGCAGGGGCTTCCGTTTCCACAGGTCTGGTGGGAAATGAATCCGGTAAGCATTTTAAAGAGAAAGTCTGTCTTTTGTAATTATTATAGCGCTGGTACTTAAGTTTATGCATTTGTTTAAACCTTTATTTGATTTCTAACGGACTCATAGAGTCAAATTAGTGAATTACATGAACTCGTATATTTGAGACTCTTTAGCTAACACGTACATAAACAAAACCTTGATCACAATCATTGATTTGTATAGATCATCTGCAAGAAAAACTACTCGTAGTCGAAGAAAACAAATACGCAATAGTACAGAAACACAAAATAAGTACAGTTAGCAGTATTGAGAGTCTGTGTTTTGAAATGATGGTTATTCAATGGTTGCATGGGTGTCTCTTGCCTCACTGAAGCAATGCATTCAGCATTCGCAATAACAGCCTATGGAAACAAAATAAATTTATGACACATTTTCATTTAGATTCGGGCGAAATTTAGACTTCTATCAATTAGACTTACAGCGCAGAGACTAACTGATAAACTGGAATTAATTGAAGAAACAGTTACTTAAGTAGTGCCTACTTAGTCGTCTTCGAAATCAGATAGGCTTAATTTGTATTTCAAAGCATTTTACCATTTTGATCCTACTATGAAATTTGTAGTTCAAAACTATTATCTGATTACTCTCTGCAGACTAGCACTGGAGGAGAGACGATCTTTCACACAAACCCTCCTCCTGTCGAACTCATTGCTTACAGAGCAGTCACACTAGGAAACGACACTAGGTAAATCTTTAGTTTACAGTTCACGGCACAACAAAAACATAATTGTGTTCAGTGGCGGCGATCTTGTTTGAGAGGTGGGGGGGGGGGCATTTGGGAACTGATCTGGTCAAAAAAGAGTTTTGAACTGATCTGGTCAAAAAAGAGTTTTGAACTGATCTGGTCAAAAAAGAGGCCGAAAATTTTTTTAACCCGAGTACGAAAAAATTTGATGACCTTTTTTGGTGTTTCTTCAAAATTTGGGGGGTCCGATGTATGGCGTGTCCCCCCACTGTTAAAGGTGGGGGTCTTGTCCCCTCGAACCCCCCGGGATCGCCGCCCATGATTATGTTAGTTAACACAAGTTAGAGTTTGAGGTTAACAAGTTCGTCTGCATACAAATTCTCCTTAATTAACTGGAGACAATATTATTCAGAAACGCTGCAATAGAACGGTTTAACACACCATTTTCTAAGACGAAAGCAAAGTGGCGGCTGACACGCCGGAGCACCATCTAGCACAGTGTTTCCCAAGCTGGGTGCCGCGGCACCCAAGGGTTCCGTGATTTTGCTTAAAGGATTCCGCGGCTGAATGAAAGAATGTCGAAAGATGTAAAACGCTACTGATTATCACTACTATCACCACTATATTTTTAAAACTTAAAGTAGTGTAGAAATAGCCGCAACACTACGGCTGAATGCAAAGATCGTTGCTCGTCATTTAAACAAACAAAAAACTAACTGGAAGGAAAATAGATTAAGGTCAGGTGCCGTTGACTGAATGACTTTTAGTAGTCCTAAGAGTGCCTTGATCTTGAAGGGTTGGGAACCAATTATCTAGCATAATGCAATTGAACACCACGTGCAGAATAGCCAGTTTCATTTATTTTTATTTGCTTATTTGTTAATTTGATTAAATAGCGATACAAACAATGAGCGCTACTGATTATAAGTGCTAAGTAATCATGTAATTAGCTGCGTGTTTGTAAAAATCCGACACACCGATGCGTTATTTAGTGTAATTAAGTTGAATATCATGAAGGGCAGAGGAAACAGTTTCATTTGGAAAGTTGTGTAAGTGAATACTAATTACTAAATAAGCTTCCAATTAGTTATGCTTTTGTGAAAGGCGTGATTTCCGTTTGGCTTCTGGTACTCCTTCTGATATCGTTCAGCATCCAGTCCCTTGGCGTCGAGACATCACAATCGAAGACCTGGTAAGTAGTTTCCGCCACTTAGGTTACACTATTATATACTACTGTCTGTGCTCTGGTAGTGACAGTCCAAAACCTGGATAAAGAAGGAGGGTGACGCTAATCATCTTTGTTTCGACACAACGTCATTAAACAGCAACTCATCAACCACGTAAATTTCAAAGTCAAGAGTATAATACACAGATAACTTGAAACTCTGTGCAAAATAAACTAACGGAATGTTTCATAACAAGATTGTCCTCTAATTTCACTCGGAACTAAACTTAAAACTCTTTCTGCACCACACTGGCTTTCACTCAGCTTACGACCGCATTATTTTAATATGGGATTACTGTTCAGCTGGTAGGCCTGTACTTACATTTTCAATAGCATCAATGTCAATATCAATTCGCAAAGTGACCACAGATTTGGATTAGCATACCAAATGTCGGCTACAAATCTATAAGGAAAGCGCATAGCAATTTGCTCTAGAGTGCTGGGTAAATTAAATCTCAATTTTTAGCAACCTAGGAAGCCTTTCTCACACGTGAGAAATCTATTTTGCTCACCATAGATTAGATTAGACCAACGGTCAAATGAGCGAAATTCAACAATACATCAGAGAGAAAAACTAACGTATACTAAAATTAGCAAATAGTAACAAAGAATACACCAGACAGTATTAGCTAGACACTAACCAGACTCATTAACCTAAACAGCAAGAATAACAATGACAATACTCTCGTTTAGTGGATACTGAAGACTTTAACTTAAAAAAGCCTTAGTTCTTCATGTTTGCCCATCACCTTGAAGTTCACCAGTGTTGCCATCTTATCACGAGACAGATATAATAGCTGAGAGCGCCACATTAATATTATTTGGTTTGCCTTTGTTTCGTTTTGTAGGGAGATGGGATTTTTAGAATAGCAAGTGATGAAATTCCCGACGAGTGGGTCGGCTTTTACATCGAGGTACAACAACGATTAGGAATCATTTTATAGCACATTTTCTATTTAGACGCCTGATCGTATTACATGCGTATTTAGGCTAAGCTTACATAGAAACTGATGTATTTCTTGTCATTTTAAATTGACTAGATCGATCAACGGTGCTATGCAGCTATTTTGTCTATGCCATAGAACAGCGGTTCTCAACCTTTTAACTGCCTCGACCCCTTTACAATATTTCCAAAGTTGTGGAGACCCCCCAAAAATTGATTGGGTTACTCCCTTTCACCGCAGTTTTGCTCCCATTATGATGCATTTCACTTCTCACCATTTGTTAATCCATACGCATCATGCATTATGAGATAATGAATCATTACTCAACGAAACAATTTATAATTTTCTGTTGGTAATAATTTTGAAAATTTTAAATGTAAAATTTAGTAGGCCTACATGAAATGTTTACTTTAATTGAAGTTTAATATTTATCTTGTATTGTACTGTGACTGTACAATTAAGAGTTACAAATTTCAATGACTACTGCTAAATTTAAAGTTTAAACATTACTTCAGATTTAAGAAAACAAAGCTACAGAAAGCCAACAATAATATTTCAATTAAAACTAGAAAAATGATGCAGTGTCGCAATCCAAAGAAGAGCGTCAATGTAAAGGCTATAGTTGTTTCTTTCTGACTAGATCAGAAATTCTCTGGGCAATCTTTGTAAGAGCACAACGCAGAAATCATAATTACATAAAATATTAAATATTAAGAAACTACACTGACAACTTTTTTTTACAAATTTCTGAAGGTTCCAGCCGACCTCTGGCAAATCGTAAGGCGACCCCCGTGGGGGTCGCGACCCACAGGTTGAGAACCGCTGCCATAGAAGAAGAGCGGTCCCTAAAACTGGCCTGAAAGGCAGCCATGGGTATTAATATTCTGAAAATGAAGGTTATATGCAAAATAGACTACAATGATCACGTTTGTGTCACTCTTCTTGCCTTTCTTCTAATTCACTCCTCAACCCTTTTCAATCTGGCTTCACTGAGCATCACTCCACAGAACTCGCTTGTCTCTCTGTGTGTAATGAACTGGTCTCTGATGTTAGTCATCAACAAGTCTCCTGTCTCTGTCTCATCGACATCTCTGCCGCTTTCGACACCACAGATCACGACCTACTTCTCCTTCGTCTGTTCTCTTGGCTTGGCGCAAGATAGACAATAAAGACGAAGCAATAGTAAGACAAAGCTTTTCTGAGGCGTCTAGTAAGTGCAGACCACACAATACAATACAACTGTATTTTGATAATTCCATCCTTACAAAGTTCAGAAGTGCACACGACCATACGACAGAACATCGATGGCGCAGGGTCGCTGCGCAGTGGGTTGAGGTAGATTCGAACCTGCGACCCTCCGGCTACAAGGCACAGAATATACCACTACACCACCACGTTTCAGACATACATACATACATACATACATACATACATACATACATACATACGTACATACATACATACATACATACATACATACATACATACATACGTACATACATACATACATACATACATACATACATACATACGCACACACTTACCTACATAGATGAGCTAAGATGACTACCAACGCACCCAGGGTTAACAAAGAAGTGTCACTGGAGGAAATAATCGTGCATTCTCGTTGCTGGTGCAATTAACTCTATGTATTCAGTTAATTTGACTAAAGTTAATTGAATAAGGCACAATTACAGGATCACAATTAAGCTTAAGGAAGTGACATAGACTGATTAGATAAAGTAGTGGACCGATCAGTTATTGGGGAGAAAAGAGACGAGATAGAAGCAGATGGAAGAGAACTGTGCCTGGAACCAAGAACAAATTCTAGGTTTGAGGACAGTTGAAGAAAAGACGTACACATCAGACTGCAACATAGACATCCTAAGCCAGCGGTTCTCAACCTGTGGGTCGCGACCTCCACGGGGGTCGCCTTACGATTTGCCAGAGGTCGGCTGGAACCTTCAGAAATTTGTAAAAAAAAGTTGTCAGTGTAGTTTCTTAATATTTAATATTTTATGTAATTATGATTTCTGCGTTGTGCTCTTACAAAGATTGCCCAGAGAATTTCTGATCTAGTCAGAAAGAAACAACTATAGCCTTTACATTGACGCTCTTCTTTGGATTGCGACACTGCATCATTTTTCTAGTTTTAATTGAAATATTATTGTTGGCTTTCTGTAGCTTTGTTTTCTTAAATCTGAAGTAATGTTTAAACTTTAAATTTAGCAGTAGTCATTGAAATTTGTAACTCTTAATTGTACAGTCACAGTACAATACAAGATAAATATTAAACTTCAATTAAAGTAAACATTTCATGTACTAAATTTTACATTTAAAATTTTCAAAATTATTACCAACAGAAAATTATAAATTGTTTCGTTGATTAATGATTCATTATCTCATAATGCATGATGCGTATGGATTAACAAATGGTGAGAAGTGAAATGCATCATAATGGGAGCAAAACTGCGGTGAAAGGGAGTAACCCAATCAATTTTTTTGGGGGGTCTCCACAACTTTGGAAATATTGTAAAGGGGTCGAGGCAGTTAAAAGGTTGAGAACCGCTGTCCTAAGCTATATGCGCGTGCAATCCTGGCTGTAACTCACTCAACAAAGGCTGTCACTTGATTCCATGTTTTACTAAAATGTCTTGTGATTTGTAGGGTCAGTGGGAGGGACCATCAGGAGACAGAATGTGCTTCACGTCTCAGGTCCATGTCATCCCCTACTCTTACCCGCATGAAGCTTGCACAGACGATGTGTCCTGCTATGGAACTCTCGTCTGAATACCTCAGCTTGATTCAAGCGAAAGACATTACGGGAACATTTGTGCTCACACTTTATTCGTATAAGCTGAATGTCTGGTAGCAGCAAAATACTTTGTATTTCCAGAACTCTGAATGGACATCAGTTGAGGGTTATAATAAAATTAAGACATGGCTTTTAAACTAGCTTCGCTTAGGATTGTGATATGTAGGCCGTAGGTCTGAATGGGAACGTCACGTGTAAATAAAAGCATCATTAAGATCGGTCTCTTTCTTCTTCTCTCTCTTCTCCTTCTATTTCTTCTTCTCTTCCTTCTCTTTCTTTTTCTATGTCTCATTTTCCTTGCTCTCCTCCTCCTTCTCCTCCTCCTCCTCTTCCTCCTCCTCCTCCTCCTCCTTCTTTCTCTGCTTTTTTTTATTCTTCTTGGTTTTCAAGTGATCAATCTCATTTACAGGACTTGAAATAAATGCGAAATTAACTTCTTTCGTCTGAGTTCCATTACTGATCAACTAGTGCAAAATACTTTCCTCGATCAAAGTGTACGTCGTGCAATCTCCTCTGTTAGAGAAAAAGTATAACCAGTTTAACCAGAGCCCAACACAGATTATAGATATGCTTCTTCATTGCAAGTTGAGACATAAAACAATGTTTTTAAGTAACTCAAACGCATGCACACTGGTACATTTTTCCTGCAAACGCTGATGCAGTCAGTGAGAAACACGGAGAAAGGTGTCACCAGAATACTGCGACGACGGAAAGCGGTATCAGGGCAACTGGAATCCATCAATAGTCAATGACAACTAATGACTGGCTTTTCCTCATCGGTCTCGCGTTCCCTAAAGGCATTTCTGTTTCCCCGGGGCTTCTGTGCTGAGAGCGCCTATGAATAGTTATTCTGCGAGAGGCGCTTTATAAATTTCTAGATACAATACAATACAATACAACACGTTTTGCTCAATTGAGTCAATATCAGCACGATATCGCCCATCCAAGAAAAGCGCGAAGCTGCCTGCATTCTCGAGGTGCGCTCGAAAGGAACAACAGCTCACATGCCGTTTCTTAACGGACTTGGTTAGCAGTGCAGCCGCTGACATACTAAAAAAACAGATCTCAACAGAACTGAAGCCATTGGAAGTTACAATGCATATCTATCAGTTTTCTCAGTTGCTGCCAACCTTCGATTTTGTAACTATATATAGTTTCGCTTTGAAAGCACTAATGTCGCAGTCAAGAGAAATCGACGTTTGTAGTTGCCATACCAGATCTGTTAAGTTAGTTACTCAACGGTTATGGCTTCCCCGTTGCTTTGGTTGATTTCTTATTGCTTTCTATTGTTATTTCTTACTGAAATTAGATGAGAGTGGAGCTCAAACCACAACCTATGTTCAACATTGTTATTCTTGAAGCCAGGCGTCGCAGAAGTCATTTGGAACGTTTGTGACACCATCTGGCCTTCAGTATAATCTTACTAGGATTAAACAGCATCGTAAACTTGTGCGAAAGCTTGTTTCATCTGCAAAATCGCCATATCTAAACAATTTAATTTATGACATTTTTGCATCAACAAAAAACGACGTGGATGGCTCTGAATAAATTACTACATGAAGAAAAGAGAAAATAATCTTCTGCTGTGTACTACTATTAGCTTTCCAGTAAATTTCTGAAATTGTTTTCAAATGAAGTTTCCGTTATTAGGTTGAAATTCGCTGGTTCCTCTGGATTTGAGAAACATCCTCATCCAGAGTCTTTACTTCCTTGTCTCCAACCACTTTCAGCCAGAAACTCTTGCAGAAGTTCGCAAGCTTATTTATTCATTTACGACATTATTCCTAATTTTTTTCTGCAGGAGTGCTTTGATGTTACGGACTCAATCATATCTAATATAAACTTCTCTTTGGATGAAGTCTCCTAGCAGAGTGAATCCTATTCTAACTTTTTTAGAAGTCTTATCTTGACTCTGGTAGCCTATCAAATCATAGGCCAATGTCAAGTTTGATTTTTTTCAAAAAGACCTGATTGTTCAGTTTTGAATATCATATAAAGTGATCCATCTGCCAACTATAGCTATCTTCTCCCATTCGGTCTGCATACTATAAGTTTCGTTCAACAGAAAATGCCCTTCTTGTTGGTCATAATGATATCTTATACTCAATGGACAAGAGAAGGTTACAGCACTTAATTGTTCAGCCTAACTTGTCTGTTGCGCTTGATACCGTTAACCTACATCGTCTCCAGCATTGTTTGTGGGTTTCTGGTCCTGCCTTAGATTGGGTTGCTACATATTGCAGTCCACGCACTCAGTAATTATTCGCCCATCGTTATATTAACCTGTGCTATCTTTCAGAGTTCGGTGCTTCGTCCTGTTTATATTTACAGCACACCATTTGCGTTCTGCTTGGTAATAATTCACTCTGGTACCTATTTCTGCCCAGATATAACCAGTGCTTTTTTCTGGAAAAAAAGGTTTCGGAACGGAATAATTATGGGCGGGCTAAAATCCCAAGAAAAACGGAACTGGGGGTAGGAGGGGTCTCAATAAACACTGAAAACAGTTGAAAACACTGAAATTAAATAAAAATAACTAAATTATTGTTTTTATTATTAAAATAAATAATTTTTTAGTACCTGAAAAAGGTGCCGGAACTCTGGATATAACACTCAGATTTGCAATTCATTTGGATGTCTTGAGATTCATCTGTGCAGTTGTTATCGTATATATCTGAAGTGTGACATAAAAAATACTGAATTCTTGTAGGGCTGAATTTTTGCTACTAAGCATGCCACAGGAACTCGAAAAGTTTGAATGGTTAAAACTTTTACAATTTGGTGACTTTTTTAAAGTTAGCTGGTTCTGATTGTATCTTGGGCATTGCTTTTAACTCTACTATATGCCTTTTCGACTATGTCTTGAATAGTTTGAGCTCTTTCTTCGTCTGAAGCTTCAACAACCGCCTCTTCTTCGTATAACTGTTTATGCCAAAATCAGCCTTATCTATTGCATATGACGTCATTGACTTATCTTAAGTCTACTGTCTGCTTAGATCTAAATCTAGAATAACTATTCTTGAGAAGCGGCTTTTTGGTTGCTGAACCTAAGTTGTAATATTCTCTTCCTGTCTCTGTTCGCACGCTCTTGTGTCGTTCGGTCTTTACTTCAGCCTTTTTTCAACTGGATTATCCACATTAGCTTGTCTCCCCATTTCAGCAGACTGACCTTCTGAGTGTTTACTTGTTGGGTTTCGGCGCGTCATCTGCTGATGCTTTGTGCATTAGACACTGGCGATAAATAGATTTCGGATTAATAATGATAATTATGCAAAACAAACATTGCTGCCTACTTACTTACTACCTCTTTGTACAATATTACACATTAAGCTGTTTTAAAAAATCGGGAGTAGCTGTGTCTTTCAATACTGCTCAGTGTTCACATCTTGATTATAGCAACCGTATATACATATCAACTTTCTACCGTACAGAAGAGCAGGGAGACCCACAATGAATTGCCTGCGATAAACTGCTGAAAACTACGGGAATCTCACACATGTTTCATTACAACCTTCCAAACCAAATTGCTCTGATTGTAACCCTGCGTTATCATGTCCTGGCACAGATGTGACGATAAAGAAATGACAGACGAACGTTATTTTCTGGGTTTATCTGTATGTATATATGTATGCATGTTAAGAGGGTTTACGATCTTGCTCAGGATCCCTCCACGCACTGAGGGTCCTGAAGGCTCATGGTTTGTCCTCTGAGGCATTGGCAATCGTCGCTGAGGCAACGACTATCTCGCGTCTCCACTACGCATCACCCGCCTGGTGGGGTTTTACACCGGCCGACGATAAACAGAGAATGGAGCGTTTACTGAGGAAAATGCAGCGAATGCACTTCCTACCGACCGACATGGTCCCCCTAGCAGCGATGGCTGAAGCAGCCGACATGCGTTTATTGAAGGCTGTTATAGGAAACGAAACGCATGTTCTGAGGAGTCTCTTCCCGCCAACAGCTCACTGTCCTTACAATCTGCGCCCAAGAATGCACTCTTTCACCCAACCGACTAAAGATGACATAACGACAGTAAGACAATAACTTGCTACCGGCCTTAACCTCTTATCGTGATATATATTATCTTGTTTATCAACGTGTAATTTGTTCTGACTCTCTGCGGTTTGTCAGATCGTTCCAATTAACGAATATATATACATATGTATAAAGACACAATAAAGATACTGAAAATTGGTGTCCACATAGTATAGGCCTTCGTGTTCCTGGTGTTGATTAATCATAACTTATAATGTGTCCGATCGTTCTATACCAAACCGATAAATTTTACTGCAAGCATAAATTTCCTTATTATAATAGAGACTTCTCCCTCGTTCCTTAACATTGCAGTCGTACGTAGCTATTGTTACTCAAAGTCGAAGCTGTAGACCTATCACTTATCATTTCCTTCTCTTGTCAACATACAGAAAAAAATTTCTGGTAGTTTACGCCAATAAAAAATAGCTTACCTTGACACAATAGACCTTTTATATATGGATCCTAAACGTTGTAGCAATGTACAGTGGTGTCTGCTCTTAGCTGACATGAAATTAACTGGTGAATGTTCATACAAATGAACTACCTTTCATCCAGATAAGCGACACAGATGGCCAGGGTCTCCGTCAGGATTCCTATAAAAGCAGCGCAGATCGGCTATTGTCTCAGATGTTCGCAAAGGATTGACTGAAAGATGGTGGTTTCCTGGCGCCCAGCAGCAGTAGTAGCTGCCCTGCTCTTATCAATCTTCGTTGGTTCCTTCAGTCCAAGTAACGCTTATGATTGGGTAGATATTCTTCACTATAAGAAGTTTCGTCTAGTAATCTGCGAGTGGTAAAAAGAGATACTATTGTACCTTGAATGCATATGTAAGTAAATATTGTTAGACAGTCGATCTATGTGGCATCTAGTCGCATTCAAACAGGTGTTTTTGCTTAGACTCGTATTTCTTTACACAAGGAAATTAAAATGGCGCGATACTTTGTACAAGAAAACTGGACATGTGTAAGATCTCCAACCAGCTTTTGACTAAATTAAATCGAGAAACTGCCTTTCTGTTTGTATTATATTCATTACGTAAAAAATTGCGCATCAAGGTTAATCAGTCGACTTTGATTGACTCTTTATTAGCTAATTTTCTTTGCTCCTTTTCTATGGTCGAAATATCATTCTAGTTCATTTTCTTTGAGTGACTCTATATGACAGCTCTGTTCTAAGTCATGCAGGGCGAGTTGATGTGATATGAAGAATGGTGGGGTTTTTCGGATGGTTTTGAATTTCTGCCAAGATGTAACATTTTTTCGTGTCTTCGGTGTAGGCAACCCTGAACTCAATGAATTTCCAAAAATATTACTTCACAGTTTACAATCAGTAGAACCGGGACTTTAATTGTTGTGGTAGAACGACGTCACAGACCTGGATCGCTACGTACAAAACGACGATGGTTACTTTAGTTGGGAGGAACTAACGTCATATGACTACGAAGGAGTGACCATTTACATTCTCAACATGACTTCGCAAAAGTACCAAGACGGTAACTATATCCGTAATTGACATGACTTCCAATGCAAATAGCGATTTCCTACGTTGGTCTTGTCCTCAATTCAGATGTTTACATTGACAACAAGTTACAAGTTACAACAGTAGATAAAGGCCAATGCAAAGCTATTGCATGCATGTACTACAATTTATGCATTCATGCACGCATTGCATATAAGCATTTTCAAAGCGTATTTTCCTAACACAGTAAAAGGCGACATATAACCGTCCAGACAGATCAGACTGACTGAATGGAATTGAATTGTAATATGTTGTTAAGAGACCTGATTGAATAATTATGGTTTCTATTGTGTGTTCCCTGGATAATCGAGTCTTCGGTGTCGTTCATTGTAGAGACCTATGTAGATCATCCCATTTGGTGGCACATCATGGGAATCGCCGTTCCAGACCAGATTGACTACCTCGACTTTGGAATACTGTGGATCGGTGGTGCAGATAATGACGACGAGGTCATCATGTGAGTCAAATCACATCTAGTTATCATGTAATTGTCATGCCGGTAATATTAGGTAATCAAGTCATTAAGTCATCATGAAAGTTAATCATACCGCTGCACCACCGCGTGGGACGCGGTGGTGTAGCGGTATGTAGCAGTATGTAGTGGTGTAGCGGTAACCCTACGGTTACAAGGCACAGAACATACCGCTACACCTCCGCGTGGGTGGTGGTGTAGCCGTATGTTCTGTGCCTTGTAACTGGAGGGTCGCAGGTTCGAATCTACCTCAAGCCACTGCCTAGCGACCTTGGAGAAGTTGCTCACCTACAATTGCCTAACTCATCTCATCTCGGATGGCATAAAGCGAATGTAAGTGCCTTCGACCACTCATCATCATCATCATCATCATCATCATCATCATCATCATCATCATCATCATCATCATCATCATCATCATCATCATCATCATCATCATCATCATCATCATCATCATCATCAGGATCATCATCATCAGGATCATCATCATCATCATCATCATCATCATCATCATCATCATCATCATCATCATCATCATCATCATCATCATCATCATCATCATCATCATCATCAGGATCATCATCATCATCATCATCATCATCATCATCATCATCATCATCATCATCATCATCATCATCATCATCATCATCATCATCATCATCATCATCATCATCATCATCATCATCATCATCATCATCATCATCATCATCATCATCATCATCATCATCATCATCATCATCATCATCATCATCATCATCATCATCATCATCATCATCATCATCATCATCATCATCATCATCATCATCATCATCATCATCATCATCATCATCATCATCATCATCATCATCATCATCATCATCATCATCATCATCATCATCACCATCGTAGATTAATTAGTGCATAATTGTATATATTCAAAGTGTGCGAGCCTTCTGGAGATTGCGAGTGCGCTACTGTGAGCTTGACAGGTGGCGATGGCATGTTTGATAAGTATTTGAAATGTCATAATCGGAACTGATAATCGGTTATCTCTGACCTCTTTCATTCAATGGCCCTTTCATAATGAATTATAATTAGCGCGAATAAAAACGTGTTTTCGCAAACTCGGTGAAGCAATAACAAAAAGTCGATTCGGCCATGCCCTGAACGCGCTTTCTCGTGCATTGGCTCCCAGAACAGTCTGCAATTGAAAATTCTAATTCACCTTAATCCGTTGAAGAAACATTCTTGGCTTATCTTAAGATGCATACCTCTACAAGTGTTATAGAATAGTCATATTGCTGTGTCTTTACAAGTCTAATAAAATGCTCATATGCGCATAACCTACCTCGAGGTGCGGCTTGAACATGAATCCGCGCACTTTAATCGCTATAGCGACAGTCAATGTACATTAACCTAACGAATCTTGACAATATGTCAGAAATGCACAAACTGTCCTATGCTAAACGTGAGGAACTAAGGAGGCATTTCTAACTTCCAACATAATTGATTTCTGCGTCTGCGTACCATGACACAAACAAAGGTTACTGTAACCACAATAATTATTCAAACCAGGATGACGTCGTATTGAAGTATTAGACATAAAAGAAAACCGATACACTGATTATAGATGCTTAGATTTTTCTGTAACATATGCATCTGTCTCATGCGAAGCAATGTGGTTGTTCTGTTGCAGACCTCCTGCTGATGATTCGTTGAACACACGCACCGGTTCCTTTGCAAACGACTCAAAAGTCATCGTAGGATACATCAAACAAGTTCCCAATCAGCCGATAGTTTTCGCAGTAAATATTCCGCTGCTCCTCGTCAAGAGATTAACAATGCTTTGTCTATATAACTTTGTTACTGTAATGATATAGTCTAAGCCATGTTGTCTATAACTATAACAAACAGGATAATCTCGCGTGTTTCTGGACGGTGTTTGAACGCATCTGATCGAAACGTGACAGTTATTTGCGTCGGTCAAATTATTCAGAGAGGGGTAATTTCTCAGCATGACAAACTCCTGAGGAGTATTTTACGTGGCATCGACCGTCAGTCATGGAAAGGCTCGAAGATCAATCCGTCATTCATGGAAAGGCTCGAAGACCAATCCGTCAGTCATGGAAAGGCTCGAAGACCAATCCGTCAGTCATGGAAAGGCTCGACGACCAATCCGTCAGTCATGGAAAGGCTCGAAGACCAATCCGTCAGTCATGGAAGGCTCGAAGACCAATCCGTCATTCATGGAAAGGCTCGAAGACCAATCCGTCAGTCATGGAAAGGCTCGAAGACCAATCCGTCATTCATGGAAAGGCTCGAAGACCAATCTGTCAGTCATGGAAAGGCTCGAAGACCAATCCGTCAGTCACGGAAAGGCTCGAACACCAATCGGCCGGTTGCCGTCGAAAGTCTGTCCTGCACAGACCTAGTATTCCGAGATGGGTAACCGGACAATTCGGAGCCGGACAATTCGGAGCCGGACAATTCGGAGCCGGACAATTCGGCGAGAAATAATTCGTCGCAGGACAATTCGGCGCGGAAATTTCCTCGCGGAAAATTAGAAAGTCTCTCTAGCAGGAGAGTTCGGTGCGAACAATTCGGTGCGGACAATTCGGCGCGGGAGAAATCGTCGCTGGAAATTTATATAATATAAAATATTGTTACGGAAAATTTATATAATATAAAATATTATTATTTGTGTATATTATAGAGGTATATCGCACATCTGAAGTTGGAGTAATTGAAACACGTGATCTAATTAATCAAAATAATCAATGCGGGTTGATTAACTGTCGTCGATTTATTGGGGTATATCGCACATTAGAAGCTGATGTCATTGAAACACGTGATTTAATTAATCGAATTAATCGAATTAATCGAATTAATCAATGCGGGTTGATTAGCTGTCATAGGACAGGATTATTCAACTGTTTTTTGTATTAAGATTTAGTTGTGTTAGATTAGTAACTTTTGGATTTCATATTAGAGTGTCTATATTCCATTAAAACTCGAGATTAAATATTATGATAAACTTGACAATCTATTATTATATTTCACTTTTAATATTGCTGCTTATATCTATGGTGGCTTAGTGAAGCAGTTACCATTTTATATTTTTGATTAACCGCACCGAACTGTCCTGCGCCTAATTGTCCTGCGTCGAAATGTCCGCGCCGAAATGTCCGCGCCGAATTGTCCTACGACGAATTGTCCTAGATCCCCGAGATGTTACCAAACGCTGAGTCATCTACCATCAACGAGATGCTTCGCACGATCAGGTTACCATGTGCTGCTGACTAAATCAGATGTCATCATCCTCGTGGCATTGCGATCCAGGAATTCTGAACACGGTACCACCTGTTTACTGAGCATTGGAATCCGCTGATTTGATTCTGCACGAATGCGGGAATTTGTCAGTGGCGATCCTTCTTGTTAGCAGATCTTACTGATTAAAAATCTTTATTAATGACTTTGACATCATTTACGTTTTTCTGAGGAACAGCTATTTTTGAAAGGACGCTACACCATGTTTCATGAAATTAACTAAGACTGAACAGACACTGCATTCCTGCACTTCAAGGCCACGGAGCTGCATGAAGAATGTCAATGAAAGATATCTGATCTACAATGAGCAAAAGATTACATTAGCTTGCCTAATTAAACTGTTCTGTTATAATCATAGTTCCTGTTTCTTTTGCATCAATATATATATATATATATATATATATATATATACACACACTCTAACTACCGCTTTCATAAGAGCTCAGTCAATACTCAAGCATCACTTACAAAATACTTCATCAGTTAAGAATAAATTGTGTCGCCTGCGTTTTAGACGACAGGCCCTACATAAATTATGGTATTATATTGTGCGCTACTGGTTTAGATTCTGTTTGAAAATGAATTTTCATACAGATGTCATGATTAAATGATTCTGTCTGAAAATTAGTCTAAACTGATTTAATAACTAAAGGAAATCGAAAATTAAATAGGGTAAAATGAAGGAATTTCGTAATGCATTTCAGGATGATCCGAGCCAAATGAGCCGATACGAAGACCAGTTCATCGCTTGGACATGGAGAAGTTATATGAACAACCCCACTCCGAACAACACTGTCGTCGCCCGCATGCCAATGACTAAGGTCTGAATCAAGTATTCTACTTTCTAGTAACGGTAAACAGTTACGTCTGTTTACATGTTTCTGTAGAAACTTATCACTGGATGAGCGATCATAATCACTTACTCTGACTTGTTATCGATCATAATCATCATGATCATCATGATCATCATCATGATCATCATCATCATGATCATCATGATCATCATCATCATCATCATCATCATCATCATCATCATGATCATCATCATCATCATCATCATGATCATCATCATCATCATCATCATCATCATCATCATCATCATCATCATCATCATCATCATGATCATCATGATCATCATGATCGTCATCATCATCATCATCATCATCATCATCATCATCATCATCATCATCATCATCATCATCATCATCATCATCATCATCATCATCATCATCATCATCATCATCATCATCAGCAGCAGCAGCAGTAGCAGCAGCAGCAGCAGCAGCTTTTATTGTTCACCGTAAACATACACGGAAATAACAAGTATTATGGTACATGCAGTGACAATGGAAGTACCCAAAGGAACGAACCGTTCCGCTAATAGGGCCCCCTAGTTACTATAAATCATTACAACCAGTGGAGCAGTTCGTTAAGTCCATTGTTATTTATAACATTAACAAGACAAAACTCAAACCATCAACCCCAACTGTCCAGCATTATGAAAACCTCTAACTTCAAAAATTCAATTGCATAACGCACACAACACAAACACACTCCTTCTATCATCCCGTCCCCAACATTAACAACAATTAGGTATATCAACTGGTCCTACACAAATTTTGCATTCCATAATAAGACAGCACATAACCATCACCTAACATTATGACTAGAAATAGTTTACAATCAAACAAAACAGTACATGGCCGACTCTTAGCCACTTAGCTAACGTCAATTATCAGTTCGCAGCCTCCCAGGAACGGTTGATTTTACAGTTACAAGTCATTCAATAAATATGCCCTGACTTGTTATATTTCAGTCCTGGCCAGAACAATGATAGATTTTCTCAGTGCATTTCCGATAATGTGAAATTCAGCTTCATTGTTTTCTTTTCGTTGTCAGTCTGATCTGCCTGACCTTGACAATCCAGTTCCAAGTATGATAGGAATGGATTTCGATTTCACTACGAAGTGATGATCTCTGAGTATGCCTGAAAATGCTGCCACAATAAATTAAAGAAAGATCTTCAAACTAGTTTACAGAATTTTAGTTATAATTTCATGTTGCCATTTCGCCTCTTCAAGAGAAACTCCACAAGGGCGCACCCACCCGGAAAGAACTACTACTTTCACACGATCCTAGAGAGTCAATTCTTTGGTCTAGGTCATATCTATTTCACTAACAAAAGTTGAAATGAAATACCTAAGAAGCAATGCTGCAAAATTAGGCAAGTGGAAATTAGAGATCTGGCACGGTTACCAAGACAGGCGCACCGGGCAGAGAATGCTAAGCATGCCCAAAACAGATCTCGTATATGATCAATTTGGCCACACAGAACCAGTATTAAGCCCATATGAGCCCATCTAATGCCCAGGTTAATGTGAAGCCCAGGAGGGTGAGTTGAAAGCCAAGTGAGAAAAGGATGACTCAGGCCATATAGAACTTTGCTTAATCGAAAACAATTTGCTTGACTGTTGTGACGGTCGAAGATTCTACGACACTGCAGTAGGCATATGCTTCTAAATAAAGCTGGTAACAGGTCCATATTCCTATATTGGTGATATGATATACATGTATATATTTGATAAAATATGACGTGTAAAATCTATTGTACTCGGAGTATAGTCTACCCTTCGACTCACATGGCGTTTTTTTAAAGAAATAAAAAACGGAGAGAAACGGAAAACGACAAAAAAGTTATATGACTGTGAACTGAGTTTTGTGTACAGTCTTGCAGTGCGAGATATTAGCGTATATATATAGTGCGCTTACTTTAGTTTCACGTGTATATGTATATATGATAGATGTATAACGTTTAGTCTTAGTGACACGCGCGGCCGGCCGATATCGGCAGCGGCGCGCTATATGTATATTATTAGAGTTCGTTTAAGCGCACAGAAGACAGGTGTGTCAAGAGGCGCGAAGAATTATGCTGACTAGAGAAGTTTTTGAATTCGAGTGTGTTCGCTGTAGTAGTGTGGCTGACTAGTTGAGTTGTAATCGAATTGAGTTCTGTCTGTTTGTTTCTTATTAAACTGAAAAGATATTAAACTGTGTTGCTGATTAATTCAGGTTATACTTATACGTAGAATTAGTGTTCAAAAGGTGAACGTTAAATAGGCGTTAAGTACGAAAGAGAACAAGGATTTAATCAGAGGGATTGTCAACGGAAGGATTGGGTTGACATTATTGGTGGCAGCGTCGGTGTGGATAAGAACTCACGGTGGATAAAAACTCACGGTGGAACAGCGTCGGTGTGGATAAATACTCACGGTGGATAAATACTCACGGTGGAATAAATACTCACGGTGGAATAAATACTCACGTTGGATATAAACTCACGGTGGATTAAAATTCACGTTATCACCTCCTTCGGCGGATAGAAGAATCTACGACGGTGATAAAAGAATTTACAACGGTGTTAGAAGAATCTACGCGTTGTTGCTGTGTGACGTGTCTACGATATCAACGACGGTGGAACACGAGAAACGGTATAAAAATTTCGTTGTTTTCCACGAACAAATATAAAAGAAATCCCGTTTGTTTATCGATTCACACAACAAGAAAAACCGTGACTTCTTTGAAAAGAGAAATCACCAAAGTAAACAAGTAAGATGGAGAAACTAAGTGCTGAAAGACAAGCAGATATTAAGAAGATGTCTACTGAAAGGCTAAAACAGCGTTTGTTGAAAGCCGGTTTTAAAGAAGAACAATTAGAAGGTATGTCACGTGGTGACATGATACAGGAACTCGCTGAAGTGTGGGTGAAAGAAGAAGTAGAAGAAGGTGCAGTTGGCGGTGCCGTAGAAAAGGTTATTGAAAAACCTCCTGCGCCTATGTCTATGGAGATGTTGATGCAGTGGATGATGATGAAAGAAGATAGAGAGGAGAAACGCAGACAGGAAGAGAAAGAGCTGAGACAAGAAGCAGAACGTGTAAGACAAGACGAATTGCGCTTGCAGAGAGAGAAAGAAGAGAAAGCAGAACGTCTGCAGAGAGAGAAAGAAGAGAAAGCAGAACGTCTGCAGAGAGAGAAAGAAGAGAAAGCAGAACGTTTGCAGAGAGAGAAAGAAGAGAAAGAATTGCGCTTGCAGCGAGAGAAAGAAGAGAAAGCGGAACTTGCAAGGCAAGAGGAATTGCGTCTGCAAAGAGAGAGAGAAGATAAAGCAGAACAAGTGCGTAAGGCAGAACTTGAATTGCAAAAGAATCAGTTTGAGATTCAGTTAGAACAGTTGAAAAGAGATAGGGAAGATGCTGAAAGAAGAAGATTGGAGCAGATGATTGAATTTGAAAAAGCTAGAAAAAGTGATGAAGAGGTTCGTCAGCAACAGATTGAAGCAAAGAGAATGCGTGAAGAAGAAAAAGAAAAAGCGCGAACGTTAGAGTTAGAACGTGCGGAACAGATCAGACAAGAAGAACTCAAATTTCGGAAAGAAAGTTTGGAAAAGGCAGAGACAGAAAGACAGGAACGTCTGAAACTGGAGAAATCAAAATTGACATTGAAAGAAACGCAAATGAGAGAAGAACGGGAAGCAGAAAGAAGGAAGCAGCAAGAAAGTGAAACTTTGGTGTCAAAAATTAAGAAAATAGGTGATGCAATGAAGCATGTATTGCCTCAAATGCCAACTGATATGATGGAGGTGCCATTATATTTTGAAACAGTCGAGAACGCGTTTCGCAGTTTTGCTGTGGAAAAGCCGTTTTGGGTTAAATTATTACTACCATTGATGACGCCGAAAGCTCGAACCGTTCTGAATAGATTGTCATACGATGATCTAGACAATTATGATAGAGTTAAGCAGCACTTATTAAAAGAATTTAAGTTGACTTCGAGAGAATACAGAGCCAGATTTGTGGATGCTAAGAAGACAACAGAAGAGACTTATACGATGTTTACGGCAAGACTGAAGAACTTGCTAAACTATTACGTGAGAAGTCGAAACGTGAACAGAGAGTATGATACGCTCTTTGATTTGCTGGTAGCGGATAAGCTAAAAGAATGTTTACCGCCAGGTCCACTACAGTTTGTATTGTCGAAGGAAGGAACTGACTGTCTTCAAGCTAGTGCAGTGGCAGACTTAGCAGACATTCATGTAAACAATCGAATTGGGTTTGCATTTCCAAATATAAACAGTTATCCTTCTCAACGTTCCGTAAACCAAAGCCAGAGTGGAAAGTGGAAAAGTAATCCAGGAACAGGGAATCAGTTCAAAGGTAAAGAAGTCAAGGCTAGTGTCCCTGTACCCAATGAGACCAGAGACGTGACGTTTGGTCGTCAGGGATTTAACAAATCGTCAGCGCCGTTCGCCAAGAGGGAAGGCAACACATCGTTTACGCAGTATAAGAAATATGAAGGAAATGAACAACGAGGTATTTCACAACCATACCATACAGTTGTGAAGCGTTGTCACAACTGTGGTTCAGACAAACATTTGGTTAAATTTTGTCCAGTTCCAGTGGCAGCAGCTAGTTCTAGCAGAAATCAAGAACACACAAGGGTGAATTTGATTCAAGTGGTTAGTGATACAGGTAATCAAACCACGGGTCAAGAAAACCAAGAAACTGAAGTAAAGTCAGTAATGAAATGTGGTATTCAAAAAGAAATTCTATTGGATGCTGAAATTCAGAGAGAAGTCATAGGAAAAGATGACAGTCGAATATTGAAGAAATCGTTCTTGCAATATGTCGAGGTCGAAATTCGTGGAGTAGACGGTAAAGAGCCAGTGAAAGTCAAAGCACTGAGCGACTCGGGTGCAGAGATTCCGGTGATTAGTGAAGAATTACTGGAAGGCATGAAGGTGGAACAAATTGGAAAAGTGAACTTGCAATGTGTGGCAGGAGATGCCATTCCTGCGAAGTTAGTGAAAGTGGATGTTAGACTGTGTGGTAGTGACGTGGAAGAAGAGGGATTTCCGCGTAAAATCCAGTGTTCACTTACACCTTATGTCACCTTGATGTGTGCTAGTATTGCAAAGATGGGCAGTACAGAAAGATTCTTGTTGCATCCAGAGATAATTGCCGAATTAAAAGCCGTACCACAGATGAAAGTTAAAACGATACAAGGAGATGTGAGTGTACGAGCAAATGTAATGACGAGAGCGCAGAGTCGGAAACAGGAAATGGTAGATGTTGATGAGAAGAGTGAAACTGAAAGTTCAAGTGATGAGGAAAACGAAAGTAATGAGCAACGAAGCTTATCGCGAGATGGTGTAACATCAGAGATGAATGAGCAAGAGATGGTTGCATGCGAGAATGGCACATTAAATGAAACTGAAGAAGACAATGAATGTGATGTGGGGATAGGAGACTTGTATAGAGATGAAGAGATGGACGAAGAACAAAAGGTGCAGATTGCCGATTCGAGGAAGTTCGAAGAGCAACAGAGAAAGGATGAATCGTTGAAGCCGTGGTGGAAGTTAGCACAAGAGAAAGAATCTGAATTCTGTGTGATCAACGGTTTATTGCATAAGAAATATCAGATATTAGATCAGACGATATATCAACTAGTGTTACCAAAAGAGAGACGAATTAAAGTGATGGAGTTGGCGCATGAATCGGTATTTGGAGGACCTCTAGGAGAAGAGAAAACAAGAGAACGAATAAAATTATCTTTTGTATGGCCAAAGATGAGAAGAGACATTGTGAAATTTTGTAAGTCTTGCGAGAAGTGTCAACTAAAGGCAAGGAGTCTGGTGATGGATAGAGTGCCTATCACTCCAGTCTCAAGAGAAGAGGTCGCCTTCAGGAGAATGACAATGGACCTAATAGACAACCCGAGGAAATGGCACAAGAAAATTCCTTTTCACGAAAAGCATTTGAAAGAACTCAAAGAAACTACGGAGAAAGCATTATTGTTTGCAGAATCTTACTCTCAAGAAAAGCAGTTACAATACCTAAATCAGTATAACAAGAGAGCAAGGCACAAAGGAATTTGCAGCATACCGAATTCCTTTGATTTATCGAGCAGAAGTGGAACGTCAGATCAAAGAAATGTTAAAAACAAACATTATTAAACCATCATCGAGCAGAATGGCAAGCCCTTTGGTTATTGTTAAAAAGAAAGACGGATCTTTAAGACTTGCCTGTGACTACAGATACATTAACTCATTCACAGTGGATTGTAAATATCCGATGCCGATTGTCAGAGACGTTTTGAACAAAGTTGGAAAGTCTAATGTGATTTCTATTTTGGACTGTCGAAGTGCTTATTGGACTTGTCCTGTAAAACAATCTGATCAATGGAAGACAGCTTTTGTAACACATAATGGACTGTATGAATTTACTCGTGTTCCTTTTGGAATGATAAATTCAGGCCGAACTTTTGTTAAGGCGATAAATTTAGTTTTACAGCCTATAAGTGACTTTGCAGAACCGTATGTTGATGACATTGCTGTGCATTCTGACAGTTGGAATATTCACTTGCAGCATCTAGATGCATTTTTGATGCAAATGAGATTGCATAACGTTACTTTGAATTTGAAAAAATGCATATTTGGTAAGAGTGAGGTAAGGTTTATCGGTCATGTGGTTGGGTCTGGTAAGATAAAGATGAATCCAGACAGAATTGAAAGTTTGAGTAATTTGAAGATCCCAGAAACTAAGAAGCAAGTTAAGCAATTGCTTGGATTTTTTAATTATTACAGACAGTTTATTAAGGACTTTGCACAGATTGCGAAACCTTTATCTGATTTAACTAGTAAACGTGTTTCTGATAAGATTGATTGGACTGTTGAACATCAGCAAGCATTTGATTTACTTAAAGAGGCTGTGCGATCCAAAGTAGTGTTATATGTTTTTGAAGTGGGAAAACCATTCAATTTGTACTGCGATAGTAGTGACTTTGCAGTCGGTGCTGTTTTAACACAGATGGACGACAAGGGAATAGAACGCCCTGTGTCATTTATCAGTCAGAAATTAACTGATACCCAGAAGAGATGGGCTACTGTGGAAAAGGAAGCCTATGCTATTGTTTGGGCTCTAAACAAGTAAAAAGAAATTATAATTGGATCAAAAATTTTCATTTTTACTGATCACAATCCTCTTACATATTTGACTGAGTCAATGTCTAAGTCTGCTAAACTTGTGCGTTGGGCGTTAGCCTTACAAACTTTTGATGTTGAGGTGAAGTACAAGAAGGGCAGATTGAATATTATTGCTGATTGTTTGTCAAGGTTATAAGTAATCGTAAGACTGTTCATTATTTAGTTAGATATATATATATATATTTCATGTATTTTGGTAATTTCGCAAATTTTGAAATTTAATTTGCTCAATTCCAGAAGAAGGAAGGAGGTAATGTGAACTGAGTTTTGTGTACAGTCTTGCAGTGCGAGATATTAGCGTATATATATAGTGCGCTTACTTTAGTTTCACGTGTATATGTATATATGATAGATGTATAACGTTTAGTCTTAGTGACACGCGCGGCCGGCCGATATCGGCAGCGGCGCGCTATATGTATATTATTAGAGTTCGTTTAAGCGCACAGAAGACAGGTGTGTCAAGAGGCGCGAAGAATTATGCTGACTAGAGAAGTTTTTGAATTCGAGTGTGTTCGCTGTAGTAGTGTGGCTGACTAGTTGAGTTGTAATCGAATTGAGTTCTGTCTGTTTGTTTCTTATTAAACTGAAAAGATATTAAACTGTGTTGCTGATTAATTCAGGTTATACTTATACGTAGAATTAGTGTTCAAAAGGTGAACGTTAAATAGGCGTTAAGTACGAAAGAGAACAAGGATTTAATCAGAGGGATTGTCAACGGAAGGATTGGGTTGACAATGACTTTGTTACATCTTGTACTGCAACTTAAAATTAAAAACCTTAGAAATAACTTTTATACATTTTATTTCTTATACTGTGCTATTTATTTCTCAAATGATGACGTTAAATAGTGAGGTAAATTAGCCGACTTCTTTACTAGAGAGTTAAATAAAATAATAGAATTATTCTTAAACCATATGTATAGAAAAATTTGGCAACATTATATGCTTACGATTACGATTATGCTTATTTTGCTTGCTATGCTTATTTTGTATTAAATATAGGCTGCAAAGAGAGGTTTGGACACAATCTACGAGTTTGCTCAGTTGCGAGTACCTGGGACGGATATTCAGCGCTTCGGTGTCGCTGGTGTCTCGAAGGTAATCTTAAAAGATTGCTTAAGAGGCAATACATTCTCTTTTCCAACAGTTTACACGATGAAGTGACATTTTGTCCAGATTGAACCTCCGTGTGGTTAGAAAGGAGTCCATAGGCTGAAAGATCACACGTTGGGGAAGCATAGATTGAACCACAATAATTGTGGTTCAATCTATGCTTCCCCAACGTGTGATCTTTCGGCCTATGGACTCCTTTCTAACCACCGCGCGGATCGATGGTCTGTTGTGCGCTCTACTATGGTTCATTTGGTGGTTTCGGTAGGTTCTGGGTCTATAGTCTAATGACTGGGAGTTCGAGTATGTTGAATGGTCTTAGTATAATGACCTCTTGCTCGCGTACATTTGTCTCACGCTTCATCACCATCCTCTATGGCGGCGCTTCTGATTGGAGTTGCTGTCTGTTGCCACCACATGAAGCGAACAGGGCAACTCGGGGACACAGGTATAAATTATTTAAGAGGCCGAAGGGAACATTAGGGCAGAAATTCTTTAGTGCAAGAGTTGTAGACCTGTGGAATGGTTTGGACGATAGTACTGTCTCAGTGGACACTATAACAGCTTTTAAGAAGAAGCTAGGAAAATTGGGCTATTAAGAGTTCGAGGTAAATTTGCAGTGGTTCTAACACAGACTACACGTCTTCTGAACCACTTAAAACCCTTGTTATGTTATGTTATGTTAAGCCAACCGTCTCTTTTCTGGGCTCGTCTCCAGGCCGTGGGCAAACCAAAGTTCAGTCGATGCAGGCCAGCTTCCACGGTTCTTGTCGATGTGTGGCGAGTGCGTCCAACCTCTCGGAGGGCTGGAAATTACTAATCGAAAGGCTCTGGCATGGTCTTGGTCACCTTCGCGGCGAGCGACGTTTCCAAACAGGTGGCGCCTCCTTGCAGGTGTCTCCTGAGTCCTGGTATCCTATCAAAAGGGCGACTTCGAAAGGGCGACCATCAAAAGGGCGCGTTCAAAAAGGCGCCGCTCATAAGGGCGCGTGTTTAAAAGGGCGCCGATCAAAAGAGCGAGCTATTAAAAGGGCGACAATCGAAAGGGCGAATAATAGGTTTAAGTTCTGTTCTTCAAATGTTAGTTTGACGAATTTTTATTGATATTTCCATAGTTATTACTACTGTCTTTAAAGATAATAATAACAATAACAACGTCTGTTTTTCAAATGTTAGACCAATGTTATTGATATTTCCATAGTTATTACTACTGTCTTAAGGATAACGTCTGTTTTTCAAATGTTAGACCAACGTTATTTAGTGATATTTCCATAGTTATTACTACTGTCTTTAGAAACAACGTCTGTTTTTCAAATGTTGAGGCTGAGGTTATGAGCGATCCCTCTTAGATACTCCATGTTTGTTCTGTTGCCATAATCTTCAACTATGGTCTTGATCCGTTTGGCAACTTCCCTGTAGATTTTCCTTCCACGCGAGCGAACTTTTAGTTGGTTCTCGATTTTATGTTTACAATTATTATATCCTTCTTCCAACTTCGAACTTTGTCGCCCTTTCGATTGTCGCCCTTTTAATAGCTCGCTCTTTTGATCGGCGCCCTTTTAAACACGCGCCTTTATGAGCGGCGCCTTTTTGAACGCGCCCTTTTGATGGTCGCCCTTTCGAAGTCGCCCTTATGATAGTAAATCCTGAGTCCTAACCCTTGACAGGACGCATTCTCATTCACATTTCCTGACCTTAGGCACCATTAAAAACAAGCAAGCACATAAAATACTGGACTGGTCACCGTGGCGTTTAACTTCTTTCGGATGATTCTGAAATTCATGAAGAAGTTGACGTCAATAAAAATAATAATAATAAAATATATTCGTGTTTATTGACAAGCTCACTGACGAACCGCAGTAAGTAACATGAAACATATAATGGTACAATCATCAAGATCTTACAGAACACAAGTCTTGGCAGCCTGCTAGGCGCCAGCTCATTTTACAGCTGCCCCTTATTTTATAACTACCCCTTTGGGAGTGGAAGGCTGAGTCGACCTATCAATTACGATATTAGTCAACGTTAAAGCAGAACCAACCAAAACTGCAAGGCAGTCGATGGCTTTTGCTAAGGAATAATACTAAGCAGGTCCAATTTGAAGTTTTTTTGTGTTATAAATCACCCGTCGAAATATTCCCATCGGGAGTCAATGAAACATTTTGCAGTTAATTTTGTAGAATTTGTGTAGCCTTAAAGATGAGCCTTATCGAGTATCACAGCGTCTCAGCCATTCATGCTTTTGATTCTGGAATGTCGTCTACAAATAACATAATTTTTGTTCTTCTCGAACTCCCTCTTAACCTCCTTTTGCTCCTTCTCCTCACTATCGAGTATTACTTGTTTAAGGACAACTAGGATACTAGGTACAGTCATACACACATAAATAGATACACACTGACGCAAGTTCTCATACATACTCATCTATATGCGCTTTCGCTCCAAAATATTTATGTGACTTAATTCATCGCCCTCACTGTGCTGCTTCTCTTCGTCCTCTTCGTTTCTCTGACCGTTTGGACCTCCTCGTTCCCCGTGTCAGGACTTCTCTGGCTCAGTCTAGGTCTTTTGCCTCCATTGGCTCTGCTCTTTGGAATGAGCTTCCTCCGTTCGTTCGTTCTTCTATTCTCTCAGCTTCTTTTACCTTTCTTAAAACTTGCTTTTTCACTCGGGGTCTCGCGCTTCTGAATGGCCGTCCCGCTAGAAGCGCTTTATAAATATCCGAATACAATAAAATACAATATACGTCGTCGTTGTCATCATCTTTATTGAAGCAAATAGTGACACATGATGCAAGGAAACGGGACAATGGCAGATCGAAAACGGTCAGAATGCCCGATGTAAAGAGACTTTTAGACAGCACCTTTTCTTTAGTCGAGATATTTTCCATTGTTCACTCACAGCTCTCTTCGCGTCACTTTACACGGAGCTATTTTCTCAAGTAAAAACTTATTAAAAAGCTGCTGGCCTTTCATGACCTTTGATCTCTGACCTAATGAGTTTTGCAATTTCAGAGGGGCTGGACAACGTGGAGCCTGGCTGCAACCGATCAGAGGGTTGTGATAATAATTCCACTCGTCTTCAGCATGATAAATACTGAACTGGTAAACGATATATAGAGTTTTATAGACCTCTCCGATTAGCGAATACTCTGATTAGCGAAAACTGTGAGGGGCGCTTTATAAATGTTTAGATACAATATACAATACCATACAATATGATATTATTGTATGCGTATAGGCCCCTATATAAGCTTAAGCTAAAATAATGTTCTATAGTAATTGCCCATGCACTCATGATTTAATGTACATGTTATTGCACATATAATCATCGGAATGCATACATAAAGAACAGATCTTGCGTAGAGTAAATGCACATTTGTATACTGTACATACCTGAGTACCGGTACTTATTTTGATAAAACAGGTGTATATCGTACGTGCTTACGTAGGCGTATGAATAAGCAGATATATCATTCTATATGCGACAATGGAATCTAAATGGGTGTTCTAAGATGGTTCAGAGTCAAACTGGAAATGATTTCATTTCAGGTTTTGATGAACCACTTCCAGAATATGGACGGTGCTTGGTCGTTTGGCTTTCTACCATACTACAACGAAAATGTAACTCAGGACTTCTTTAATCCGAAAGCGCAACCAATTTTCGACGTCGAAGATGTATATCGTGAGTAGCTACAAAAGGCTTATACAAATAGAGACCGTTAATAGCAAACCGTCAGAAGATTTCAGCGATGCAAATGTGATTTTAATTCATTTTCATAAAAGCAGAATTTTCTTTCGAAACAAGCAAAGTTTTAGAACCACAACTGCGAAATTAAAAACTGGAAATTCAACAAACACCACATAAAATAACCAATGTGTCCTTAAAAGTTAAAACATTATACTTCCACTAGTGAATCTTCCGAACTGACTTAAGTTAAAACTAGAGAATTTTAACTGCAAAGTACACGGCCCCTGTGTCCATCACTCTCTATACTTCCTTCCTAACCTGACATGCCTTTTGTCTAAACTTTCTAAAGCCCATACAGTCATACTACATAAGCAAGTATATGTACGTTCAATGTACAGCGCAGTGCGTTTGCAGGTGCTTAATTAAAGAAAAGATTATATCGTCGTCGTCGTCGTCGTCGTCGTCGTCGTCGTCGTCGTCGTCGTCGTCGTCGTCGTCGTCGTCGTCGTCGTCGTCGTCGTCGTCGTCGTCGTCGTCGTCGTCGTCGTCGTCGTCGTCGTCGTCGTCGTCGTCGTCGTCGTCGTCGTCGTCGTCGTCGTCGTCGTCGTCGTCGTCGTCGTCGTCGTCGTCGTCGTCGTCGTCGTCGTCGCCGCCGCCGCCGCCGCCGCCGCCGCCGCCGCCGCCGCCGCCGCCGCCGCCGCCGCCGCCGCCACCGCCACCGCCACCGCCACCACCACCACCACCACCACCACCAATTATTATTAATTATTATTATTAAAGTGCATGGCGTCCTAAGTAACAGCGTCTTTGTCACTTTCTTCCATTCTCTACATATGTTTGGCCAATATCCGTTCGTTCTTGCAACTGAAATTAATGCGGAAGATCTTAGAACGATCAGAAAGATTTAGTTGCGTGGTGTAGGCCTATTTGATAGACAGTATGAACGAACTTGGAAAAAGCATAACAGGAACATTAGATTCAACTGATAATTGCCTTAAGAATGGAGATCTTTTATGCGAACTCATCGCCAACAAATGACTGATATGAAGAACTGATGGTGATGATGAGGATGGTGGTGATGAAAATAATGAAGATGGTAATAATAGCCTTCGTTCAGTCTGCAGGTAGAATCAAGCTAAATGAAGGCACCCTGTAAACTGTTTTGCCATATGAAAACCTCAAACTTGGTTGTGTTTTGGGCAATTTTAAATGTTGCATTTCTAAAACTGTTTAAGTTTAAAAGTTATGAGAGATTATTTCTCTTCGTAGGTTACCGTGAGCGTCTGACTATGCCAATACTCGCAATTTCTTCGAGTGGAGACGAGCTCCTTCTATGCGATGACAATATTTTCTGGTGGGATGGCCTTCCATCCACGAATCAATTCCTGCTGTAAGTTTACACAGAGACATCCGGAAGACCTGACCAAATGTCCTTAAACGCATTACATCTGACCAAGTGTCTTTACATTAATTATACCTGATCAGTAATAATAGTTACAGGAGCTCTTCTCTTTTTAATTTTGCTTCTGATCGATCGATTTACTGAGTGGATACATTAAGGAGGTTGTGGGATCTAAGCGCGATGTACAGCATGCTGGTCCGTCAACTCCAAGGTCGGAGGTTCAAATGCTAGCTAGGGCAGAAAGACGTTTTATTATTATTATTAATAACATTATTAATAACGTTATTAATAACGTTATTAATAACGTTATTAATAACGTTATTAATAACGTTATTAATAACGTTATTAATAACGACGACGACGACGACAACGACGACGACGACAACGACAACAACAACAACAACAACAACAACAACGTTTAATTCACCTTAGGGTCACACCGACCGCTAGGGTTTCTACAACACATGTTATACATCGAAACAATTTCATATTCCAGTTACTACACTTTACTGTCCTCTCGTTCCATTTACAATAAACTCCACTTAACATTATAAACACTACTTAACAGTCTTTTCTTACATGAACGCAATATTACTTTATTCGTCCGTTACCTCTACAACAATATCTATTTTAACGTTCCATACACTACTCAACAGTTTCTTCTAGTTCTACACAACCGCAATATAACTTTATTCTCAGACGAATAGTCTCTAATATTCTATACATTACTCAACAGTTTCTTCTACATAAAAGCAGCATTACTTTATTCGTCTTTTACATGTACGTGAACAATAATCTCCATTTAACGTCCTAAACACTACATATCATTCTCTTCTACACAAACGCAATAGTACACAAATAATTTATCGAACATAGCACAACTTACTTCTTCCCTAGCCACAGCTTCTCACTCGTCCTTCAAAGACGTCTTCTCTTCTCGGAACTCCCTTCCGAAATACGCCCACCTGCACTTATCACGTCCACCTGTTTCAACCTATGCTTCACCTTCGCCTAATTTCGACCAGCCCAACCGTGACTAGCCTTATGCTGTAGCGCTATAAATCCTTATCCGCTACATCTTCTCACTAAAGTTAAAATCTTTAATCAGTTGTAGATCTACGCCTAAGAGGATATGATTATGCTGGTGATACTTTTCTTTTGTAGTATGTTGCCTAACGCGGAACACACAATGTTGCCGCATTATCCAAAGATTTATGAAACTACTTTGTCGTTTGTGTTGACATTCCTACAGGTATGAATAAGGAACAACATTTCATGTGTACCTTCAGATATAAAAATTTAAGTAGGTCTAATTCTGCATCTGCGATTATCTGCATATTATCTAAGCGACATTTGTAATCGATTACTGTTCTAAATCGGACTTCAGAAAGAATTCTGAAACTAGATACGCTTAACCATACGCTTCACTCGAAGTGAACGCTGCAACTTTATGTGCCAATCAAATTCCAGATTTCATAGATGCAATGACATCAGGAGCAGGATCAATGTGCAGACAGGAATGTAATGGCAGAAATTCTGTAGGCTTTGTAAGAGTCGTTGACTCATGGAGTAGTCTAGATAATATACTTACTCAGCAGACCTTATCAGACCTTTTAACCGGACAATGGGAGGGAAAGGTTATTGAGTATTTTCTAATTTGCAGTGGGTTTTAACACGCATTAACACTGTGAATTATTGCAACACAGCTGAACACATGTTGTGCTTTTTTGATATAATATTGTTATAGACCAATAGGGCCTATGATATGCTTTGCTTTAAAATGCTAAATATACAAAACTCATAATATTGCCTGCTATATATATATCTATCTACCCTGAAACGCTTCACTGATTTCCTGCCTGTAGACCACAGCCGCTGCTGATGATGTGCCGTTGAAAACTAATCATCGCTTATCTGTTGTTTCGATACGTTTCATCACTATTTCAAAGAGTATCATTATTGGTTACGTTGTAGGGGCTCACGTTCCCGCAGGTCTGGTGGGAAATGAATCCGGTAAGTATTTTTAAAAGAAAGTTTAACTCTTTATAAGCTTAGCCCTTAAGTTTGTGCATTGTGTATCATATGAAACGTAGATATTAGGCCTACAGTTTTTAACTAACACGTTCATGAATTTGCATAGACCGTCTGCGAAACAGCTTAAAGGCGAATAAAACAGATACGTAAAAATGTGAAAACACACAAACTAATTTATACTTAACATTCCAGATAGCACTTGGTCTGTGGTTTGATTTGATGCTGGTTGAATAGGTGCCTGAAATGGTTACATGTCTCTTGTTGCACTTAATACACTCGGCATTTGCAGCAGTAGCTTCTTTAAGTGAAAGAAAATTACGAGAAATTTTCATTTACATTACAGACAGATTTATATTTGAATCATATACGATAACTTTATAGAGCCGAAACTAATTGGCAAGCTAAAACTTATTTAAGAAATAATTTTCAGGTTAATTCTGTCTGTCTTCTATGGTATGGTATCTTGGAATTTATAAAGCGCCTCTCACAGTGCAAACTATTCAGAGGCGCTCTCAGCGTATGAGCCTCCCGGAAACAGAAAAGACTTTAAACGATGAACAACAGAGAGAGAAAACCTAGTAAGTAGGGTCCCACGCAGTACCAAGGGAAGGGAGTTCCATAGGGATGGGGCCACGAAAGCGAAAGAGCGAGACTGAGCCAGTGCAGACCTCACCCGGGGAACAAACAGATCAAGCCGATTCAGAGAATGTAGGGGTCGATGAGAAGAAACAGAGAGAGGTTTGCGCATCACGTCACAAAGATAAGCCGGAGCTAAGCCCTGCTGTGCTTTAGATACAAGTGTTATGGTCTTGAAGTGGATACGAGCGGAGACAGGAAGCCAATGCAAGACATCAGTCATGTCAGCAAAGATGAGAACGATGAGCAATGAGGCGAGCAGCGGCGTCAAGTACCGATTGAAAGGCAGAAAGACGGACTTTCGGAAGACCTATGAGTAAAGAAATCCAATAATCAATCTATATCAGATAGGCTTAATTTATTCTTCCAAGTAGAATTTTACCATTTTTTAAATGTGAAATTTGTAGTTCTAAACTATTTTTTGATAACCCTCTGCAGACTAGCACTGGAGCAGAGACGATCTTTCACACAAACCCTCCTCCTGTCGAACTCACTGCTTACAAAGCAGTCACACTAGGAAACGACACTAGGTAAATCTTAAGATCACCGTTCACGGAATAGCAGAAACAGATGCTAGTTAACAGATGTCAGAGTTATGAAGGAATGACAAGCTGGAGTAAATACAAAAGATAATGCTTCATAAGCTGGAGACAATATGTGTCGCAATAGAACTAGGCCTATTTCATAAATCTTTTTCTAAGCAGAAAGCAAAATGGCGGCCGACACACCAACGCACCAACACACCATCCATAGCATAATGCAATTCAATATTTATCATCAGAAATAAAGCAGTTTCATTGTTTTTATTCTTATATTAGATTGCATAATTAGGCAACGATACCAACGAAGTTGTCTAAATGAATGTTAATAAATGAGCATATAATTCGCTGTGTGTTTGTAAAAGGCGTGATTTCCGTTTGCTGTCTGGGACTCCTCCTGATATCGTTCAGCATCCAGTCTATTGGCGTCGTGACATCACAATCGAAGACCTGGTAAGTCGTTCGCGGCATACGGGTTCAAGAAAATAAATCAAATCAACCTAAAGTCTGTGGACAAAAAACAAACGAAATGTTCCATAACATGATTCAGCTCTAAACAGAAAACTCATCTATTTTAAGGACTGTTTTCTCTTTTTACCCTCTGTGGCTATTTTCTCTGACTTTTCGAATTTCGACCTAACCTCTTAAGAAACCTATAATGGCAGACACTAACAAATAATGCAGCATAGAGAGCATCAATGATAATTTCCTCTATTGGTTTACACTTGATTACATTTTAATGCAGTTTGCAGAAATCTTAAGAATTAACATCAGGCACACCTTTTATTCTGCATTTTGCCCACCACGTAAAGTTCACCAGAATATCACAAGACAGATATGAAAGTTGAGAGCGCCACATAAATATACGTGGTTTGCATTTATTTCGTTCTTTAGGGCGATGGAAATTATCGCATCGCAACCGATGAGATAACAGACGAGTGGATCGGCTTTTACATCGAGGTACAACAACGATTAGGAGTCATTATATCTCACCGTTTTTCTTTAGAGGATTGATCGCATTGCATGCGTATTTACTATATGCTTCAATACATGTAGATAGGGCCTCTATTAGGACAAGCCAAACGCCAACCTTAGACATCTCTTTCTCTCTCCAGACAGCTTCTCCAACTCCATAGATCAGCTTCTTCGTGTGGTTACCCAAATCTTGTCCAGTATGACATAAAATCTTCTGTACTTGAAATCGTCTAAAACTGAATTCATGCTCATAGGTTTGTCTGACCATCGCAAGAAAATTCCAGATCCCTGTATTTCCCTAAGCCTAGACTCTGCACCCATTCACAATTCACTGCAAATTCTCCTGTTCGCAACCAAAACCTCAGTTTCTCCGATCATATCACTCATGTCTTTCCCGATCTTGCTTCATGCATTTGCGTGACTTCGCAGAATCCACTCTATGCTTAACTTCAAATCTGCAACTATTGTCGCTACATTCATAGTCTGTGCTAAATTAGACTAGTGCAATAAACTCTACCGAAACATAGACACCACCCAAATAAACCGTCTCCAAGTTATCCAGAACGCTTTCACTCATGCTGTCACTAAAACCACAACATCACTCCTGTCTTCAAATCACTGCTCTGGCTTAAAAACCTGAACGAACAGAATACAAAGTCAAATCACTTACCTACACCACACTCCAATCCTTCCAGCCCTCCTATCTTCGTAAGTTACTCACACTCCATCCACTTTGATCAACCCGCTCCTCTTTCGCCCTTACATTTCTCCGGCTTCTGTCACTTCATCGCTAAAATTTGCAAATTGTTCCGCCTCTGTGAAATAAACTCCCGCCAGAAGTACGACAAATTATCCTACGAAACAACGAAATATCACCTCTTGCCATCTCATCACAGGTCTTTTACTAAAAACTGAAAACATTGCTCTTTCACAAATCCTATACACTTGCCTCCATCGTCATCGACCGTAGTCGTCTCACGGTTTCAATAAAACACATTAGACTGCAACATAGACTGACTATGTCATACACGCATGAAATGCAATCCTCTCTGAGATGCACCAACCTGTTACTCGACAATGACTGTCAGTTGATTCAGTGTTTTACTAGAATGTCTTGTGATTTGTAGGGTCAGTGGGAGGGGCCATCAGGAGACAGAATGTGCTTCACGTCTCAGGTCCACGTCTTCCCCTACACTTACCCGCACGAAGCTTGCACAGACGATGTGTCCTGCTATGGAACTCTCGTCTGAATATCTCAGCTTGATTCTAGCAAAAGACATCACGGGAACATTTGTGCTCACACTTTATTCGTATTAGCTGAATGTCTGGTAGCAGCAAAATACTTTGTATTTCCAGAACTCTGAATGGACATCAGTTCTTTGGTGGTAGCAGTTGAAGCTCATAAAACATGTCTGCTAAGCTATAGCTTCGCTTGGGCCACATTCAAAGCGATTAATGCCGTACAGAAGATGTCTGCAAACTGCTGGCTACATAAGTCCCTGCTATTAGCGTTTCAGAATTGTGATAATTATGTAGATTTAAATGGGAACGTCACATGTAAATAAAAGCACTAGGAAGATCGGTCTCTTTCTTCTTATCTCTTTTCTTCTTTTTCTATTTCTTCTTCTCTTCCTTTTCTTTATTTGTCACCTCTCATTCTCCACACTCTCCTCCTTCTTTTCCTGCTACTCCTTTTTCTCTTCTTTAATTTCTTCTTCTTGGTTTTCAAATGATCGGTTCACTTGACTTGAAATAAAGGCGAAATTAATTTCTTTCACCCGAGTTCCACATACTCGTGACAAGTTAGCTTACTGGTCAAATAGTGCAAAATATTTTCCTCGATCGAAGTGAATTGTCGCGCCGTCGGGCTGTCGTGCTTGTGTGAACTCCGTCGACGTCGCTAACGTAGCTTAATCGTCGGCGACCCGGCGCATCGCTGTGGAGTCCTAACTGTAGGCCAGTCAGAACTATCCCTATATTTGGCTAGACTGAGATCGGAGGAGGGCGCTAACTGTAATCTAACGTTATTATCTACTAGGCTGATGGTCGAGTGGATAGGCGCGGCCGCCGGATGGGCCACAGCCTCAGCATATATGGAACCAGGGTTCGCATGTGACTCCACAGCGAATGTATTTACAGGCAATGCCTCGAGGCGCTCTAAGCGCCCTACCAATAACTCTAAGATAGCACTATGTCTCTAACACAATGCTCTGTCGTTCTGAGGCTTGCTCCTGAATAACACTTATTCTTTCTAGAGCTTGCTCTTGACTTTCTCTCAGTCTTTCTAGGGCTTGCTCTACTATTGAGCTAGACCCAGACTGGCGCGATACAGATCTGTCTGTGGGTAGGACCATCAGGAGACAGAATGTGCTTCACGTCTCAGGTCCACGTCTTCCCCTACACTTACCCGCACGAAGCTTGCACAGACGATGTGTCCTGCTATGGAACTCTCGTCTGAATATCTCAGTTGGATTCCAGCGAAAGACATTACAGGAACATTTGTGCTCACACTTTATTCGTATTAGCTGAATGTCTGGTAGCAGTAAAATACTTTGTATTTCCAGAACTCTGAATGGACATCAGTTCTTTGGTGGTAGCAGTTGAAGCTTATAAATCATTGCTGCTGAGCTACAGCTTCGCTTGGGCCACATTCATAGAGTATGCTATATACTCAATCATTACATCTAATATAAACTTATCTTTTGATGAATTTTCCTTCTCATGGCATAGTGAATCTTCTGTTGACCTCTCAAATTATAGATCAAGTTTGAATTTTTTCCAAAAGACAGGAACCGTTTGAACGTTCAGTTTTGAATAGCATGCAAAGTCACCCATCTTCCAACTAGCTGATTTCTCCCATTCGGTCTGCATACAGTGTTTCGCTCAACAGAAAATGCCCTTCTTGCTGTTCATAAAGATATAACTATAATACACTCAATGAACAAAAGTAGAGTTATAGCAATTGTTCGTTCTTACTTGTCTGCTGCATTTGATACTGCTGACCAAGTTTTAATTTTGATCGTCTCCAGCATTGTTTTTTGGGCTTCTGGTCCTGCCTTTGATTGGGTTGCTACATATTTCACTGCACGCACTCAATCAGTATATTTAAATGGTAGATATTCGCCCATCGTTATGCTAACATACGGCAGGGTTCGGCGCTTGGTGCTCTAGTGTTTACATTTACACCACACCATTTGGCGTTCTGCTTGGTAATCATTCACTGTGGTATCTATTTCTGCGCAAATAACACTGACATTTACAATTCTTTTGGATGTCTCGAGATTCATCTGGGCAGCTGTTATCCAACAGTTGAAGTGTGACAGCAAAAAACGCCTTCTGAATTCTTGTAAGGATGAAGTTTTTTGCTACTAAGCATGACACAGGAGCTCCACATGTTTTAATGGTTAAAATCGTTAAAATTTTTGTACTCTTTCAAAGTTAGCTGGGTATGATTGTAACTTTGGCATTGTTTTTACTCTACTATTATCCCTTATCGACTATGTCATGAATGGCGTGGCCTCTTTCTTCGTCTGAAGGCTTCAACCAGGAGGGAGTGCGCATGTCAGCGGCCATGTTGGCTGTTGACAGTCGTCTATGTCATTTTGGCAGATTACTCTGTCTATATGCTCAATTTGCTGGATAAAAACTCGCAAGTGTGGAGAATTTCTGTTGCCGAGTTGGCGTGTCTCGTTCCACCTAGGATAGTCTGTGTTCCGGACGGTTTTGTTTGGAAGACGTAAGCCTCCAGTGTCTGGAACGGTCCACCTTCATCAAGATCGAGGGGATACAGGTTCCGGCCGACGATCAACTCTACCAACAGCTCGAGTTCAACCGAAGCCCGTTCTACGGTCGTGTTGGACATTCCGGGGTTGTTCGGGAGATATTCTGAAGACAATTCTACGTTACTCAGAGACTCTGTCATCAGTCACATCTAGATGGGAATCCGTTAGTAGAGCTCTGCCTGAGTGCGCGATCCTGCCGCCGGTGACTCTTCTAGATATCTGAGCAATGTTCGCCAACAGACAAACTGTCTATCGCTAATTCAGTGAAACCTTAATCTATTGTTAACAGCTGCGTTCTGATGGCTGTCTTATTGAATAAACGAATAAACAATACAATACCGTCTCTTGATCGCATAACTGTTTGCCAAATCAGCCTTATCTGTCTCATATCAGCCTTATCTGTCTCATATTACGTCATTGGCTTATCTTAAGTCTATTGTCTGGTTAAAAGTAAATCAAGAATTATTCTTGAGAAAGGGCTTTTGGGTTGCGGGACCTAAGTTTTGATGTTCTCTTCCTGTCTCTGTTCGCTCGCTCTTGTGTCGTTCGGTCTTGACTTCAGACTTACTTTTCAACTGGATTATCCACATTGGCCTGTCTCCCAATTTCAGCAGACTGACCTTCTGGGTATTACCTTCATCTCTTGATGTCTTGTGCATTAGACACCGGCGCTATGCAAGTTTCTCGTTAATAATATTATACAAAATGAACCCTGCTACCTACTTGCATACTATGCTCTTTGTACAATATTACACATTAAGCTGGTTGAAAAAAACTGGGAGTAGCTGTGTCTTTCAATACTGTTCACATCTTAATTATATGCAACCGTATAGGCCTACACGTATTAACTTTCTACCCTACACAACGGCAGGGAGACCCGCAATGAATTGCCTTCTGTAAACTGATGAAAACCACGGGAAACTTACACATGTTTCATTCAAACCTTCGAAACCAAATTGCTCTGATTGTAACCCTGCGTTATCATACCCTGGCACAGATGTAACGATAAAGAAATGACCGACGTTGTTTTCTCGGGTTATCTGTAGGCTATGCACGTAGCCTACGTATAAAGACACAACACAGATACTAAAAATTGGTGTCTACATGTATGCTCGTTGAGATAATTAATCATGACTGGTAATAATGTGTCACTGTCGTACTATATCAAACTCAGAAATTTTACTGCAAGCATACATTTTTTTTGCTGTAATAAAGACTTCTCCTTGTCTCTTAACATTGTAGACGTACGTAGCTATTGAAATTCGAAGCTGTAGACCTATAATTTATTCTTTCCTTGTCTTGTCAACGTACAGAAAAATATCTGGTATAATGCGCCAATAAAAGGTAGTTTACTTTGACAAAATGCATTCGAGTATATGAATCCTAAACTTTCTAGTAATCTACAGTGGTGTCTGCTCTTAGCTGACATGAATTTTACTAGTGAATTTTCGTACAACTGAACTATCTTTCATCCAGATAAGCGACATCGGTGGCCGGGTCTCTGTGATGATTCGTATAGAGACAGCGCAGATCGGATATTATCTCAGATGTTCGCTGAGGACTGACGCATGTGACATCGGACAAAGAAGAAGTGCACTGAAAAGATGTTGGTTTCCTGGCGCCCATCAGCAGCGGTAGCTGCTCTGGTCTTAACAGTCTTCGTTGGTTCATTCAATCCGACTAACGCTTACGATTGGGTAGATAATCTTTACTATAGGACGTCTTTCGTTTGGTAATCTGCGAGTGGTAAAAAGAGATACTATTGTATCTTGAATGCAAATGTAGCCTAAGTAAATGTTTTAAGACAGTCGATCTATGTGGCCTCTAGTCGCAATCAAACAGGTGTTTTTGCTTAGACTCGTATTCTGTGCAGTTTTTCACAAGGAAATTAAATGACGCGATTCGTTGTATAAGTAAATTGAACATGTGCAAGGTCTCATACCAGCGTTTGACTAATCGAGAAACTGCTCTTCTCTTGTATTATAGTTTATACGTAAGACATTGCGCATCAAGGTTAATCAGTCGACTTTGGTCGTCTCTTTATTCGCTAATTTTCTTTGCTCTTTTTCTATGGCCGAAATATTATCCTAGTGCATTTCCTTTGGTTGATAGTATATAACAGCTCTGTTCTAAGTCACGGTGAAGAATGGTGATTTCTTTTTGGATGGTTTCGAATTTCTGCCAAGATGTAGCCTAACATTTGAGCGTTTTTTGTTTTTGGCGATATTGGAAGTAGATATTCTTTTATCGAAACTGCTAACTGTGCCATATACATATAAAAATAAGCTCATTCGTGTCTTCAGTGTAGGCAACCCTGAACTCAATGAATTCCCCAAAATATTACTTCACAGTTTACAATCAGTAGAACCGGGACTTTTATTGTTGTGGTAGAGCGACGTCACAGACTTGGATCGTTACGTACAAAGCGACGATGGTTACTTCAGTTGGGAGACGCTAACGTCCTATGACTACGAAGGAGTGACCATTCACATCATCAACATGACTTCGCAAAAGTACCAAGACGGTAACTATGACTTCCAATGGAAATAGCGATTTCCTATGTTGATCTTGTCCTCAATTCAGATCGTTTACATTGACAACAAGTTACAAGTTACAACAGTAGTTAAAGGCCAATGCCAGGCCATTGCATGCATGTATTACAATTTATGCGTTCATGCACGCATTGCATATACATGTAAACATTTTCAAAGAGTATTTTCCTAACACAGGAAAGGCGATATATAGCTGTCCAGACAGATAAGACTAATTCAATGAAATTGAATTGTAATGTGTTGATGATGCTAAGAGATGTAATTGAATATGGATTATGTTGTGTGTACCCTGGAGAATCGAATCTTCGGTGTCGTTCATTGTAGAGACCTATGTAGATCATCCCATTTGGTGGCACATCATGGGAATTGCAGTACCAGACCAGATTGATTACCTCGACTTCGCAATACTGTGGATTGGCGGAGCAAATAATGACGACGAGGTCATGATGTGAGTCATGTCACATCTATTGATCAAGTAATCGTTATACCGGTAATATTAGGTAATCAAGTCATTAAGTCATCATGAAAGTTAATCATACCGCGTGGGACGCGGTGGTGTAGCGGTATGTAGTGGTGTAGCGGTTCGAATCTACCTCAAGCCACTGCCTAGCGACCTTGGAGAAATTGCTCACCTACAATTGTCTGTGAGGAAGGCAACGGGAAACCACCTAACTCATCTCATCTCGGGTGGCATAAAGCGAATGTACCTGCCTTCGGGCACTCATCATCATCATCATCATCATCATCATCATCATCATCATCATCATCATCATCATCATCATCATCATCATCATCATCATCATCATCATCATCATCATCATCATCATCATCATCATCATCATCATCATCATCATCATCATCATCATCATCATCATCATCATCATCATCATCATCATCATCATCATCATCATCATCATCATCATCATCATCATCATCATCATCATCATCATCATCATCATCATCATCATCATCATCATCATCATCATCATCATCATCATCATCATCATCATCATCATCATCATCATCATCATCATCATCATCATCATCATCATCTTCATCATCATCATCATCATCTTCATCATCATCATCTTAGATTAATAAGTATATAATTATATACATATAAAGTGTGCGAGCCCTTGTGAGATTGCGAGTGCGCTACTGTGAGTTTGACAGATGGTGATGGCATGTTTGTCTTAATTGGAACTGATAATCGGTTATCTCTGACCTGTTTCATTCAGTGGCCCTTTCATAATGTATAATAATTAGCGCCAATAAAAACGTGTTTTCGCAAACTCGGTTTAGCAATTACAAAAAGTCGATTCGGACATGCCGTGAACGCGCTTTCTCGTGCATTGGCTCCCAGAACAGTCTCCAATTGAAACTTCTAATTCATCTAAAACCGTTGAAGAAACATTCATGGCTTATCTTAAGCTGCATATTTTTACAAGTGCTATAGGATAGTCATGTTGCTGTGTCTTTATAAGTCTATTAAAATGCTCAAATGCATATATTTATAGCGTATACCCGAAGGTGCGGCTTGAACATGAATCAGCGCAATTTAATCGCTATAGCGACGGTCAATGTACATTAACGTCACGAATATTAATATTAGGTCGGAAATGTACAAACTGCCTTATGCTAAATTTGAGTAACTAAGGATGCATTACTAACTCCCAATATAATTGATTTCTGCATCTGCGTACCATGACACAAACAAAGGATACTGAAACCGCTATAATTATTTAGACCAGGATGACGTCGTATTGAAGTATTAGACATCAAAGAAAACAGACACAGTGCTATAGAATTATAGACAGTGCTTTTTCAGCCGAAACGCACCGGAACGGCGTTCCGGCACCTTTTTTCAGCTACTAAAAATAATTAATTTTTTAATAATAAAAACAATAATTTTCTTAATTTTAATTTAATTTCAGTGTTTTGAACTGTTTTCAGTGTTTATTGAGACCTCTCCCAACCCCGATCCCGTTTTTCTCGGGATTTTTTCCCGCCCATAATTGTTCCGTTCCGGAACTTTTATTCCCAGAAAAAAGCACTGATTATAGATGCTTAGATTTTTCTGTAACATATGCATCTGTCTCATGCGAAGCAATGTGGTTGTTCTGTTACAGACCTCCTGCTGATGAAGAGATAAACACAGTCGCCGGTTCCTTAGCAAACGACACAAAAGTCATCGTAGGATACATCAAACAAGTTCCCAATCAGCCGATAGTTTTCGCAGTAATATTCCGCTGCTCCTCGTCAGGAGATTAACAATGCTTTGTCTATATAACTTTGTTACTGTAATTATATAGTCTAAGCCATGTTGTCTATAATTATAACAAACAGGATAATCTCGCGTGTTTCTGGACGGTGTTTGAACGCATCTGATCGAAACGTGACAGTTATTTGGGTCGGTCAAATTATTCAGAGAGAGATAATTTCTCAGCATGACAAACTTCTGAGGAGTATTTTACGTGGCATCGACCGTCAATCATGGAAAGGCTCGAAGACCAATCCGTCAGTCTTGGAAAGGCTCGAAGACCAATCCGTCAGTCATGGAAAGGTTCGAAGACCAATCCGTCAGTCATGGAAAGGCTCGAAGACCAATCCGTCAGTCATGTAGAGGCTCGAAGACCAATCCGTCAGTCATGGAAAGGCTCGAAGACCAATCCGTCAGTCATGGAAAGGCTCGAAGACCAATCCGTCAGTCATGTAGAGGCTCGAAGACCAATCCGTCAGTCATGGAAAGGCTCGAAGACCAATCCGTCAGTCATGGAAAGGCTCGAAGACCAATCCGTCAGTCATGGAAAGGCTCGAAGACCAATCCGTCAGTCATGGAAAGGCCCGAAGACCAATCCGTCAGTCACGGAAAGGCTCGAAGACCAATCCGTCAGTCATGGAAAGGCTCGAAGACCAATCCGTCAGTCATGGAAAGGCTCGAAGACCAATCCGTCAGTCATGGAAAGGCTCGAAGACCAATCCGTCAGTCATGGAAAGGCTCGAAGACCAATCCGTCAGTCATGTAGAGGCTCGAAGACCAATCCGTCAGTCATGTAGAGGCTCGAAGACCAATCCGTCAGTTATGTAGAGGCTCGAAGACCAATCGGCCGATTGCCGTCGAAAGTCTCTCCTGTATTCCGAGACGGGTAACCGGACAATTCGGAGCCGGACAATCGGGCGCGGAACAATTCGTCGCGGGAAATTTATATAATATAAAATATTATCATTTGTATATATATTATAGAGGTATATCGCACATCTGAAGTTGGAGTAATTGAAACTTGAAATCTACTATTATATTTCACTTTTAATATTGCTGTTTATATGTATGGTTTCTTAATGAAGCAATTACCATTTTATATTTTGATTAACCGCACCGAACTGTCCTGCGCCAAATTGTCCTGCGTCGAAATGTCCACGCCGAAATGTCCGCGCCGAATTGTCCGCGCCGAAATGTCCGCGCCGAATTGTCCTACGACGAATTGTCCTAGATCCCCGAGATGTTACCAAACGCTGAGTCATCTACCATCAACGAGATGCTTCGCACAATCAGGTTACCATGTGCTGCTGACTAAATCAGATGTCATCATCCTCGTGGCATTGCGATCCAGGAATTCTGAACACGGTACCACCTGTTTACTGAGCATTGGAATCCGCTGATTTGATTCTGCACGAATGCGGGAATTTGTCAGTGGCGATCCTTCTTGTTAGCAGA
This sequence comes from Allolobophora icterica, assembly GCA_963556255.1. NCBI lineage: Eukaryota > Metazoa > Annelida > Clitellata > Crassiclitellata > Lumbricidae > Allolobophora > Allolobophora icterica. The sequence continues at coordinate 10,103,428 of OY744617.1, read as the reverse complement.
TCTTACTGATTAAAAATCTTTATTAATGACTTTGACATCATTTACGTTTTTCTGAGGTAAGGCTATATTTGAAAGCACGCTACACCATGTTTCATGAAACTAACTAAGACTGAACAGTCACTGCATTCCTGCACTTCAAGGCCACGGAGCTGCATGAAGAATGTCAATGAAAGATATCTGATCTACAATGAGCAAAAGATTACATTAGCTTGCCTAATTATACTGTTCTGTTATTATTATACTTCCTGTTTCTTTTGCATCAATATATATATACATATATATACATATATATATACATACATATATATACATACATACATATATATATACATATATATACATATATATACATATATAATTATATATATATACATGTATACTTTAACTACCGCTTTCATAAGAGCTCAGTCAATATTGCAGCATCACTTACAAAATACTTCATCAGTTAAGAATAAATTGTGTCGCCTGCCTTTTAGATGACAGGCCCAACATAAATTATGGTATTTTACTGTGCGCTTCTGGTTTAGATTCTGTTTGAAAATGAATTTTCATACAGATATCACGATTAATTGATCCTGTCTGAAAATTAGTCTAAACTGATTTAATAACTGAAGGAAATCCGAAATTAAATGGGGTAAAATGAAGGAATTCCGTAATGCATTTCAGGATGATCCAAGCCAAATGAGCCGATACGAAGACCAGTTCATCGCTTGGACATGGAGAAGTTATTTGAACAATCCCACTCCTAATAAAACTGTCGTCGCCCGCATGCCAATGACAAAGGTCTGAATCAAGTATTCTACTTTCTAGTAACGGTAAAGAGTTACGTCTGTCTACACGCTGCTGTAGAAACTCATCACTGGATGAGCGATCATAATCACTTTGCTCTGACTTGTTATCGATCATAATCATCATGATCATGATCATGATCATGATCATCATGATCATCATCATCATCATCATCATGATCATCATGATCATCATCATGATCATCATCATGATCATCATCATGATCATCATCATGATCATCATCATCATGATCATCATCATGATCATCATCATCATGATGATGATGATGATCATCATGATCATCATCATCACGATGATTATGATCATGATCATCATCATGATCATCATGATCATCATGAATGGCCCTCCCGCTAGAAGCGCTTTATAAATATCCAAATACAATACAATACAGTACAATACAATACAATATCTAGGTCACTTACAAAATTTGAAATGAAATAACTAAGAAGCAAAGCTGCAACATTAGGCAAGTGGAAATTAGAGATCTGACACGGTTACCAAGACAGGCGCACCGGGTAGAGGATGCTAAGCATGCCCAAAACATCTCGTATAGGATCCATTTGGCCACATAGAACCAGTATTAAGCCCATATGAGCCCATCTAATGCCCAAAGACATGTTGGCAGGATAATGTGGAGCCCCGAGGGTAAGTAGAAAACCAAGTGAGAAAAGGATGACTCAGGCCGTGTAGAACGACAGAACTTTGCTTAATCGAAAGCAATTGGCTTGACTTTTGTGACGGTCGAAGATTCTACGACACTGCAGTAGGCACTTGCTTCTAAATAAATCTGGTAACAGGTCTATATTCCTATATTGGTGATATGACTTATATTTTATAACATATGACGTGTGACATCTATTGTACTCGGAGCATAGTCTACCCTGCGACTCATATGTTTGTTAGCTCGCTTTACTAGCGGCGTTTTTTTAAGAAATAAAAAACGGAAAGAAACGGAAAAAACGACAAAAAAGTTATCTCTCTTTGTTACATCTTGTACTGCAACTTAAAATTAAAGACCTTAGAAATAACTGTTATATATTTTCTCTTATACTGTGCTATTTATTTCTCAAATGATGACGTTAAATAGTGAGGTAAATTAGCCGACTTCTTTACTAGAGAGTTAAACAAAATAATAGAATTATTCTTAGACCATATGTATAGAAAAATTTGGCAACATTAATTTCTTGTTTTTCTTACTATGCTTATTTTGTATTAAATATAGGCTGCAAAGAGAGGTTTGGACACAATCCAGGAGTTTGCTCAGTTGCGAGTACCTGGGTCGGATATTCAGCGCTTTGGAGTCGCTGGTGTCTCGAAGGTAATCTGAAAAGATTGCTTAAGCGGCAATACATTCCTTTTTCCAACAGTTTACACGATGAAGTGATATTTTGTCCAGATCGAACCTCCATGTGGTTAGAATGGCGTCTATAGGCCAAAAGATCACACGTTGGGGAAGCATAATGGCGTAATGTTAAATTACAATCTTAACATGACTCATCACATATCCTCCATTGCCAGAGCATGCCACTTCCACCTTCGCCGAATTCGACAAGTGAAACGCTGCCTAAATGAAACCTGCATCCGTATTCTTGTTCAAGCCCTCGTCAGCTCTCGCCTCGACTACTGCAACTATGTCCTATCCGGTCTTCCTTCATCGACACTACAACCTCTGTCATCTGTTCTTCACACGGCCGCTCGTCTAGTAAAAGGTCTCGGTCCTAAAGATCACATCACGCCATGCATGCAACAACTACACTGGCTTCCCATCCGTGCCCGTATAGCCTTCAAAGTCTGCCTCCTCATGTACCATATCAACTCTGGAACCTCTCTTTTGTACATGACATCCATGGTCACGCCATGTTCTGCTTCCAATTCCAGAGGACTCAGATCGGCCACTCGAGGGGATTTTACCGTACTTCGCACAAAGCGGAAGTTTGGTAGTCGTGCCTTCTCGGTCTCGGGACATATAGAATGGAACAGTCTTCCAACCACAGTCCGTCAATGCATATCTGTTGCACAATTTAAATCTAAATGAAAAACTCACCTATTCACATTGTACTATGACTAGAAATGTAGCGCAACGCGCTTCTGTGCAAAACTTGTCTTGTTGAAGCGCGCTATAAATGTTTAGTTGTTTTGTATAGATTGTGCGCTCTACGATGGTCCATTTGATAGGATCAGTAGGTTCTGGGTCTATAGTCTAACGATTGGGAGTTCGAGTATGTTGAATGGTCTTAGTATAATAACATCTTGCTCACGAACATTTGTCTCGCTCCTCATCATCATCTTCATCAACGCCGTGCTTCTGATTGAAGAGTTGCTGTCTGTTGACACCACATGAAGGCAACCGTCTCTTTTCTGGGCTCGTCTCCAGGCCGTTGACAAACCAAAGTTCAGTCGGTGCAGGTCAACTTCCACTGTTTTTGTCGATGTGTGGCGAGGGCGTCCAACAGGTTTCTTCAACCTCTCGGAGGGCTGGAAATCACTGCTCAAGAGCCCTGGCATGGTTTTGGTCACCTTCGCGGCGCGCGACGTTTACAAACAGGTGGCGCCTCCTTGCAGGTGTCTCCTGACCCTTGACAGGAGCATTCTGATTCACATTTCCTGGCCTTAGGCACCATTAAAAACAAGCAAGCACATAAAATACTGGACTGGTCACCGTGGCGTTTAACTTGTTTCGGATGATTCTGAAATTCATGAAGAGTTGGCGTCAATAAAAATTAAAATTAAAAATAATAATATATTCGTGTTTATTGACTAGCTCACTGACGAACCGCAGTAAGTAACATGAAACATATAATAGTACAATCATCAAGATCTTATAGAACACAATCTTGGCAGCCCCTCATTTTATAACTGCCCCTTAGGGAGTGGAGAGCTGAGTCAACCTATCAATTACGATATTAGTCAACGTTAAGCCAGAATCAACCACAACTGCAAGGCAGTCGATGGCTTTTGAAAAGTAATAATAATAAGCAGGTCCAATTTGAAGTTCTTTGTGCTTCGGGTCCCCCGTCGAAATTTCCCATCGTGACCCAATGAATCATTTTGCAGTCAATTTTTTTGAATTTGTGTAGCCTTAAAGATGAGCCTGATCGAATATCACAGCGTCTCAGCCATTCGTGCTATTGATTCTGGAATGTCGTCTACAAATAACATCATTTTTATTCTTCTCTACCTTCCTCTTAATTTCCTTTTGCTCCTTCTCCTCACTATCGAGTATTACGTGTTTAAGGACAACTAGGATAACAGATACAAGCATACACACATAAATATGTCAATGTTCATTGATGAAATCAGTGCATTTGTATTGAAACGCTAGTCCGTACCATCCTACGGATAAAGTTTATAATTGGCTTCTGAAACCTAGTGCGACTAAATTGCTCGTTAACTGTGCTAGTATTTGATGTCCATTGTTGTACTGCCACTCTTATCTCAGTAGAATATTATTTCCCTATCTATTTTACTCGCATCATTATGAATTAAATTACCTGTCCCACCCATTGCCTATGTAACACAAGAGTTTATTACAGGTCCACTACACACTTTTCTTTTGTATACTCAAAACCATGTTGGAAACTGCCCCATTAGACTAATACATAATTTGTGCCGTGTGAACTAGGACATGTCTTATTGACTGTAAATCCGTGCTTGCCCATCTCAAGGGTGTTTCTATGCCCCATGTGCATAGGGCTAGCCTGGTCTAGGCCTGCCTTATTAGGACGTCACAGTAGCCTAGTCCTCACCGTCGAAACTCTTGATCATGATATCGTGCATATATTTACTACTCCCCTACAACTACAGCACCTGCCGCTGCAATCTTGATTATCTTCATCTACCTGCCTTACCCCATTTTTGCCTGAGATGTTCTTGCTGTTTATTTACCTAATTTTCTTGTTATTTAACTAGTTAAGTTATTGTTGAAGATGTCACACTGCTTTATTCGTAACCATCAAATCATAATTAATCATAGCCATCTTTACCTCTCTCTTACATAAAGTCGACTGGACCCCGGTTGAACATATGTGCACTGATGACAATCCAAATGATGCCTACGCATGCTTTATGGTCACCTATAAAAGTATTTATGACACGGCGTTCCCGAAAATTAATCCCAGGGGGTATCACAACCCCAAAAGAAAACAGCCATGGATGACTAAAGCCCTTTTAAAGTCTTGTAACAAAAACTCTTCCCTTTATAAGTCATATATAAGAAATCCTACCCCTGCAAATAAAGCGAAGTTCTGTTCCTATCGTAATCGATTTAAAAAGCTTAAAAATCAGTGTATAAAGCTATATTATGCAGAACAACTGTCTCACTGTAACAACAACCTGCGGAAAACATGAAAAGTCATCAAGCAGATCCTAAACCCCACTTATAAATCCACCCTGCCTGACTCCTTTTTGGTGGGTGGCCATGAAATTACAAATCATAAACAAATTGCAGAGGCCTTCAATAACTAGTTCTCTAATATTGGACCAAACCTTGCCTCTCTAGTACCTCATGGTACCTCCGATTTCAACCAGTTCATGCCTATCCCCCCTCCCTGTTCTTGCGGAATTCTTCCTGTGGGCCCAGAAGAGATCAAACTCGTCGTACGTGGCCTGAGGGATTCCTCCGCATCGGGCCCGGATGAAATTAGCCCGCACATTGCAAAACACACTATTGACCCTATAGCTAACATCCTGGTCTCCATCTTTAATGCATCCATCCGGACTGGCATAGTACTAGTGACCTAAAAATAGCTAAAATAATAACAGTCTTTAAAGCTGGTGAGCATAATAGTATTACTAATTACCGACCGATATCCATTCTTCCCTACTTTTCCAAGATCATTGAAAAACTTATGCAAACTCGCCTCACTTCCTTTTTGGATAAACTCAACTTGTTAACCCCATCCCAATTTGGATTCAAAACTAACCACTCAACCTACATAGCGTTACTGGACATCCAAGATAGCATTACTGAGGCAATGAATGATAACACCTACTCTATTGGCATATTCTTCGATCTCGCTAAAGCCTTCGATACGGTGGATCACCCTATCTTAATAAGAAGCTACACTCTTATGGAATAAGGGTACTGCACTAGCTTGGCTCACCAATTACCTAACTGACAGATCCCAATATGTTACCTTCAAAACGACTACTTCTTCCACCATGGCTATTAAATGCGGGGTCCCCCAAGGGTCAATTCTAGGCCCCTTACTTTTCCTAATATACATAAACGACCTAGCTTCAGCATCCACTGTATTCAAATTTATCCTATTTGCAGACGTCAGAGACGTTTTTTAAAATAACAAATCAAGTACGACACTATTCTCCAGAGCATATAAAGAACTAACACTAATAGCATCGTGGTTTAAGGCCAATAAACTATCACTCAATCTTAAGAAAACAAACTTCATCGTATTCCACTCTGGCCGAAAAACTCCCCCACCTACAAATTTGACCATCTCCATCGACAATGTGCCTCTTGAGCAGACTGATTCTCCCAGGTTTCTTGGAGTCCAAATTGATTCCCGGCTCAACTGGAAGGCCCACATTACCCTGATATCGAATAAATTTGCAAAAAACATAGGTATATTGAAAAGAATCAGTTACTGCCTCCCACAACCAATATTATTAAACCTTTATTACACTTTAATTTTCCCCTACATCTCTTCATGTAGCATCTCCTGGGGAGCAAACTACAAAAGGTCTTAGAACCCCTAAGTAAACTCCAAAAATCAGCCCTCCGTACAATATACAACACCCACTGGAAAGCCAGCACCAGACTTATTTCGCGACAACAACATCCTAACCATGCATCAAATAAACACCTTTCAAAGTCTTCTCTTCATGTACAGCTTCCACCACAAACTCCTACCCCCTTCTATGGCCTCTTACTTTAAGATGGGCACCTCGATTCACCAACACTGCACACGCAACGCATCTAATTACCGTCCAGAATTTGCTCGCGCAAATGCTAAATGGTTTTCCATCAAATGTTTGGGCCCAAGGTTATGGAACGCCTTGCCAATTGGAATTACTTCCGCCCAGCAGGTTCAAGACACTTTTAAAGGCCCACCTTATTCATTACCAATAATCACCCTGTGCCTCCGCCTGATCATACCTCACAATCAATCACCGGGTACACTGCCGTCATTACTCACCACAAATACAACCACAACTAGGGATAATCATTGTCAAACGCTGTTTTACATTGTGCTAACACTGATATATATATACACACGTACTGGGCTGTACCAAATCTTTCAGCTTGCTGTGTACATAATTCGCTGTTACTTGGAACTGACATCTTGATATAGTTTAAAATTTATTTTACTAGTTAAGTTACCTGGAACTGATATCTTGATATAGTTTAAAATTTATTTTACTAGTTATGTTTAGTATAAGCATTGATACTTCATGTACTCAACATCCGTTCTGCCAGTGAACTCGGGGTGCCCCATCTAGCGGGACTCCTCCCTTAGGGGCATCCCATTAAATGCACCTATGTTGAAAAATCTGCCTGTTAAATGCATTGTTCGTGTGTCTTAATAAATCGGATTGATTGATTGATTGATTGATTGATTGATAAATAAGACACATACGGACGCAAGTACTCATTCATATATACATCGTCATCGTCATCATCTTTATTGGAGCAAATTGTGACAAATGATGCAAGGGAACGGTACAATTGGCAGACCGAAAACTGACAGAATGCCCGATATAAAGAGACTTATTGACAGCACCTTGTCCTTAGTCGAGATATTTTCGATTGTTCACTCATAGCTCTCTTCGCGTCACTTTACACGGAGCTATTTTCTCATATAAAAACTTATTAAAAAGCTACTGGCCTCTCCTGACCTTTGATCTCTGACCTAATGAGTTTTTCCAATTTCAGAGGGGCTGGACAACGTGGAGCCTGGCTGCAACCGATCAGAGGGTTGTGATAATAATCCCACTCGTGTTCAGCATGATAAATACTGAACTGGTAAACGATATATAGAGTTTTATAGACCTATCTGATTAGCGAATACTCCGATTTTTTGCGAAAACTGTGAGAGGCGCTTTATAAATGTTTAGATACAATATACAATACAATACAATAATATGATATTGCTGCATGCGGAAGCCCTTATATAAGCTAAAATAGTGTTCAATATACGTAATTGCTCATGTACTCATGATTTTATGTACATGTTATTGCACATATAATCATTGGAATGCATACATAAACAACAGATCTTGCAGAGAGTGAATGCACATTTGAATACATACGGTACCTGAGTTCTTATTTTGATAAAACAGGTGTATATCGAGCGTGCTTACGTAGGCGTATGAATAAGCAGATATATCATTCTAGATGCGACAATGGAATCTAAATGGGTGTTCTAATATGGTTCAGAGTCAAACTGGAGATGATTTCATTTCAGGTTTTGATGCACCACTTCCAGAGCATGGACGGTGCTTGGTCGTTTGGCTTTCTGCCATACTACAATGAAAACATAACTCAGGACTTCTTCTTTAATCCCAAAGCGGAAACAATTTTCGACGTCGAAGATGTATATCGTGAGTAGCTACAAAAGTCTTATACAAATGTCCTGTCGCCGTCGTCGCTTTGCGATGGTAGGCTACATGAATGGGTTAATGCATTTCCTATCTCGTATTGAAGCCGTACCAGATAGTCCAATCCATTTTATAATGTTGTCAATCCAGGATATTCTTGGTCTGCCGCGGTTGCGAATACCTTCTACAAGGCCTGTCATCAGGCTGCTTTCGATGTTGTCCTTCGGCTGCCGCATGACGTGTCCAAAGTACCTTAGCTTGCGGGTTCGGACGTGGTTCAGCAGTTCGCTTTTGGTCCTCGCCAGCTTGTATATTTGTTCGTTGGTCATCCTTTTTGTCCAGGGAATTCTTAGCAACTTTCTGACGGATTTGTTCTCGAATGCTTGGATGCGTTTCTCTTCTTCTTTCTTTAGCGTCCAAGCCTCACATCCGTATGTTGCTGTTGGCCTGGCAGCATCATCCGTAATTTGGTGTCATTATGTATTGACTGGTTCTTCCAAATTTTCGTCAGTTTTACCATGAGTGCCATCCCCATGGCCAGTCTTGATTTAACATCGTCCTTGCAGTTCGCCTCTGCAGTTACTTTGCTCCCCAAGTACACAAAGGATTTTACTTGCTCCAGTCCTCCGGTGTCCACTTTTATCTCGAGTGTTTCTTCTATGCTCGTCATTACCTTCGTTTTTGTCGCGTTGATCAACATTCCATATTCTTTTGCTGCATTTTCTTCTCGACTCACAATTTTTTGTAATTCTCTTGACGATGCTGCCACTAACACGTTGTCATCAGCCTACCTGAGATTGTTGATGGTCTTTCCACCAATCCTGAATCCCCCAGTGAACCCAGATAGCGCTTTGCGCATCACCTGCTCTGGTAGCATATATGAAACAGGCATGGCGAGAGGTTGCATCCTTGCCGGATTCCTTTTTTGACTCTGAACCATGCTGAAGTGTGACCGTCTGTCCTGACATTGGCGTGTTGTTGTTTGTACAGACTTCGTAATAATTGTGTCAATGGGGGCGGAAACCACATTTCAAGCATGGTCAACCAGAGTTGATTATGTCTGATCACATCGAAGGCCTTTGTGAAGTCGATAAAGCAAAGATACAGCGGTTGATTTCTCTCTTTTGCTTTTTCTAGTATAATTCTCAGATTCACAATCTGGTCTCGTGTGTCTCTTTTTGGTCTGAACCTAGCTTGTTCCTGTGAAATTTCTTCTTCTAGTTTGAGCTGCATTCTTCCTAAGATCACGCGTAGTAGTATCTTGCTAGCATACGAGACCAGAGCGATCGTTCTGTAATTGCTGCATTGGAGCGGGTCTCCCATCTTTTGGAGTGGGATAAATGTTGATTGCGTCCATTCTTCTGGCCAGACTCCGGTCTTCCATATTGCTTCACAAATCTCGTGGAGTTTGGTCATTGTCATTTCCCCCCAAACCTGAGTAGTTCTACGGCTACATCATCCGGGCCTGGTGCTTTACGTGTTGCCGACATCAACACTGCTCTTCTGATTTCTAAACTTTCTAAAGCCCATGCAGTCATACTACATGAGCAAGTGCATGGCGTCCTAGGTAACAGCGTCTTTGTCACTTTCTTCCATACACTACATATGCCATTCGTAGGCCAATATTCCGTCCGTTCTTGCAACTGAAATTAATGCGGAAGATCTTAGAACGATCAGGAAGATTTAGTTGCGTGGTGTAGGCCTATTTGATAGACAGTATGAACGAAGACATGATAAGATTTGGGAAAAGCATAACAGGAACATTAGATTCAACTGATAATGGCCTTAAGAATGGAGATCTTTTATGCGAACTCATCGCCGACAAATGACTGATATGAAGAACTGATGGTGATGATGAGGATGGTGGTGATGAAAATAATGAAGATGATAACGATAGCCTTCGTTCCACTGATGTTCAAGCAAGTGACGCAACTTCAAAATTAATGCATCATCTACTTATGATGAATTCAATCACATGTTGAGTGCATGCATAGTTTGGCATTGATTTTGAAATTTAATATAGGGCCTACTCTCTCGTTTAGCCTACTCCAGACAACTTCAGTCTGCAGGTAGAATTAAGTTAAATGAAGGCGCCCTGTAATCTGTTTTGCCATATGAAAACCTCCAACTTGGTTGTGTTTTGGGCAATTTTAAATGTTGCATTTATAAAACTGCTTAAGTTTAATAATAATAAGAGACTATTTCTCTTCGTAGGTTACCGTGAACGTCTGACTATGCCAATTCTCGAAATTTCGTCGAGTGGAGATGAGCTCCTTATATGCGATGAAAATATTTTCTGGTGGGATGGCATCCCATCCACGGATAAATTCCTGCTGTAAGTTTACACAGAGACATCCTGAAGACCTGACCAAATGTCCTTAAATGCATTACATCTGACCAAGTGTCTTTACATTAATTATACCTGATCAGTAATAATAGTTACAGGAGCTCTTCTCTTTATAAGTTTATTTCTGATCGATCGATTTACTGAGTGGATACATTAAGGAGGTTGTGGGATCTAAGCGCAATGTATAGTGTGCTGGTCTGTGAACTCCTAGGTCGGAGGTTCAAATGCTCGCTAGGGCAGTAAGACGTTTTGATATAATAATAATAATAATAATAATAATAATAATAATAATAATAATAATAATAATAATAATAATAATAATAATAATAATAATAATAATAATAATAATAATAATAATAATAATAATAATAATAATGATAATAATAATAATAATAATAATAATAATAATAATAATAATAATAATAATAATAATGGGTCCTATCAATACCCAGGGTCGGGAGTTCTTGTCAGAATTAGGGCGGCGTTTGACCATTGTTTCGGGGGACCCGCAGGAGACAGCACGCCTCTTTCAACGTCTTTCAATTTGCACACAACGATTTAATGCAGTTGCATTTCGAGGCACTTTTGCACAATGGATCGGCGAAGATGACCGTTAACTCCAGAACGTCAAGGCTTTCGGATAGTTTCTAAGAGCCTGAGGGATTATTTTACCTCGGGCGTAAAATAATAATAATAATAATAATAATAATAATAATAATAATAATAATAATAATAATAATAATAATAATAATAATAATAATAATAATAATAATAATAAGGAGCTAGAGGAGTTCTAGCCGTTCCAGACCCTTGACAGTTTTACTAATATTAAAGTCCCTGAGGGATCATTTTTACCTCAGGGCAAAAAAAATAGTAATAATAATAATCGTTAATAATTCAAACTGACAAGTACGCAGTAAGATTACATTGAAACATGACAGTAGAATCAAGATCTTAATTAAACGCACCTTTGGACAGCCATGCAAGGCGCCGCCCTTGAAGGGGTGTTAGTTATGGGTGGGTATCGAACCACGATCTAATGCTCTAATCAAAAAGAATGTTACCATTCATCTATCTCCCCTCTCTACCACTTACGTCCACTAATGAACTTAACCATACACTGTCAGTGAGTACACGAAAGGACAAGTAGGCTGAGGTTTAGAAAATAAAATTGCGATCGTTTTATTACTATGGTGCCCATAGTAATAAATAAAGGCACTGTTCTTCTTCTCTAATTTTTTCTTCTTTTTCGACGTTATAATCATCTTTGTCGTTTCACTAAAGTTAAAATCTTTGATCAGTTGTAGATCTACGCCTAAGAGGATATGATTATGCTGGTGATACTTTTCTTTTGTAGTATGTTGCCAAACACGGAACACACAATGGTGCCGCATTATCCAAAGATTTATGAAACTGCTTTGTCGTTTGTGTTGACATTCCTACAGGTATGAATAAGGAACAACATTTCACGTGTACTTTCAGCTAAAAATTTAAGTAGGCCTAATTCTGCCTCTACAATTATCTGCATATTATCTAAGCGACATTTGTAATCGATTACTGTTCTAAATCGGACTTCAGAAAGAATTCTGAAACTGGATATAGAACAGCAATCGTACGAAGCGTACGATTACTTCGAAGTGAACGCTGTAACTTTATGTGCCAATCAAATTCCATATTTCATAGATGCAATGACATCAGGAGCAGGATCAATGTGCAGACAAGAATGTAATGGCATTAATTCTGGAGGCTTTGTAAGAGTCGTTGACTCGTGGAGTAGTCTAGATAATATACTTACTCAGCAGACCTTATCATAGCTTTTAACGGGACAACGGAAGGGAAAGGTTATTGAGAATTTTCTAGTTTGCAGTGGGTTTTAACACGCATTAACACTGTGAATTACTGCAACACACGTTGTGCTTTTTTGATATAAAATTGTTATGGACCAATAGGGCCTATGATATGCTTTAATTTAAAATGCTAAATATACAAAAACTCATAATATTGCCTGCTATATATTTATCTATGTACCTTAAAACGCATAACTGATTTCCTGCCTGTAGACCACAGCCGCTGCTGATGATATGCCGCCGTTGAAAATTATTCATCGCTTATCTGTTGTTTCGATACGCAGCATCACTATTTCAAAGAGTATCATTATTGGTTACGTTGTAGGGGCTCCCGTTCCCTCAGGTCTGGTGGGAAATGAATCCGGTAAGTATTTCTATAAGAAAGTTTAACTCTTTATAAGCTTAGCACTTAAGTTTGTGCATTGTGTGCAACTTCCATTTGATTTATGCCGAACTTTAGTTACAAAATTATAAAATTATGTGAAACGTAGATATTAGGCCTACAGTGTTTAACTAGCACGTCCATGAATTTGCATAGACCGTCTGCGAAACAGCTTAAAGGCGAATAAAACAGATACGTAAAAATTTGAAAACACACAAAATGTATGTAAGGCGCCCTGCGTGGCTGCCGTTTCTACTATATGCATGTTCACTGTGATTGCAGGCGCTTAATTAAAGAACAAGATTATTATTATTATTAACTAACTTATACTTAACATTCCAGATAGCACTTCGTCTGTGGTTTGATTTGGTGCTATTAGAATAGGTGCCTGAAATGGTTGCATGTCTCTTATTGGGTCGCAGAATCAATTAATTCAGCATTTGCAGTATCAGCTTCTTTAAGTAAAAGAAAATTACGATAAATTTTCATTTACATTACAGACAGATTTATATTTGAATCATATACGATAACTTTATAGAGCCGAAACTAATTGGCAAGCTAAAACTCATTTAATTAAGAAATAATTTTTCAGGTTAATTCTGTCTGTCTTCTATGGTATGGTATCTGGGAATTTATAAAGCGCTTCTCACAGTGCGAACTATTCAGAGGCGCTCTCATCGTATGAGCCTCACGGAAACAGAACAGACTTTAAACGATGAATAACACAGAGAGAAAACATATTAAGTAAGGTCCCACGCAATTCCATAGGGAAAAGCGAGACTGAGCCAGGGCAGACCTCACCCGGGGAACAAACAGATCAAGCCGATTCAGAGAACGTAGGAGTCGACGAGAAGAAGCAGAGAGAGGTTTACGCATCAGGTCACAGAGGTAAGCCGGAGCTAAGCCCTGTTGTGCCTTAGATACAAGAGTTATGATCTTGAAGTTGATACGAGCGGAGACAGGAATCCAATGCAAGACATCAGTCATGTAAGCAGAGATGGACGAGAATCGAGAATGATTAGCAATGAGGCGACCAGCTGCGTTAAGTACCGATTGAAGGGTATACAGACGGTCTTTCGGAAGGCCTACCAGTAAAGAATTACAATAATCAATCTATATAGGCTTAATTTATTCTTCCAAGTAGAATTTTACCATTTTTTTATATGTGAAATTTGTAGTTCCAAACTATTTTTTGATAACCCTCTGCAGACTAGCACTGGAGGAGAGACGATCTTTCACACAAACCCTCCTCCTGTCGAACTCACTGCTTACAGAGCAGTCACACTAGGAAACGACACTAGGTAAATCTTTAGGTCACAGTTCACGGAATGGCAGAAACAGTTGCTAGTTAACAGATGTCAGAGTAATGAAAGAATTAGATATAAACGATGCTTTATTAGCTGGAGATAATATGTGTCGCAATAGAACTAGGACTATTTCATAAATCTGTTTCTAAGCAGAAAGCAAAATGGCGGCCGACATACCATCTATAGCATGTGCAATTCTATATTTATTATCAGAAATAAAGCAGTTTCAGTTGTTTTTGTTCTAATATTAGTTTGCATAATTAAGCAACGATACCAATGAAAGTTGTCTAAGTGAATGTTAACAAATTAGCACATAATTAGCTGTGTGTTTGTAAAAGGCGTGATTTCCGTTTGCTGTCTGGGACCCCTCCTGATATCGTTCAGCATCCAGTATATTGGCGTCGTGACATCACAATCGAAGACCTGGTAAGTCGTCCCCGGCACACGGGTTCAAGAAAATAAGAAAAAAATCAACTTAAAGTCTGTGGACAAAAAACAAACGGAATGTTCCATAAAATCATTCAGATCTAAACACAAAATTCATCTGTTTCATCTTTTTACCCTCTGTGGCTATTTTCTCTGACTTTTCGGATTTCGACCTATAGCTTCTTAGCAGATTATCAATTAATTTTGACTGCAATTGATTTGAATCGACCTTCGATCTATGCTTTTGTAGAATAATAAGGACGTTGTAGAAGTCAGATTAAATTAAACAAGAATAAATCAAACTTAAAATCTACAAACCTATAATGGCACACATTAAGAAATAATGCAGCCGACAGCAAACACATTACAGCATAGAGCATCAATGATAATTTCCTCTATTGGTTTACATTTGATTACATTTTTTATGCAATTTGCAGAAATCTTAAGAATTAACTTCATACACACCTTCAATTCTGCATTTTGCGCACCGTAGTTAAGTTCACCAGTGCTGCCATCTTATCACACAACAGATATGAAAGTTGAGAGCGCCACATAAATATAAATTATATGGTTTGCATTTGTTTCGTTCTTTAGGGCGATGGAACTTTTCGGATTGAAACCGAGGAAATAATAGACGAATGGGTTGGATTTTACATCGAGGTACAACAACAACGATCAGGAGCATGACATAGCACCTTTTTATTTATGGGATTGAGCGTATTACACACTTATTTAGCCTAGGCTTACCTACATGTAGATAGCGCTAATAGCAATAAATTAAAATAGCGAAAAATACATACGTAAAGTAAATGGACGTACCTCATAATCTTTTAAATATGAACATGATACTTAGAAAAATTAGAAATAAACAAAGGCAAGAATATATTAGAGGATGGGTGTGGTATATTTTTGTCTATGCGTCATAATGCTAGACAAGGCGAAAGCAAGACATCAACTGCTCTTTGACCTAAATCTGCCACAAATAAATGCCACCACCTTCTAGAAGAAATTTCCTTCCTAGCCACTGACCTGTCTCTAACCTATCATTCATTCCTAAACTAACTGAACGCATAGTTGTGTCTCGGATCAGTGACTACCTGCCATCCAACTCACTCCTTGGTTTTAACAGCGGCACTCAACTAAAACTCGACTCACTTCCATTTACAATAAACTTGTTTCTGCCATCTCACTTCAAACATTATTATTATTATTATTATTATTATTATTATTATTATTATTATTATTATTATTATTATTATTATTATTATTATTATTATTATTATTATTATTATTATTATTATTATTATTATTATTATTATTATTATTATTATTATTATTATTATTATTATAATAATTATTATTATTATTATTATTATTATTATTATTATTATTATTATTATTATTATTATTATAAAATGTTATTAAGTTCAAATTTAGAGAATAAAGACCTATAATTGTTATGTCACTTCAATTATGATCGAAGCACGTCTCTTCAATAATGAAAACGCGTCTATGTATATAGTAATTTATTATTATTATTATTACTATTATTATTATTATTATTATTATTATTATTATTATTATTATTATTATTATTATTATTATTATTATTATTATTATTATTATTATTATTATTATTATTATAGTACTTAGTTCCCTCAGGGTCTTAGATATTACAGGTGTGATGGATCTGGAGCGGCAATATATTATTATTATTATTATTATTATTATTATTATTATTATTATTATTATTATTATTATTATTATTATTGTTATTATTGTTATTATTATTATTATCTACCTCCTTGATGTTTCTGCAGCCTTCGATACCATTGATCACATAATCTTACTCCAACGACTCAACCTGGTTGGGTTTTACTGACACTGCTCTCCTCTTGATTCATTCCTATCCCTCTTCCCGCTCATTCTCCGTTCAAACATTGGAAACTTCATCCCAATCGTCCCTCACCTGTGGTGTTCGGCAAGGTTCTGTTCTTGGACCTCTTTCGTTCATCCTCTGCGCTACTCCACTCATTAAAGCATCTTCAGTTGACCATCACCTATATGCTGGCGACACCCATGCTACAACACCCAATTATTCATCTCTTTCTCTCTCCAAACAGTTTCTCCAACTCCATAGATTAGCTTCTTTTCGTGGATACCTAATCTTGTCCTGGATGACATTAAATTTTCTGTGCTTCAAACAATCTAAAACTGAATCATGCTCATAGGCCTTCGTGACCATCTCAAATCCTCTTTTTTTCAACCTTGAATCTGCTTCCATTCACACATTTATTGCAAATTCCCCTGTCCGCAACCAAAACTTTAGCTTCTCCTATCAAATCACTGATTTCTTTCCCGATCTTGCTTCATGCATATGGGTGACCTCGCAGAATCCGCTCTATGCTTGACTTCAAACCTGCATCTACTGCCGCTACATTCAGTCTATGCTAAACTAAACTAATGTAATTAACTCTTCCGAAACATAGACACCACCTAGCTAAACCGCCTCCAAGTTATCCAGAATGCTTTCGCTCGTGCTGTCACTAAAACAACATCACTCCTGTCTTCAATTCACTGCTCTGACTTAAATACCTGAACGAACAGAATACAAAGTCATATCACTTACCTACACCACACCCCAATCCTTCCAGCCCTCCTATCTTCGTAAGTTACTCACACTCCATCCATTTTGATAAACCCGCTTCTCTTCCGCCCTAACATTTCTCCGGTTTCAGTCACTTCATCGCTAAAATTTGTAAATTGCTCCAATTGTCCCGCCTCTGTGAAATAAACTCCCGCCAGAAGTACGACAAATATCCTATGAAACAACAAAATATCACCTCTTGCCATCTCATCACAGGTCTTTACTAAAAACTGAAAACATTACTCTCTCACAGATCTTATCCACTTGCCTCCATCGTCATCCATCTGACTGTCTGAATAAAACACATTAGACTGCAACATAGACTGACTATGTCATACACGCATGAAATGCAATCCTCTCTGAGATGCACCAACCTGTTACTCGACAATGACTGTCAGTTGATTCAGTGTTTTACTAGAATGTCTTGTGATTTGTAGGGTCAGTGGGAGGGGCCATCAGGAGACAGAATGTGCTTCACGTCTCAGGTCCACGTCTTCCCCTACACTTACCCGCACGAAGCTTGCACAGACGCGGTGTCCTGCTATGGAACTCTCGTCTGAATATCTCAGCTTGATTCAAGCGAAAGACATTAGGGAAACATTTGTGCTCACACTTTATTCGTATAAGCTGAATGTCTGGTAGCAGCAAAGTACTTTTTATTTCCAGAACTCTGAATGGACATCAGTTCTCTGGTGGTAGCAATTGAAGCTTATAAGGCATGGCTGCTAAGCTATAGCTTCGCTTGGACCACATTCAAAGCGATTAATGTCGTACAGAAGATGTCTGGCCACATCAGTCCCTGCTATTAGCGTTTCGGAATTGTGATGATTATGTAGATCTAACTGTAAATAAAAGCATTAGGAAGATCGGTCTCTTTCTTCTTCTCTGTTTTCTTCTTTTTCTATTTCTTCTTCTCTCCTCTTCCTTTCCTTTCCTTTTCACCTCTCATTCTCCTTCCTCTCCTCCTCCTCCTCCTCCTCCTCCTCCTCCTCCTCCTCCTCCTCCTCCTCCTCCTCCTCTTCCTGCTACTTCTTTTTCTCTTCTTTAATTTCTTCTTCTTGGTTTTCAAATGATCGGTTCACTTGACTTGAAATAAAAGGGGAATTAATTTCTTTCACCCGAGTTCCACATACTCGTGACAAGTTAGCTTACTGGTCAACTAGTGCAAAATATTTTCCTCGATCGAAGTGAATTGTCGTGCCGTCGGGCTGTCGTGCTTGTGTGAACTCCGTCGACGTCGCTAACGTAGCTTAATCGTTCGACGACCCGGCGCATCGCTGTGGAGTCCTAACTGTAGGCCAGTCAGAACGATCCCTATATTTGGCTAGGCTGAGATCGGAGGAGGGCGCTAACTGTAATCTAACGTTATTATCTACTAGGCTGATGGTCGAGTGGATTGGGGCGGATGGGCCACAGCCTCAGCATATATGGAACCAGGGTTCGCATGTGACTCCACAGCAAATTTATTTACAGGCAGTGGCTCGAGGCGCTCTAAGCGCCCTATCAATAACTCTAAGATAGCACTCTGTCTCTCTAACACATCACTCTGTCGTTCTGAGGCTTGCTCCTGAGTAGCACTTATTCTTTCTATAGCTTGCTCTTGACTTTCTCTCAGTCTTTCTAAGGCTTGCTCTACTATTGAGATAGACCCAGACTGGCGCGATACAGATCTGTCTGTTTCCGTGGTTTCCATATTTCAATTTGGCACAAGCTTTATCAATTTATTATTAATCGAAAATAACACGTACAATTGTGCTGACAAACTAAAAAGTCTCAAATTGTATTAATTATAATCTTATTTCTAATCTAGCTGGCGATCTTACAATCTAAATTATAATCTAATCTCCACACGGTTTAAATGCTATCTTACTTACAATCTTAATTATAATCAAGTTAGAGATGCAATCTAATCGCTACACGTTTCAAATGCCATCTTACTGATAATCTAACAAGCTACAATTATAGCCTTCTATGGACTTGGAGTAAAAGGGGTTTTACTAAGATTCCCTCGACTCAAATATTACTGGATTAACGGTCGCCTGTCATCGGATTTTATAAGGCCGAAAGAAACGATGCAATTTCTTTGCCAACCGCCGATCGACAAGATTATCGATAGGCCTAATCCAGATATTTCCAATATACGATAACTATCGCCCTTTTCACCAATGCGTATCAATCGCACTTTCCAAAATATTAGCCGTTTTCACAGATCGCAGATTTGTCGAATTTATATATCCACACAGAGCACGAATTATATTCGCAACTCAGAATCGACTCGATTTTGAATTCTCGCTGCCACACTGCCTGTTTCTACTCAAAAAGGCGCACGTTAAATTCGCCCAATTTCACAAAGATACTCCAAATAACACTTAAAACGATGGCCGACTCACATGCGACCAAATTACACACTTAACACTTCCATCGATGGCTGATCACACAGCAGCCAAATTATACGAATTTCACGTGCTACACACGCTACCTACCGACGTGCTTCCACTAGGCAGCCAAAATACGAGGATTTTTTACATTTCCGATATATATCATATCATATTCGTTTTTATTATTGATCATATAGGCCTACTGGTTCACAAACCGCAACCGTTGACAAGTTACACTGATTGAAAACTAGCATAAAGGAAAGAATAATAAAAGATTTGAGAAATAACCTATAGAATATTGCTGTTACATTTTGAATGGTTCAGTAGATGTCATTAAATAGAATGCGACGTATATAGGTAAATGCCGATGCTGTATTTACAATTTATATAAACATTCTTGGTCTTGGTCTTGAGTATCAAAACCAAGACCAAGACTCGACTGTCAATATGAACTGTCACGCAACAAAACGCAAATTTTTTTAAAATTTATCAAATATATAGTTACTAATACAATTGCTTTCGTATTTGCGCAGTTTGAATGAGGCTTCACTTGTTTTGGACAATTATTTTGACTTCGGGTTATAAACCATGGGAGGATTTCAATAAAGACTCACCATTTGTACATTTACACCCAGTGCTTGAAAAGCTGATGTGTGTGCCAGCGACTTTAGCACCTGTAGAAAGTATTTTTAGATGGCGGAATATTTATGAGCTGGCTTTGAGGCCCCGTAGGTCACGTCTTGGTCAGAAAATTCTGAGCAAATTGGTTTTTATAAAATGTAACAGGCATTTGGAATAACATTTCACATGAAGGACTTTTGTAAATAGGAATTCAGAATTTTCTGCAGTCTGCATTTAGAGTTGTTTGGATTGAATAAAATAAGACTCATGTTTTCATTGGGGAGTAGTTCGCCTTCACAAGTTTTTAGTAAGAAATAAAAGTCTGGATATGATTATGACTTTTGGGTCTTGGTCTCGGTCTTGGTCTTGAGGTTCAAAGTTTTGGTCATGGTCTTGGTCTTGAGGTTCAGTCTTGGTCGAAGAAAATGGCGGGGGTCCGCGAGAGCGTTCTGAAAATATTCATTAATGATTAACACTGCATGGTTTTAGCATTAGCAGCCTGTGTTTAAAAATTCTTACACTATACTTATACTTAGGCTTTAGTAGCCTGTAACTGTATGATCCATACGGATCCAGTTGGTTATTCAGTTATTCTTCGCGCACTACAGTGACTTAAGCAAGACAAGTTACATTTCTAGTCTAATAAAACGTGTGTGTTTTAATAAAATTTACTAAATAATTTCTGCTTATCGACTGTAATTAATTTTTGCACCCAAGGTAAGCGCGATGTATGTGTAATATTATGCTGGTCTATTTCCTGTTTGTGTCAAATTTGGACTTGTAGAAATTTGTGGAATTCGCCTGATTTTATTATTATTATCGTTAAAGCAGTTTAAATATAGCGCCCCATCAAGATTGCTACTCAGGAGCACTCCCAGCCCAAGCACGGTCAATCAACACAGTTATGAGGACAGCAGGAAACAATGTAAAATGACCAATCAGTATTTGGCGGAGCTCATTCCAGGTCATGGGGCCAGCCACAGAGAAGGCACGAAGCTGCCGTATGGCTGCCGTGCGGAGAAACAGTAAGTTTAGCTTGCGCAGCTGAGCGGAGAGAGCTACGACGCTGCGAACACGAAGTGAGACAGCAAAGCTCCCGCAAGTATGAGGGGCCAAGCCATAAAAGCACTGCCGGACCAAGGCAGAGATTCGGTATTTGATGCGCTCTGGGTAGAGGAACCAGTGGAGGACATTTCTCATATACGCAGAAACTCTGCCAAACTTCGGGATGCGGCCTACAAGGCGGGCAGCATAGCGCAGGATTCTATTGTTGCAGGGTATGGATAACTTTTTGAAAAATAGGAAAACAGTGCTTATACAAAATAGCACTAAGAATTGACAGTTTGTGCAAAGCAAGCAAATCCCTCCCACTGACATTACAAAATTTTGCGAAACCGATGTAACTGATTTCGTAAAAAATGACTGTGTTCCATAATTATTGCAGGAAGTTAATAAAAATTTATTCAGTGTTACTTTTTATATTACAATAGTCCTCAGCGTCACAAGCAAGCTTGTGGAAATAGTCTGCCTGTTATTTTGATTAAATTTTGAGTGAAATTTTACTTTTTAAATACTTGGGTCCGCGAAGCTATGCCTAGAAAAAAAGGGGTCCCTGGTCCAAAAAGTTTGAATACCTCTGGTCTATGTCATTTTGGCAGATTACTCTGTCTATATGCTGAATTTGCTGGATAAAAACTCGCAAGTGTGGAGAATTACTGTTGCCGAGTTAGCGTGTCGGAACTAATTCTCGTTCCACGCTGGATATTCTGCGTTCCGGACGGTTTTGGTTGGAAGTCGTAAGCCTCCCGTGTCTGGAACAATCCACCTTCATCAAGATCGAGGGGATACAGGTTCCGGCTGACGATCAACTCTACCAACAGCTTGAGTTCAACCGAAGCCCGTTCTACGTGTAGGACATTCCGGGGTTGTTCGGGAGATATTTTGAAGACAACTCTACGTTACTCAGAGACTCTGTCATCAGTCACATCTAGATGGGAATCCGTTGGTAGAGCTCTGCGTGAGTGCGCGATCCTGCCGCCGGTGACTCTTCTAGATAACTGAGCAATGTTCGCCAACAGACAAACTGTCTATCGCTAATTCAGTGAAACTTCAATCTGTTGTTGACAGGTGCGTTCTGACAGCTGTCTTATTGAATAAACGAATATACAATACAATACCGTCTCTTGATCGCATAACTGTTTGCCAAATCAGCCTTATCTGTCTCATATCAGCCTTATCTGTTTGCCAAATCAGCCTTGTCTGTCTCATATTACGTCATTGGCTTATCTTAAGTCTTTTGTCTGGTTAAAACTAAATGTAGAATTATTCTTGAGAAAGGCCTTTTGGGTTGCGGAACCTAAGTTTTGATGTTCTCTTCCCGTCTCTGTTCCCTCGCTCTTGTGTCGTTCGGTCTTTACTTGCTCTTTCAACTGGATTATCCACACTAGACTGGCTCCCAATTTCAGCAGACTGACCTTCTGGGTATTACCTTCATCTCTTGATGTCTTGTGCATTAGACACCGGCGCTATGCAAGTTTCTCGTTAATAATATTATACAAAATGAACCCTGCTACCTACTTGCATACTATGCTCTGTACAATATTACACATTAAGCTGGTTTTAAAAAAACGGGAGTAGCTGTGTCTTTCAATATTGTTCACATCTTAATTTCTACCCTACACAACGGCAGGGAGACCCGCAATGAATTGCCTTCGGTAAACTGGTGGAAACCACGGGAAACTCACACATGTTTCATTTAAACCTTCAGAACCAAATTGCTTTGATTGTAACCCTGCGTTATCACATTGTATTGGCACAGATGTAACGATAAAGAAATGACCGACGTTGTTTTCTCGGGGTTATCTGTAGGCTATGCAGTGTATGCACGTACGTATAAAGACACAATAAAGATACTGAAAATTGGTGTCTACATGCATGCTCGTGGAGTTAATTAATCACAATTACTGGTAATAACGTGTCCCTGTCGTTCTATACCAAACCCAGAAATTTTCCTGCAGCATAAATTTCCTTGCTGTAATAAAGACTTCTCCCTCGTCTCTTAACATTGCAGCAGTGCCGGCCTTAGGGGCGTGCGAACCGTGCGGTCGCACGGGGCCCGCAACTTAGGGGGCCCGAAAATGTCGCAGAAAATTAACATGAACAAGACAACCTAATAATAATATTATGGTTTCGATTAAATCTTCTTTTTGTCAATAAAAGTCAACTTCCTCTATACCCCCAGACTTCTCGTCTAATTTGACTTGTTTTATTTGTTAACAATCTACTAAAATAAAATGATTAGCAATGAAAAACAAATTTGACTCGTGTATTATTGTATACTC
The DNA here is from genome assembly GCA_963556255.1 of Allolobophora icterica. NCBI lineage: Eukaryota > Metazoa > Annelida > Clitellata > Crassiclitellata > Lumbricidae > Allolobophora > Allolobophora icterica. The sequence continues at coordinate 10,079,765 of OY744617.1, read as the reverse complement.
TGCACGGGGCCCGAAATATCCTAAGGCCGGCACTGATTGCAGACGTACGTAGCTATTGAAATTCGAAGCTGTAGACCTATCATTTATTATTTCCTTATCTTGTTAACGTACAGAAAAATGTCTGGTACTATGCGCCAATAAAAAGTACCGGGGGAGTTTACTTTGACAAAATGCACTTTTTATATATTCATTCGAGTATATGAATCCTAAACGTTCTAGCAATCTACAGTGGTGTCTGCTCTTAGCTGACATGAATTTTACTAGTGAATATTTGTACAACTCAAATATCTTTCACCCAGATAAACGACACCGATGGCCAGGGTCTCTGTGATGATTCGTATAAAGGCAGCGCAGATCGGATATTTTCTCAGATGTTCGCAGAGGATTGACTCATGTGACATCGAAAAAACAAGAAGAGGACTGAAAGATGGTGGTTTCCTGGCGCCCATTAGCAGCAGTAGCTGCTCTGGTCTTAACAGTCTTCGTTGGTTCATTCAATCCGACAAAAGCTTACGATTGGGTAGATATTCTTTACTATAAAAGTCTAGTAATCTGCGAGTGGTAAAAAGAGATACTATTGTGTCTTGAATGCAAATGTAAGTTAATGCTGTAAAACCTTACCTCTGTGTGGCCTCCAGTCGCAATCAAACAGGTGTTTTTGATTAGACTCGTAATCTTTTCAGCTTTCACAAGGAAATTAAATGACGCGATTCGTTGTATAAGTAAACTGGACATGTGCAAGGTCTCATACCAGCGTTTGACTAATCGAGAAACTGCATTTCTCTTTGTATTATAGTTTATACGTAAGAAATTGCGCATCAAGGTTAATCAGTCGACTTTGGTCGTCTCTTTATTAGCTAATTTTCTTTCCTCTTTTTCTATGGCCGAAATATTATCCTAGTTCATTTCCTTTGGTTGACAGTGTATAACAGCTCTGTTCTAAGTCACGGTGAAGAATGGTCGTTTCTTTTTGGATGGTTTCGAATTTCTGCCAAGATGTAGCCTAACACTTGACCGTTTTTTGGTTTTGGCGAATTGGAAGTAGTTATTCTGTTATCGAAACTGCTAACTGTGCCAAATACATCTAAAAATAAGAGCTTATTCGTGTCTTCAGTGTAGGCAACCATGAACTCAATGAATTTCCAAAAAAATTACTTCACAGTTTACAATCAGTGGAACCGGGATCTCTCTTCTCCTGTACCTTACTCTTCTCCTGTCCGCAATCTTGGAATAATCTTTGATAAAAACCTTACCTTTGCCGACCACATCACTCAGCTCTCTCGCACCTGCTACATGCACATCCGTGACCTTCGTCGACTGCGCCCAGTACTCGATTACAAAACTGCCTGCACAATAGCCACTTCTATTGTACATTCCAAACTCGACTACTGCTATTCCCTTTTCTACAACATCGACTCTTCCCAAATAAAACGCCTGCAAACAGTTCAGAATGCCCTCGCCCGCGCAGTCACCAAAACTCCCAAACACCATCACATAACTCCTGTTTTGAAACCACTTCATTGGCTGAATGTCTTTCAACGCATACATTACAAAATCATATCTCTTACGTACAACGCCCTTCAAACCTCTCAACCTTCTTACATTCGTCAACTATTTACCATCCAACCGCCCGGGTCTACTCGCTCATCATCATATATCTTTCTCTATCTCGGCCTTCAGTCTCCTCATCTCTGAAATTCTCCAACCGCTCCCTGCAGCTATAGTCTATGCTGCACCGGCTCTTTGGAACGATCTCTCAAAAGATCTCCGCCAGTTTGCTCATCCTCCCATATCGCCTGTTGACATCACCTCTCCTCCCCTTGCTCTGTCCTCCGCTGCTTTCCACTCACGACTGAAAACCGAACTCATCAAGCTATCCTATCCTGATTCCATTCCTGCGCCACCACACAACCGCCATCATCACCGATTACCACCGTAGCACCCTGCTGTCTCCTCGGCTTGACCTCCCCGGACTGTGACCTGGCAACGGAACGGATAAGGCGGACATGGCTATTGCGGACTTGATTTGATATAGCTCCGGTGAATAAGCTGGTCTCCCTGACGTGGCTTTTGTGTGGCGCTGAGAAATTTCGGAGATTTACATTTACATTTAGTTGTTGTGGTAGAGCGACGTCACAGACTTGGATCGTTACGTACAAGGCGACGATGGTTACTTTAGTTGGGAGGAACTAACGTCCTATGACTACGAAGGAGTGACCATTTACATCCTCAACATGACTTCGCAAAAGTACCAAGACGGTAACTACTTCCGTATATGACCTGACTTCCAATGCAAATAGCGATTTCCTATGTTGGTCTTGTCCTCAATTCAGATCGTTTACATTGACAACAAGTTACAAGTTAAGGCAGTAGATACAGGCCAATGCCAGGCCATTGCATGCATGTATTACAATTTTGGCGTTCATGCATTTTCAAAGCGTATTTTCCTAACACAGTAAAAGCCGATATATAGGCCTAACTGTCCAGACAGATAAGACTAATTCAATTGAATGCATTGTAATGTTTTGTTGCTGTTAAAAGATGTAATTGAATATGGCTTCTATTGTGTATGCCGTGGAGAATCGAGTCTTCGGTGTCGTTCATTGTAGAGACCTATGTAGATCATCCCATTTGGTGGCACATCATGGGAATTGCCGTTCCCGATCAGATTGACTACCTGGATTTCGGAATACTGTGGATTGGCGGAGCAAATAATAACGACGAGGTCATGATGTGAGTCATGTCATATCTAGTCGTCATACAATTGTCATGCCGGTAATATTAGGCAATCAAGTCATTAAGTCATCATGAAAGTTAATCATTTAGTTAATTTATTATTATTCATAAGTAAGTAAGCAAGTAAATATTATCTTCTTTGTTTTTCCTGGCTGCAACATTTAAACAACTACCACAGATCAATAAGAGTGGGATAAAGCATTAGAGAAGGTTTTCATGTTAGGATATGATGTTGGCAAAACATGGTTGTGGGAACGAGGTCGGAGGGTCAACGATTTTTTGGGGGAAGTAGCATGTGGAGGATATGGCCAAATAACATAAAAATCTAGATTAATAAGTATATAATTATATTCATACAAAGTGTGCGAGTCCTTGTGAGATTGCGAGTGCGCTACTGTGAGCTTGACAGGTGGCGATGGCATGTTTGATAAGTATTTGAAATGTTTCAATTGGAACTGATAATCGGTTATCTCTGACCTCTATCCATTCAGTGGCCCTTTCATAATGAATTATAATTAGCGCCAATAAAAACGTGTTTAGCAACAACAAATAGTCGAATCAGACATTCTGTGAACGCGCTTTCTCGTGCATTGGCTCCCCGAACAGTCTGCAATTGAAAATTCTGTCATCTCAAGAAACATTCTTGGTTTATCTTAAGATGTATATTTTAACAAGTGCTATAGTAAGTAAAGTAAGTAAGTATATTCTTTATTGAACCACCTGCATACGCACTGTGGTTAACAAACATGTTATGCAGTCAGAGGCATGAAAACAAAAAATATAGGATAGTCATTTTTGCTGTGTCTTTATAAGTCTAATTAACTGCTCAAATGCACATAGCCTACTTTGAAGTGCGGCTTGAACATGAATCCTCGCACTTTAAACGCAAATTGTCTTTATGCTAAATGTGAGGAACTAAGGAGGCATTTCTATCTCCCAATAAAATTGATTTCTGCATCTGCGGGCCATGACACAAACAAAGGTTACTGTAACCGTGATAATTATTAAAACAAGGATGCCGCCGTATTTGAAGTATTAGGCATCAAGGACAACAGATACAGATATTTAGATTTTTCCGCAATATATGCATCTGTCACATGCGAAGTGTTGTTCTGTTGCAGACCGCCTGCTGATGATGCAAGCAACGCACTTGCCGGTTCTTTAGCAAACGACTCAAAAGTCATCGTAGGATACATCAAACAAGTTCCCAATCAGCCGATTGTTTTCGCAGTAAATATTTCACTGCTTCTCGTCAAGAAATTATATGATAATGGTTTGACTATATAACTTTGTTACTGTAGTGATATAGTCTAAGCCATGCTGTTAACAACTAAAACAGACAGGTTGATTTCATATGCTTTTGGACGGTGTTTGAGCGCAGCTGATCGAGACATGACAGTAATTTGAGTCGGTCATGAGAGGTCAGAGAGGGATAATATTTTCTCAGCATGACAAAGGTAAGCTCCAAAGGAATTTTTTACGTGGCGTCGATCGTCAGTCATGGAAAGGCTCAAAGACCAATCCGCCGGTTTCCGTCTAGTGTCTAGTAGTCCGAGATGTTGCCAAACGCTGAGTCATCTACCATCAACGAGATACTGCATACGATCAGGTTACCATGAGCTGCTGATTTCATCGGCTGCCGTCATTGTCGATGCATTGCGATCCATCAACTCTGATCACGGTAGCCTACCACCTGTTAACTCTGCATTGGAATCCGCTGATTGGATTCTGCATGAGTGTGGGAATTTGTCTTTATTGTTAGCAGGGCTTACTGATTAAAATTTTGTTCTTAATGACTTGGATATCATTTAGGGCCTACGCTTTTTCTAAGGTAAAGTTATTTTTGAAAGGACGCTACACCATGTGTCATGAAACTAACCAAAACTGAAAAGTGGTTGCAAGGCCACGGAACTGCATGAAGACTGTCAATGAAAAAACATGATCTACAATAAGCAAGCGATTACATTAACTCACCTTATTACACTGTTCTGTTATTATTATATTTCCTGTTTCTTTTGCATCAAAATATTATATTCTAACTACCGCTTTCAAGAGTTCAGTCAATACTGCATGCAGCATCACTTACAAAATACTTCATCGGTTAGGAATAAATTTTATCGCTTGCCTTTTAGAAGATTCTAAAAAGCCCTACATAAATTATTATAGTGTGCGCTGCTGGTTTAGCTGCTGTTTGAAAATGAATCTATACGGACATCACGATTAAATGATTATGTCTGAAAATTAGTCTAAACTGATTTAATAACTGAAGGAAATCCGAAATTAAATGGGGTAAAATGAAAGAATTTCGTAATGCATTTCAGGATGATCCGAGCCAAATGAGCCGATACGAAGACCCGTTCATCGCTTGGACATGGAGAAGTTATATGAACAATCCCACTCCTAACAACACTGTCATCGCCCGCATGCCAATGACTAAGGTCTGAATCAAGTATTCTACTTTCTAGTAAAGGTAAACAGTAACTTCTGTCTACACGCTGCTGTCATTGGATGCGCCATCATAACCATATGTGCCTTGACCTGTTATATCGCAGTCCTGATCAGAACAATTATAGATTTTCTCAGTGCCTTTTCCGATTTTGTGCTCCTGTCTTTCTGATGACAGTTTGATCTTGAGAATCCAGTTCCAAGTATGATAGGAATGGATTTCGATTTCACTACGGTGATGATCTCTGAGTAGCCTATGCCTGAAAAATGCTGCCACAATAAATTAAAAAGAGATCTTCAAACTAGTTTACAGAATTTTAATTATAATTTCACTTTGCCATTGCGCCTCTTCAAGATAAACTCCTAAAGGGCGCACCCACCCGCTCCTATAGAGAGTCAATTCTTTGGTCTAGGTCAGATCTATTTCACTAACAAGAGTTGAAATGAAATAACTAAGAAGCAATGCTGCAAAATTAGGCAAGTGGAAATTAGACATCTGATACGGTTACCAAGACAGGCGCAACGGGTCTAGGATGCTAAGCATGCCCAAAACAGATCTCGTATAGGATCCATTTGGCCACAAAGAACCAGTATTAAGCCCATATGAGCCAATCTAATGCCCAAAGACATGCTGGCAGGTTAATGTGGAGCCCAGGATGGTGAGTAGAAAACCAAGTGAGAAAAGGATGACTCAGGCCGTGTAGAACGACAGAACTTTGCATAATCGAAAAGAATTTGCCTGACTGTTGCGACGGTCGAAGATTCTACGACACTGCAGTAGGCACTTGCTCCTAAATAAATCTGGTAACAGGTCTATATTCCTATATTGGTGACATGACTTATATTTTATAACATATGACGTGTGACATCTATTGTACTCCTTCTACTCATATGTTTGTTAACACGCTGGCGGCGTTTTTTTTAAGAAATAAAAAACGGAAAGAAACGGAAAACGACAAAAAAGTTATTTGACTTTGTTACATCTTGTACTGCAACTTAAAATTTAACACTTTAGAAATAACTTTTATAAGTTTTATTTCTTGTACTGTGCTATTTATTTTTCAACTGATGACGTTAAATAGTTACGTAAATTAGCTGACTTATATACACTAGCGAGTTAAATAAAATAATAGAATTATTCTTAAACCATACGTGTAGAAAAGTTAGGCGACAATATATGCTTATTTTGCTTGCTATGCTTATTTTGTATTATATATAGGCTGCAAAGAGAGGTTTGGACACAATCCACGAGTTTGCTCAGTTGCGAGTACCTGGATCGGATATTCAGCGCTTCGGTGTCTCTGGTGCATCGAAGGTAACCACCTGAAGAGATCGCTTCAGCGGCAATGCATTCTCTTTTCCACCAGTTTAACACGATGAAGTGATATTTTGTCAAGATTTAGCCTCGGTGGTCCATTGTGCGCTGTACGATGGTCCATTTGGTAGGTTCAGTAGATTCTGGGTCTATAATCTAACGATTGGGAGTTCGAGTATGTTGAATGGTCCTCGTGTAATAGCCTCTTGCTCGGTAGCATTCGTCTCGCGCCTCATCACCATCATCTACGGCGTGCTTCTGATTGAAGCGTGGCCGTCCGTTTCCACCAATGCAGGCAACGGTCTCTTTCTGGGCTCGTCTCCAGGCCGTGGGAAAACCAAAGTTCAGTCGGTGCAGGTCAACTTCCACTGTTCTTATCGATGTTGTGTGACGATGGCGTCCAACAGGTCTCTTCAACCTCTCGGAGGATTGGAAATCGCTGCTCGAAAGCCCTGGAATGGTCTTGGTCACCTTGCATGTGTCTCCTGACCCTTGACAGGACGCATTCTTACTCACATATGCTGGCCTTAGGCGCCATAAAAACAAGCAAGTACATTAAATAATGGACTGGTGTTTTACTTCTTTCGGATGATTCTGATATTCATTAAGAAACTTCATGAAATTGGCGACATTAGCAAAATATAATAATATTTTCATGTTTATTGACCAGCTCACTGACGAACCGCAGCAAGTAACATGAAACATATAATAGTACAATCATCAAGATCTTATAGAACACATGTCTTGGCAGCGTGTTAGCCGCCCGCTCATTTTGCAGCTGCCCCATATTTTACAACTGCCTCCCAGGGAGTGGAAGGCTGAGTCGACCTATCAATTACGATATTAGTCAACGTTGAAGCAAAATCAACAGCAGCTGCAAGGCTAAGGAATAATAATAAGCAGGTCCAATTTGAAGTTCTTTTGTGTTATAGATCACCCGTCGAAATGTTCCCATCGGGAGTCAATGAAACATTTTGCAGTTAATTTTGTAGAATTTTTTGTATGCTTAAAGATAAGCCTTATCGAGTATCACAGCGTCTCAGCCATTCATGCTTTTGATAATGGAATGTCGTTCTCATTCTTCTCTACCTCCCTCATCCTCTTTTTGATCCTCCTCATTATCGAACACCGTTTGTTTAAAGACAACTAGGACAATATATGACAGGCATACATGCCATAACTAGACACGTATGCACTCACGTACGCATTCATACATACACACACTGTCGTCGTCCTCATCTTTGTTGAAGCAAGTAGCGACAAACGATGCAAGGAACTAGAGAAGTGGCAGACCGAAAACTGAGGAATCCCCGATGCAGAGACTTTTAGACAGTACCTTTTCCTTAGTCGAGATATTTTCGATCGTTCACTCATAGCTCTCTTCGCGTCACTTTACACGGAGCTATTTTCTCAAACACAAAGTTATTTAAAAGCTGTTGGCCTCTCCTGACCTTTGATCTCTGACCTAATGAGTTTTGCAATTTCAGAGGGGCTGGACAGCGTGGAGCCTGGCTGCAACCGATCAGAGGGTTGTGATAATAGCCCCACTCGTCTTCAGCATGATAAATACTGAACCGGTAAACGACATAGAAAGTTTTATAGACCTATCCATGTATATAATATTGTTGTACGCGTAGGCCACGGTATAAGCTAAAAAATAGTGTTCTATAATTATACGTAATTGCTCATACACTCATGATTTGATGTACATGTTATTGCACATATAAACATTGAAATGCATACATAAAGAACAGTTCTTGCAGAGAGTAAATGAACATTTGTATACATACTTGAGTTTTGATCAAACAGATGCATATCGAACGTGCGCACGTAAGCGTATGAATAAGCAGATAGACCGTTTACTGACAATGTACTGTACGACAGCGGAATCTAAATGGGTGTTCTAAGATGTTTCAGAGTCAAACTGGAGATGATTTCATTTCAGGTTTTGATGAACCACTTCCAGAACATGGACGGTGCTTGGTCGTTTGCCTTTCTGCCATACTACAATGAAAACGTAACTCAGGACTTCTTTAATCCCAAAGCCCAACCAATTTTCGACGTCGAAGATGTATATCGTGAGTAGCTACAAAAGTCTTATATATAGAGAGAGTAGAGACTGTTAAAAGCAACCATCGGAAGATTTCAGCGATGCAAATGCTATTGTAATTCATTTTCATAAAAGCAGATGTTCTGCCGAAACAAGCAATCACAAATATTTAGAACCACAACTGCGAAATTAAAAACTGGAAATTCAACAAACTCCACATAAAACAACCAATGTGTGAAACATTATACTTCCACCTGTGAATCTTTCGAAATGACTTAAGTTAAAACCAGAAAAGTTTAGCTACAAAATACACGGCCTCTTTGCCCATCACTCTCAAAACTACCATCCTTACCCAACACACCTTCTGACTAAAGCCCATAGTTCATTAGCAAGTGGCATCCCAAGTAACAGCGTCTTTCTTCCATACACTACATAAGCCACGTGTAAGTCAGTATTCCGTCCACTATTGCAACTGAAATTAATGCGGAAGATCTTAGAACGATCAGGAAGATTTAGTTGCGTGGCGTAGGCCTATTTGATAGACAGTATGAACGAAGACATGATAAGACTTGGAAAAAGCACAACAGGAACATTAGATTTAACTGATGATGGCCTTAGGAATGGAGATTTTTTTATGCGTATACCCATCGCCGACAAATGACTGATATGAAGAACTGATGGTGATGAAAACGAAGGTGGTGATAATGATGAAGATGATAACGATAGCCTTCGTTCCACTGATGTTCATGCACCTGACGCAGCTTCGAAAGTAATGCCTCATCTAGCCTACTCATTATCAATTCAATTGCATTTCTTGAGTGCATGTTTAGTTTGGAGATGATTTAGAAATCTAATATAGGCTCCTCTTATCTCACTTAGCCTACTTCAGACAACTTCAGTCTGCAGGTAGAATTAAGCTAAATGAAGGCACCCTGTAAACTGTTTTTCTATATGAAAACCTCCAACTTGGTTGCGTAATGCAACTATTTTAAATGTTGCATTTCCAAAACTGTTTAAGTGCGGATTAAGAGACTGTTTCTCTTCGTAGGTTATCGTGACCGTCTGACTATGCCAATTCTCGAAATATCCGCTACTGGAGATGAGTTCCTTCTATGCGATGACAATATTTTCTGGTGGGATGGCATCCCATCCACGGATCAATTCCTGCTGTAGGTTTACACAGAGACATCAGGAAGACCTGACCAAATGTCCTTAAATGCATTACATCTGACCAAGTGTCTTTACATTAATTACACCCGATCAAGTCTCATATAGATAGTTACAAGAGCTCTTCTCTTTTTAATTTCGTTTCTGATCGATCGATTTACTGAATGGATACATTAAGGGGGTTGTGGGATCTAAGCGCGATGTATAGCGTGCTGGTCTGTAAACTCCTAGGTCGGAGGTTAAAATGCTCGTTAGGGCAGAAAGACCCTTTGATATAATAATAATAATAATAATAATAATAATAATAATAATAATAATAACAATAATGATAAAAATAATAATCTTTATTAATTCAAACTGACAAGTACGCAGTAATATTGCATTAAAAAATGTCAATGGAATAAAGATCTTAATTAAACACACCTTTGGGTAGCCATGCAAGGCGCCGCCATACGTTGGGTGTAACGGGTATCGAACCGCAAGCTAATGCTCTCCTGGCCATGAGTGTTACCATTCATCTATCCCTCTTCTTCTTCCACTTACGTCCACCAATGAACTTAACCATGCACTGTCAGTGAGATGGTCAGACGGCACACGAAAGGACAAGTATGATGAAGTTAAGAAAATAAAGTTGCTCTCATTTTATTACCATAGTGCACTCTCGGAATATTCTTCGTCTCTCCTTTTCTCTTCTCTTTCGACGTCATAATCATCATAATCATCATAATCCTCTTTGTCGTCTCACTAAAGTTAAAATCTTTGATCAGTTGTAGATCTACACCTAAGAGGATATGATTATGCTGGGTATACTTTTCATTTGTAGTATGTTGCCAAACGCGGAACACACAATGGCGCCGCATTATCCAAAGGTTTATCAAACTGCTTTGTCGTTTGTATTGACATTCCTACAGGTATGAATAAGGAACAACATTTCATGTGTACTTTTAGCTATAAAAATTTAAGTAGGCCTAATTCTGCATCTGCGATTATCTGCAGATTCTCTAAGCGACATTTCTAATCGATTACTGATCTAAATCGGACTTCAGAAAGAATTCTGAAACAGTTATCATACGCTTCGCTTGAAGTGAACGCTAGAACTTTATGTGCCAATCAAATTCCATATTTCATAGATGCAATGACACCAGGAATAGGATCAATGCAGAGAGGAATGTTATGGCAGAAATTCTTGAGGTTTTGTAAGAGTCGTTTACTTATGGAGTAGTCAAGATAATATACTTACTCAGCAGACCATATCGTAGCTGAGAAGAAATGGTTATTCAGTAGCCTATTTTTCCAATTTGCAGTGGGTTTTAACACGCATTAATGACTGTGAATTAGGCCTACTTGCAACACACGCTGTGCTTTTTTGAGGCAATATTGCTATAGGTCATTAGGGCCTGTGATATGCTTTGCTATAAAATGCTAAAAACACAAAACTTATAATATTTATCTGTTTACCGGGAAACGCTTCACTGATTTCCTGCCTGTAGATTACAGCCACTGCTGATGATGCCGCTTAAAACTAATCATCGGTACTGTAATCTGCTGTTTCGATGCGCTGCATCACTATTTCAAAGAGTATTGGTTACGTTGTAGGGACTTCCGTTCCCGCAGGTCTGGTGGGAAATGAATCCGGTATGTATTTTTAAAAGAAAGTTTGACTCTTTATAACGTTAGCACCTAAGTTTGTGCATTGCGTGCAACTTGCTTTTGATTTATGCCGAACTTTAGTTAACTTATCAAATTATATGAAACGTAGATTTGAGTGTTTAATTAACACGTATACATGAATTTGCATAGATCATCTGCGAAAGATACAGCTCAATGGCGAATAAAACAAGCAACAGCTAATGCTCCACCTCCATCGTTTCTACCTACGACTTCTTCGCTATCAGCCTGGGACCCTCTTCAGTTAACTACCATCCGTCAACTAGTTTTAGACTCCCCCTCTAAGTCTTGTGAATTGGACCTGTTGCCTCCGTTTTTACTTAAGGATCTCATTGATGACTTGGGTCCGTTTTTGCAATTACTTTGTAATTCCTCTCTGACCCAGGGTTCTGTTCCTGTCTCCCACAAGCTGTCGTCTTTCCCTCCATTAAGCGTCTAGGTCTGGATCCTAATTCTCCAGCTAATTTTAGGCCCATCTCCAACCTTTCCTTCCTTTCTAAGCTCCTGGAACGGTGTGTTGCTTTTCAATTGGTCCACTACCTCGAATCTAATTCCCTCATGCCTCCATTTCAATCTGGGTTTAGGAAATCCTACTCAACTGAAACCCTACTAGTCCGGCTCCTAGCCGATGTCTTCCAAGCTCTTGACCGTGGCCATGTCACCCTGTTAGCTCTCTATGATATCAGCGCAGCCTTTGACACGGTAGACCACTCTATTCTCTTAAATCGGCTATCTATATCCTTCGGTATCTCCGATAGTGCCCTTTTATGGTTCCGCTCTTTCCTCTCTGACAGGTCCATATCTGTGGTCTTTGGATCACAACGTACTCCTTGGGTCACTACCTCCTATGGTCTCCCCCCAAGGCTCTGTTCTTGCTCCTCTGCTCTTCATCCTATACACTTCGGACCTTGGGGGAATTTTCCAGCAGTATGGGGTTTCGTCTCATCAGTATGCTGATGACACCCAGTCTCTAATTCATGGTCCAGCCTCTTCTGCTGTCCAAATGGTCGAACGCATCTTAGCAGCAGCCTCTGCTCTGGATTCTTGGCTTTCATCTAATCGCTTGCGGCTGAAAACCGACAAGACTCAGTTTATCTGGCTCGGTGGTCGCCTCCAACTAAGCAAGATTGATTTTGAATCTCTACATCTTAGGTTTCCCCTCATTCAATTCTCCTGCTCTGTTCGTGACTTGGGGATTGTCCTTGACCCTACCCTCTCCTTTACTGATCAAGTTAACCTTGTATCCAGATCTTGCTTTTATCATCTACGCCAGCTCCGATCCATCCGCAAGTCTCTTTCATTTCATGCTGTTACTACACTGGTCCATGCTCTGATCTGCACTAGGGTAGACTTTGGCAATGCTATGTACATTGGCCTTTCCTCCTCCAATATGCACAAACTCCAGACTATCCTTAATGCTGCTGCTCGGCTTATAGGTGACATTCCTAAGTTTGCCCACATTTCTGCCTTTATCCGTGATTCCCTCCACTGGCTCCCTGCTCAACAGCGAATTCAGTTTAAAACACTCACTCTCATGCGCAACTGCCTTACTGCCTCTGCTCCGTCTTACCTAATGAATTTTTGCAACCCAGTTTCTTCCTTGCCTGCGAGGGCTTCCTTGCGATCTTACCTAATGAATTTTTGCAACCCAGGGACAACCATAAGGCTCGCGGCCTTATGGTTGTCCCTCGCATGCGATCTTCCACGGCACAATCCAGAAGTTTCGCCTATGTTGGCCCCTCTGCTTGGAACTGTCTCCCCTTATTTCTCCGCCAAGCGCTTCTTGCCCTTTCCCCTCTCCAGTTCTGTAGACGCCTGAAAACTTTCCTTTTTGCCGGTGCCGGCATTGATGCGGGTTGAAAGCGCCGCTGATTTGAGTGGCGCTATATAAGTTTTCGGTTACAATTACAATTACAATTACAATTACAAAACATGCGTAAAAATATGAAAACACACAAACTAACTTATACTTAACATTCTAGATAGCACTTGGTCTGTGGTTTGATTTGATGCTGGTTGAGTAGGTGCCTGAAATGGTTGCTTGTCTCTCATTCTGAATCAATATACTCAGCATTTGGAGTAGCGGCTTCTTTGAGTAAAATAAAATTACGATAAATTTCCATTTACATTGCAGATATATTTATATTTGAATCCTATACGATAACTTTATCGAGCCGAAAGTAATTGGCAAGGTAAAACTCATTTAAGAAACACTTAATCAGGTTAATCCTGTGTTAGCCGTCTTCTATAATTAGATTGGCTTAATTTGTTCTTCCAAGTAGAATTTTACCATTTTTTATGTGAAATTTGTTGCTCTAAACTATTATTTGATAACCTTTTACAGACTAGCACTGGAGCAGAGACGATCTTTCACGCAAACCCTCCTCCTGTTGAACTCTTTGCTTACAGAGCAGTCACACTGGGAAACGACACTAGGTAAATCTTTAGTTCACAGCTCGCGGCACAGTAGAAACAGATGCTAGTTAACAGATGTCAGAGTTATGAAGGAATGAACAGCTGATGTATGTATATACAAAAGATGCCTCATTAGGTGGAGACAACATGTGTTGCAATAGAACTATTTCATAAATGTTTTTCTAAGCAGAAAGCAAACTGGCAGCCGACACACCGGCGCACCGTCTAGCGTAACGCAATTGAATATCATTTATCAGAAGGAAAGCAATTTCAGTTCTTTTTGTTCTATAATTAGTTTGCATAATTAAGCAACGATACCAACGAAAGTTGTCTAAGTGAATGTTAATAAATGAGCATATAATTCGCTGTGTGTTTGTAAAAGGCGTGATTTTCGTTTGCTGTCTGGGACTCCTCCTGATATCGTTCAGCATCCAGTTCGTTGGCGTCGTGACATCACAATCGAAGACCTGGTAAGTCGTTCCCGGCACACGGGTTCAAGAAAATAAATCAAATCAACCTAAAGTCTGTGGACAAAAAACAAACGGAATGTTCCATAAAATCATTCAGATCTTAACATAACACTCATCTGTTTCATCTTTTTACCATCCGTGACTAGTTTCTCTGACTTTTCAGATTTCGACCTAGCTTCTTAACAGATTATCAATTAATTTTGACTTTGTAGACTAATAAGGACGTTGTAGAAGTCAGATTAAATTAGACAAGAATAAATCAAACTGAAAATCTACAAACCGATAATGGCACACATTAACAAATAATGCAGCCGACAGTAAACACATTAGGCCCCTGCAGCATAGAGCATCAATGATAATTTCCTCTGTTGGTTCACATTTGATTACATTTTTTATGCAATTTGCAGAAATCTTAAGAATTAACTTCAGACACATCTTCAATTCTGCATTTTGCACACCGCAGTGAAGTTCACCAGTGCTGCCATCTTATCACACGACAGATATGAAAGTTGAGAGCGCCACATAAATATATATATATAATTATGGTCTGCATTTGTTTTGTTCTTCAGGGCGCTGGAACTTTTCGGATCGCAGCCGAAGAAATCCCTGAGGAGTGGGTTGGCTTTTTCATCGAGGTACAACAACGACCAGGAGTCATTATATAGCACCATTTTATTTAGGGAATTGAGCGCATTACATATTTATTTAGGCTATACTCACATACATGTAGATAGTGCTAATAGCAACAAATTAAATAGCGAAAATACATACGTAAGGTAAATGGAGGCACCTCATGAGCTTTTACATATGAACATGATATTTAGAAAAAGAAAAAATAGAAGAAAACAAAGGCGAGAATATATAAATATCATCGAACCCACCGAAATATCACCCCTTGCCATCTCCCCACGGGTCTTTAACTAAACATTAAAAACATTGCTTATTCACAAATCTTATCCATTTGCCTCCAACATCATCCACCGTAGCTAGCCGTCTGACTGTCTGGATAAAATACATTATTACAGAGTTCTTATATAGCGCCCCTTCAAGGTTATCTACTCATTAGACTGCAACATAGTCAACTAAGTCACACACGCATGCAATACTCTCTGAGATGCACCAACCTGTTACTCGACAATGATTGTCAGTTGATTCAGTGTTTTACTAGAATGTCTTGTGATTTGTAGGGTCAGTGGGAAGGACCATCAGGAGACAGAATGTGCTTCACGTCCCAGGTCCACGTCATCCCCTACACTTACCCGCACGGAGCTTGCACAGATGATGTGTCCTGCTATGGAACTCTCGTCTGAATATCTCAGCTTGATTCAAGCGAAAGACATTACGGGAACATTTGTGCTCACACTTTATTCGTATAAGCTGAATATCTGGTAGCAGCAAAATACTTTGTATTTCCAGAACTCTGAATGGACATCAGTTATTTGGTGGTAGCAGTTGAAGCTCATAAAACATGTCTGCTAAGCTATAGCTTCGCTTGGGCCACATTCAAAGCGATTAATGCCGTACAGAAGATGTCTGCAAACTGCTGGCTACATAAGTCCCTGCTATTAGCGTTTCAGAATTGTGATAATTATGTAGATCTAAGCCTCACGTGTAAATAAAAGCATTAGGAAGATCGATCTCTTTCTTCTTCTTCTTTTCTTCCTTTTCTATTTCGTCTTCTCTTCCTTATCTTTCGTTTTTACGTCTCATTCTCCTTCTTCTCTTCCTCCTTCTGCTCCTCCTACTCCTTCTCCTTCTTGCTCTTCTTTTATTTATTCTTCTTGGTTTTCAAATGATCGATTTACTTGACTTGAAATAAAGGCGAAATTATTTTCTTTCACCCGAGTTCCATATACTCGTGACAAGTTAGCTTACTGGTCAACTAGTGCAAAATACTTTCCTCGATCGAAGTGCACGTCTTGCAATCTCTTCTGCGAGGTTGTTCCTCGAAGTTACAGAAAAGGTATAACCAGTTTAACCAGGACCAATACAAATGAGAGATTTGCTTCTTCATTGCAACTTCAGAGACATAAAACAACATTTGAAACTACAATGTTCTTACGTAACTCAAACGCATTCACACTTGTACATCTTCCATGCAAATGATGGACTGGTGTGCCCGGCGCCGTCGCCATCCGCAGCAGCCGCTAAGCCCTCAAGTCGAAACTAGTCGCTAAGTTATCGACTGCTAGCGATTTCGTTCACTTAATATTTTGCTTGTTGTTTTAATCCCGATTTCCAGGTTTCGAGTTGACGAAGACACCAACAGCAGCAGGGCCGGATTAACATTTTGTAGGCCTGGTTCCAAAATTGTATAGTAGGCCCCTATAATATATTATGTTCAATCACTGGCGGCGATCTTGTTTGGCATGTGGGGCGGGGGAAGGGAACACCGGACACTTTTGACCCGATCTGGTCAAAAAAGAGGTGAAAAAGTTCTTCGCGCTGACAAATTAGAGGTGAGTATACGCTACAGTATTTTATGAGTTTAGCCTACACTATAGTATTTTAATATAAATAAATAAAAATATTTTGTGAGGCGAGTATACGGTCTCTAGAGGTGAGTACACGCTGTATACCCGCGCATACGCTCGACTACAGCCCTGGTCACCCAGTCTTAAAGGTGGTGGGTCTTGTCTCCCTCGACCACCCGGGATCGCCACCCATGTGTACAATCAATAAGTGGTGACGAAATTTAAATTATGGCACAGATATTTATGAATTTAAAACTGTTTACGACGTGTTTTGGTAATAGATAATAATAATATCATGGAAATCTATCCGTTGCACAATTTCACACTTAATGTTCATAAGTGTTGAAGTGTGAAATTTGTCAGTCTATCCTGTTCCATCGTAGATCTTAAAGAAGTACTGCGGAGAGTTGAATCTACTGTGAAATTTATATCTCAGCGCGTGGATTGGCATTATAGGATCTACCGAAATATTTGGCAATGCATACAATGGAAATTTTCTAGGATGTCCAGAGTACTTAGCAGAATATGACCCTTTTATTGCAGGGTCAGATCTTTCGTAGGCCTAGTACCTGACTGCAGGTCTGATTTCGCGTGCTCGTGTCACTGCGTCAGTCGTGTGTAGGCCTTCAACTCCATTGGTAAATTTGGTTCTTCGTTGGCAACGGCACTGGCATATGCAAGAACACCTTCAGCTGGGCAAAGGCAAGGCTGAGCTGCCCCGTGCGGCTGCTGAAAATGGCATAGTGCTGTGGACTCTGACGCCCAACGGTGATGGGTAGGACTCCGTAGGAGAGGCTAGAGGCTATAAGCAGCCTCAGCAGAGTAAACTGTCGTGAACGGTCACAAATCTCTTGGATGTCCGTTTGCAAGTGATTATCGTTGGCAGTGAAACCAGCGTATTTAAAAAACTGAATACCAGTAGTTAAAAATTTTAAGGCCGCCTACTAATGCCAATGGTAGGCCCCTTATTAATGACATGTTTGGTAGGCCTGGGTCCTGGGACCCAGTGGAACCATAGTTAATCCAGGCCTGAACAGCAGGACATGAGCAACACACAATACAATACAATACAATACAATATTCGTTTATTGATGAAAATATGCCCACATGCCGCAACTTCGTAGGCCCCTAAATTATAAGAGAAAGATTTTGCTCTATTAGTAAGAGTTCTTATAGAGAATACGGGGATATAGTTGGTGTTGCCTTTTTTGTAAAGTGAATTCATGCATTCTATTACGAAGATGGTGTTGATGATTACGAAGAGGGGGAATAAATGCCAGTGTACATGATTCTCGTTCTGTGCTACTGTATGAAAGAGACACGCACCAGCAGTTTCGGCCAACTGGTTGGCAGTAAGATCGGGTACTGCTATAGCCTAAATTATCCTCGCTTTATTCGATTTATCAAGCGCTCAATTTTGAGTTTGTCCTTAGTGTAACACCACCACGCTGGTGAGGCATACATTAGTTGTGCGATCGCCGTTGCCATTTCGATGTCATTTGCGTTCCCAAGAGAAATCCAGGGTTTGGGCCCATTTTTGGCGAACTATGCTACCGTAGGTGAGACATGCAATAGGCCTATTAATATAGGCAGAGACTTTAATTTTGCATTTTTAGTTTCTTATCACATTAACTATCATCTGTTACTGCTTCAATTAAAAATCAATTCTCATCTTCGTATTTTAATGGCAGAACCCGTAACATTTGTGTAAATTACTATTTGTAATCCTGTGTGCCTCTTCAACATAACAACTGTTTTAGATATATAGATTGAGAAAGCGCTGCAATGCAACCTTGGACCTAGTGGTGTGTTTCATTCCTTTTGTAAAGACTTAAATGTGTCACAAAATCACATTAACATTAATTTTCATAGCCCCCTGTCAGCATACCCACATGGAGCAGAGCCCACATTCCCATATTGGACGGTAAATAGAGCCCATATGGGTCCCATCTAATGCCCACGGAAATGATGACACGGTCAGTACAGTATGAGGTAAAATGCATTATATTGTTAGATAATTAATCAGGTGTGTCCAATAGACATATCTGATTACCTGAGAAGTCGATAGCAACTCGTTAAGTCAGTCGATGTCTAAGCGACTTAGTCAGTCGATAAGCATGCGACTTAGTCGACTGAGTCGCTAAGTCAGTCGCTAGCTCATCAAGTCAGTCACTAACTCCTTAGCGACTGACTCCGGGTACTAAGTGAAGTCGGTGACAAACAGGGAGAAAGGTTTCACCAGGACATTGCTTTGATGGAAAGCGGTATCAGGGCAACTGGAATCCATCAAGGCTGACAGATTATTTTAGACACTGAAAAGAAAACCATCATTGCTGAGTTCAAACGTAAATCATTAGCAAAACGTCTTAGCTCCATTGAGTCAATGCAATATGTCGCATGATTTCGCCCAACCACAGAAAAGCGTGAAGCTGCCTTCATTCTAGAGGTACGCTCGAAAGGAACAACCAGCTCACATGCTGTTTTTTAACGTTGTTAGCAGCGCAGCCATCGACATACTAAAAAACAGGTCTCAGCAGAATTGAAGCCATTGGAAGTTACAATGCATATCTATACATATTTCTCAGTTGCTGCCAACCTTTGATTTTGTAAATGTCACAGTCAACAGATATCGACGTATGTAGTTGCCATACCAGATCTGCCAAGTTGGTTGTAATACAGTTATGGCTCCCCATTGCGTTGGTTGATTTCATATTGCATTCTATTGTTGTTTCTTACTGAAATTAGATGACAGCAGAGCTCAAACCACAAATTTGTTCAACCTTCAATCACTTTCTTACTTACTTTACTTTTTCAGTCAGAGGCTCTTGTAGAAATGAGCAAGCTCATTTATTCCTCCACTTATAAATGCTCTTCTTGGCAATATTTCTATATTTCTTCTGAAGGAGTGCTTTGATGCTATATACTCAATCATTACATCTAATGTAAACTTCTTTTTGGATGAATTCTCCTTCTCATGGCATAGTGAATCTTCTGTTGACCTCTCAAAATTATAGATCAAGTTTGAATTTTTTCCAAAAGACATGAACCGTTTGCACGTTCAGTTTGAATAACATAAAAAGTCATTCATCTTCGAACTAGCTATTTTCTCCCATTCGATATGCATAGGCCTGTAAGTTTCGTTCAACATAAAATGCCCTTCTTGTTGATCATAATGATATTTTACACTCAATGGACAAGAGTAAAGTTACAGCACTTGTTCATCCTAACTTCTGTTACATTTGATGGGGGGCCTACTGCTGACCAAGTTTTATTTTGCATCGCTTCAAAACTGGTTTTTGGGCTTCTGATCCTGCCTTAGATTGGGTTGCTACATATTTCAGTCCACGCACTCAATCAGTATAATATTATTTAAATGGTAAATATTCGGTCATCGTTATGCTAACATACCGCAGGGTTCGGTCCTTGGTCCTGTAGTGTTTACATTTACACCACACCATTTGGCGTCCTGCTTGATAATCATTCACTCTGGTATCTATTGCTGCGCAGATAGGCCTAACACTGACATTTACAATTCTTTTGGATGTCTCGAGATTCATCTGTGCAGCTGTTAGCTACTATAGTTGAAGTGTGACAGCAGAGAAAACTCCTGAATTCTTGTAAGGATGAAGTTTTGCTACTAAGCATGCCACATCAGCTCAAAAAGTTTGAATGGTTAAAATTGTTAAAATTGGGGACTCTTTATCAAAGTTAGCTGGGTATGATTGTTACTTGGACATTGTTTTTACTCTGCTATATCCCTTATCGACTACGTCATAAATGCGTGGCCTCTTTCTTCTTCGTCGGAAGGCTTCAACCGTCTCTTGATCGCGTTATAACTGTTTGCCAAATCAGTCATATCTATTGCATATTACGTCAGTGGCTTATCTTAAGTCTATTATCTGGTTAAATCTAAATCTAGAATTATTCTTGAGAAAGGGCTTTTGGTTTGCTGGACCTAAGCTTTAATATTCTCTTCCTGTCTCTGTTCGCTCGCTCCTTTTACGGAGTTCTTTAAACAGTTCTTTAAGTTAAGACTTGCTTTTTCAAGTGGATTTTCCACATTAGGGTATTAACCAACTTACTTTGGGTTTGTGCATTCGACACCGGTGCTATGCAAGTTTCTGATTAATAAAATTAACCTGCTGCCTACTTGCTTACTATGCACTTTGTACGGCATTGCACATTAAAGCTCTTTAAAAACGGGAGTAGCTGTGTCTTTCAATATTGTTGACATTTTGATAATATGCAACAATATATTATGTATACCAACTTTTTACCATACACAACGGCAGGGAGACCAGCAATAAATTGCCTGCGATAAACTGCTGAAAACCGCGGGAATCTCACACATGTTGCATTAAAACCTACCAAATCAAATTGCTCTGATTGTAACCCTACGTTATCATGTCCAGGCACAGATGTAACGATAAAGAAATGACCGACGAACGTTATTTTCTGGGTTTTATCTCTAAGTAGGCCCTATGTATAAAGACAAAATAAAGATACTGAAATTTTCTGTCTACATGCATGTTCGTGCAATTGAATAGTCATAACTGATAATGCGCCCCATCATTCTATACCAAGGCGAGACATTTTAATGCAAGCATAAATTTATTGTAATAAAGACTTCTCTCTCGTCCATGGGTGTCTGGAGGGGCCCCTGGATTTTGCAAATAATTTCTAAAAATAAATTTTTTGATTATGACTATTGCAACAGATCCAGCACGATTTTCAATGCGAAGAAACACTTAATTATTTAGGTAAAGTCCTTGATCATCATTTATTTTTAATTTTTTTCTATGCAAATTTGTTATGCAATAGCGTCATTTTGCCTCCCCCAAATTTTTTGCCGCTCCTAAAAAAATCTTGCGCACCCCTGAAAACATTCCTGCGGACGCCCATGCTCTCGTCCCTTAACATTGTAAACGTACTTAGCTATTGTTACTCAAAGTCGAAGCTGTAGACCTATAACTTATAATTTCCTAGTTTTGTCAACGTACAGAAAAATATCTGGTAGTATGCGCCAATAAAAAGTAGCTTACTTTGACAAAATACACCTTTTATATATGCATCCTAAACGCTGTAGCAATGTACAGTGGTGTCTGCTCTTAGTTGACATGAATTTTACTAGTGAATTTTCATACAAATGAACTACCTTTCATCCCGATAAGCGAAACCGGTGATCAGGGTCTCCGTATGGATTCGTATAAAACCAGCGCAGATCAGCTCTTGCCTCAGATGTTACGCTGTTCGATTGACGCATGTGACATCGGAGAAAGAAGAAGTGCACTGAAAAGATGGTGGTTTCCTGGCACCCAGCAGCAGCAGTAGCTGCTCTGGTCTTAGCAGTCTTCGTTGGTTCATTCAGTCCTAGCAACGCTTACGATTGGGTAGATATTCTTCACTATACGACGTCTTTCGTCTGGTAATCTGCAAGTGTTAAAAAGAGATACACAAATTTTGTAGCTGGAATGTTCGTCTTAGTGTTCAGCTCTCGCGAATAATCTGGTGTCCTGCGCTTAACTTTCAAGTGGCTCTTAAGAAATTTGGAATTTACGATTACGATTAGTAAAGATTATCTGACTGTCGACAGGTGTGATCAAACGCAATGAAATAGGTGCTTTAGTTGGGGAGCTACGATTATGTTCTTTTATTTAGCCTACAAAGGAAATTTGAAATGGCGCGATAGGCTTTCGTAGCAAACTTTGTATGTCTCTTGAATATAACTGTGACATTTTGGAAATGCAATATCTCATACTAACGTTAAACCTTTGACGGTATCAGGTAGCTGCTTTCAAGGTTACATTTTTTATTATATACGCAGGGAACTGCGCACAAAATCAGATCTTTTTCTTTGGTCGACTCTACAAAGCAGTTCTTTTCTCAGGCCCACCTTTTCGAACTTCTGCAAAAATGCAACATCGGAGAATTGTTGTGCTTGATAAAGTAGGCTCCTTGCCTCACACTACATCTACAAGTGGATAACCTTTAATGCAAACGGTTACCTTGTCTAATCGCAATCGTAATCTCTAAACTTCTAAGGGCCACTCGAAGGCCAAACGAGGACACCAGCCTATTCACGAACCTTGAGCAAATTGTCCAAAGTCGCTTCGCAGTGGCTTGAGGTCGATTCGAACCTGCGATCCTTTGGTTACAAGGCACCGAACATACCGCTACACCTCTGGGTCCTACACAAAACATTCACTCCAGCATTGTCCGACACCCTGAATTCGATAATTCGCAACTAAATTGCGTCACATTTAACAATGTATTCCACCTGGAATCGAACCTATCACTTATGACTGTTGTGGTAGACCGTTGAGACCGACCTGGATCGTTACGTACATAGCGACGATGGTTACTTTAGTTGGGAGGAGCTAACGTCCTATGACTACGAAGGAGTGACCCTTTACATCCTCAACATGACTTCGCAAAAGTACCAAGAGGGTAACTATATCCGTAAATGACATGACTTCCAATGCAAATAGCGATTTCCTATGATGTTCTTGTTCTCTATTCAGATCGTTTACATTTACAACAAGTTACAAGTTAGAACAGTAGATAAAGGCTAATGCCAAGCTATTGCATGCATGTATTACAATTTATGCATTCATGCACGCATTGCATATAAACATTTTCAAAGCGTATTTTCCTAACACAGCAAAGGCGATATATAAATTGTATTTCATAGACCGAGTCCAGGACTCTTATCTCTTCCGGATCCTATCAGCAATGTTGAAAGAGTAAAAATTGTCAAATTGCTGGGTGTTCTTTTTCGAGAAGACTTAAAATTTGATGACCATGTTTCATTTATTTTGAAGATATGCAGCCAACGTCTATACCCCCTAAAAGTCCTCCGATCTCAAGGAATGTCTCCCAGCAAACTAAAGAACATTTTTCAAGCCCGGAATCTAGTACAAGTTCTGAGTGTTGCATAAAAATACAGTTTTATGTGTTTGCAACTATATATTCTAACACTTTAGATTAATGTGTATTACACATGTATTATGTATGCACATAAGTTAAAGAGCTCATTAAACATTCTAGATTATTATGCAAACGATGTATGATTATGTAAATGGCAAATTAAACTTTCTAGACTGTTAAGTAAAATAGGAATTCTGTACATGTATAGTTAACACCTAGCGTTCATGATTATTATGCTACAGATGTTTTTAGAAATAAACTTTTTATTGCATTGTTAAGCACCACTTCATTGGTCTGATATAGTTTGTGCAATTAGGCGACCCTGACAGCGGAACGGTTTCGTTCCTTTGGGTTTTCCTTTTGTCACTGATCGCAATGTAACTTAAGTTCGTGTTACTATGTAAACTGTGTAATTGTTCAAAGATTGGTGAACAATAAAATAATTTGATTGATTGATTGATTGATTGATTGAAAGCCCTTGTAGTCTCCCGACTAACCTATGCCATACCATCTTGGGGGGATTCCTGTCGGCTGTACTGGGTGGAAAAATTGAATCATTTTTGCGCAGGGCTGGGCGCAGTAACCTCGTTAGTGGTGATGGCTTAACTTTAGAGAAGATTTGTGAAAAAATTGAATTGAAGTTCTTTAAAAGCATCCAGTCACCTCAACACTGTCTTCACCAATTACTGCCTGCAGAGCACCTTCATAGATTCAACTTAAGAAAAAGGGGACATGCATTTGAATTACCGCACTTTAATACATTGCTGCATAAGAAATCCATCATTCGCTCACTGTACAACTATAAAAACTGGGTTAATGCTGGTTCTAGTACCTGTTCTGATACCTAAACTGGCTCTTTTTGTCGACGATAGTAATGCTTATGTTCCTTAGATCATAACTTTAGTTATAGATAGGCCTGTGTATGTATATAAGACATTATCGAATTGTTTATTATACTGTACATGTATGTAAATAAGACATTATAGAATTGTTTATAATACTGCTTGTGTTTAAACTGATACCTTTTACTGATATTGTGATGTTTTTGTATGTATTGTTGTAATGTATGAGCGTTTGTCTTGTACTAATAAAAGATTACTTACTTACTTACTTACTTAGGTAAGTCTAATTCAGTGCAATTGAACTGTAATGTTTGTTCCTGTTAAGAGATGTAATTGAATATGGCTTCTATTGTGTGTACCCTGGAGTATCAAGCCTTCGGTGTCGTTCATTGTAGAGACCCTTGTTAGTCATCCCATTTGGTGGCACATCATGGGAATTGCAGTTCCAGACCAGATTGACTACCCGGATTTCGGAATGCTGTGGATCGGCGGTGCATCTAATGACGACGAGGTCCTCATGTGAGTCATTGTATTGTATTGTATCTAGAAATTTATAAAGCGCCTCTCGCCGAATAACGATTCAGAGGCGCTCTCAGCACAGAAGCCCCGGGGAAACAAAAAGCCCTATAGGGAACGCGAGATCGATGAGGAAAAGCCAGTCATTAGTTTGGCCTTGAGCAGAGGGGAAGGTCATTCCAGATTGTTGGACCCACTGCCTCTACAGCAAATGCCCGTTGCTAGACCAAGGCATTTTTAGCTCTGGGAAAAAAGATCGAGCCGGTTTACAGAGCGCAGTGAGCGAGAAGATGCAGATAGCGGCTTTCGCAGATAGTTCTAGAGATATTTCGGAGCAGTATCGGTTGTGATTTAGAGACAAGGAAGAGAATCTTGTAACGGATGCGCGCAACAATAGGGAGTCAGTGCAGGACATCAGGCATGTAAGTAGTGATATGGGCAAAGCGAGGGAGTCGAGCAATGAGTCTAGCAGAAGCATTTAGAACAGATTGAACGGGGGAGAGATGCTGCTTAAGGAAACCCACGAGGAGCGAGTTGCAGTAGTCCAAGCGTGAGCAGACAAATGCGTGAACTATGGTGGTAAAGACAGAAAGTGAGACCGAGCGTCTGATGGCACTGAGATGCCTAAGTTGAAAGAAGCAGGAGCGAGTCATGTTGGAGATATGCTCTGTGAATGTGAGAGAGGAGTCAAGTGTGACTTCCAAGTCGCGAACGGTGGAAGAGTAGGTGTAAGCAGGAAATTTGTCAGTCAGCAATGGAAAGTCGAATTTAGCAAGCTGCTGCCTAGTCCCAAACCAGATCAATTGAGTCTTAGCAGTGTTGAGGCAGAGACGGTTAGTCGACATCCAGTAGTGAGGTCAGAGACAAGATGGTCAATCGAGCGAACATGGGAGAGTTGATCAGTTGACGGACCATGTATAAGAGCCTGAGCATCATCTGCATAAAGATGGCCATTTGCCCCATGTTTAGTAAATAGAGACGGGATATTCAGCAGTGAAGAGGATGTATAGGATGGGACCGAGCACCGAGCCATGGGGAACACCAAATTCAACCTCTGTCCACTGAGTCCTGGTTTCACCAAGGCCAACCAACTGTGAGCGGTCAGAGAGGTATGGTTTAAACCAAAGAAGAGGAACACCAGAAAGGCCACAGGACAGTTGCAGTCGCTGAAGCAGGATCTCATGGTCAACCATGTCAAACGCAGATGAGACATCAAAAAACGCCAGGAGAGAGAGATGAGAGTGATCAATAGCTGTATAAATATCAGACAGTAGGGACAAGAGAGCAGTTTCGGTGGAATGGTGGCCCCTGAAGCCAGATTGGGCGGCCGGCAGAAGCCAGCTTGCTCAAAGTAGAGGAGTAGCTGGAGTGAAACTAGTCTTTCAAGGATCTTTGAGAGGAAAGAAAGATGGGAGATAGGCTGGTAATTTTGACAGGCATTCTAGTCAAGGTTTTGCTTTTTAAAGGTCGGGAAAACAATAGCCCGTTGATGGAAAGCAGGTAGATAACCCTCAGAAAGCGACCTGTTAAATATATAAACCAGAACTGGAGCTAAATCATCTAAAATGTTCACCAAAATAAATGGGGGGAAAGGGTCCAATTCGCATGATTTTTTGTTTGATGATCCAATTATATGACGAAGTTTTGTTTCAAGGATTGGATGGAATCCTTCGAACGTGTGGTAGAATTGCGGAGAAGGGGCATTAAGAGTCTTCGCTCGAAGATCAGCAATCTTCCGTGTCATCATCTGGAGAAAATCCTCACCAGAAAAGGCAGGAGAACCAACTGAGCGCGTGCCCTGTTCCAGTAGACCGGAGATCGAGTACCAAACACGTTTTGGGTTGTCTTTATGTTGTTCAACCAGGCCCTGCCAGTTGTGAACCTCCTTCTGGCGATAAAGGCGATGTAATGCTCGGAGTTGGGTCACCCACTCACGATGGTCAGTATGGTCGCGAGATCGTCGATAACGCCTTTCCAGGCAACGCGTGCGACGACGAAGTCCACGACACTCGGCATCAAACCATAGTGCAAGCGGTCTATGTCGAGGCCGAACTCTCCGAAGCGGGAGTACTTGATTGATTAGCTGAGACATGGTATCCGTGTAGAGATTGAAGAGATCGTCCATGGAGAGAGTATGAAGATGCGATTGTTCTCGTGAAAGCTCCAAGTCCTGAATATACTTGCTGAAGGCCACATAGTCGAGCGATTTCCAGCCGCGTACAATTCGGATTGTATGTATCGGAAGTGAATGAAGTGACGGAAGAAGGAAATCGATAAGTGAATGATCGGAGATGGTTGGTGGTTGAACATGAAACTGGTGTACTGTAGTGTCGTCGGTGGTAATGATTAAATCCAGGATACATCCCTGACGATGGGTGGTCAAATTTACATGTTGAACGAGACCAAACTGCTTAAGAAGCTCTAGAAACTGTTCAGTAGACGGATTGGCGTTCTTCTCAAGATGGGTGTTGAAGTCATCAAGTGTAACTAGTTGACTGTTACGTGTGGCTATGTCACATGATACGTGAGTCATGTCACATCTATTCATCATGTAATCGTTATGCCGGTTACATTTGGTAATCAACTCATTAAGGCACCCTGGGTAAAGTCATCATGAAAGTAAATCACTTAATTAATTAATTATTATTCATAAGTAAGTAAGTACATTCTTTGTTTTTCCTGGTTGCAACCCATTCCAGTGTAATACAACATTAAAACAACTGTCACAAGCAAAGAAGTATTGGATAAAGCATTCTACATATAGAGGTGTTTTCATGTTATGATCTGCTATTGGCAAAACACGGTCGTGGGAACGAGGTCGGAGGAATAGATTTTGGGGGGAAACAAGCCCGCGGAGGACATGGCCAGGGACCAGGGTGTCCCAGAACCGCTGAAAACAAATGATCGTCGGCTTGAAGGTATACCCGTGATCGATCGAGTCAGTCGATCAAGTCGATCGAAACTCGGCCAAGTCGAGTCGGTCGATAAATCTTCGACTCGATCGACTTGCAAGTCGAGTCGATCATATGTTTTGACAAGTCGAGTCGATCGTTGTTTCCTCGACTTGACTCGACTATGAAATATTTTCTTACTATTTTTACTGCTACTTCACAAAATGACTCACATGATGTGATGACGTAATGCTTTGTAAACGTACAGCTTAGTGACAGCTAGGCCTACCGTATTAACCTGATTTGAAGTTCAGTGCAAACTGAGCCTCTTGGTGATTTCGTATAGTGGAAGGCTGGAAGCTGCAGATACTTTTTTCACAGTTTTACGGTGAAATTGGAAAGATTAAGATGCGTAAAAAATGCGCTTTTTTCATGAAATTTCAACTTTGTAGTCAGCATGATGTAAAAATAGTTATTTTACATCATGTTAGTCAGTAACGACGATCTCAAAACTATCGAATGTCTGTATGTTATATAGGACGGGACTGAATGCATCGACTTTGGCCAAGAGCAGTAGCTCGGAGTGTTTAATAGTTGCGTGAGCTAACATCAGGCAAAGTACAGACCTAAGATGGATAGAATTATACATTATATCCGATATAACCAATAAGAATATTTTGCCATTTGTTACAATCAGTGGAAAAGTTTATTATACTATGCCTACATATTCATGAAATGAAACGCGTCTAGGCCTAGAGCACAATAGGTCAATAACTAGCCTACTTCAGCTAGCATCAAATACAAAGCGCCAGCCAAAATTTGTGTGAGCATGCTTGTGCCTTGGCGCTACAGAGCCAAAACTTGTGTGAGAATTGGCACCTTTGGCGCCATTGCTCCCTTGCCCAGAGATACAGTCCAAGTCGACAAAGTCGACCAAGTCGATCATTTATTTGCCAAGTCGATCGAGTCGACGAGAGGTCGACTAGTCGACAAAGTCGATCGAGTCGATCGTCGGCCGAGCCAAGTCGATCGTAGCAGCTCGACTCGATCGATCACGGGGTATACTTGAAGGCACAATTGTTCAAAAGTCTGACTGTCACTGGGGAGGCATTTATTACGATTCAATCTATTCATAACTGGCTGGAACGTACTTCTGTTCGTCTGGCTCGAAAATCCCCACCATTCAGAGGTAGTATACAGCAGGCGAGCCACCGTAGTCAATCAATCAATCAATCAATCAATCAATCAATCAATCAATCAATTTTGTTTATTCTATCCAAGCTGACATCATAGAGCATCACATCATGAAGCCCGTTGAGACAAAGAGAAACCTACTGTATAATATGCAATTTGAAAGAGACAAAATTAAACTCAGAGCGAAAGACACAAGGAACTGAGCAGGACGATCAAATTCAAGGAAAGAATTCCAAAACTTAGTTCCAGCAATCGACAAAGTTTCCTCATCAGAGCATTTCCAGTTATAGCATGAGCAGAGAAAGGGTATCTTACGAAGTAGGGCTATAAAAATACGGTAGTTTTGCGCCATGTGTATGGATAGGACTAGATTAAAATTGTCAGTTTATGCAAACATAAATAATATTGGTACATAACCACAACATTACACGATCTTAAACTTTTAGGTGGACCTAACCCTGGTCCTCATAAAACTTCTGACCTAAAAAACATAGAAGCTTCAATTATTACCAATATACACAGTTTGCGAGTCTTTGTGAGATTGCGAGTGCGTTCCTGTGAGTTTGACAGGTGGCGATGATAAGTTTTTTAAATGTCTTCATTAGAACTGATAATCAGTTATCTCTGACCTGTTTCATTCAGTGGCCCTTTCCTATTGACCAATAATTATTAGCGCCAATGAAAACGTGTTTTCGCAAACTCGGTTTAGCAAAAACAAAAAGTCGAATCGGACATTCCGTGAACGCGCTTTCTGGTGTATCGGCTCCCAGAAAGTCTCCCATTGAAAATTCTAATTCACCTGAATCCGTTGAAGAAACATTCTTCGTTTATCTTAAGATGCATATTTTTACAAGTGCTATAGGATAGTCATGTTGCTGTCCCTTTATAAGTCTAATAAAATACTCCAATACCGGTAGGCTACATATATTCATAACGTATACCTCGAGGTTCGGCTTAAACATGAATCCGCACACTTTAATCTCTATAGCTATTATAGTCATCGTACTGTAGAGAAACAGGGCCTGTGCCCTCCCGTGTTTGTTTGAGTGTGCTGTATGGACTGGCACTTATTTATGTTTGCTTTACATGACACTTAATGTACTGGTAAAGTTTCATTTTTTTGCCACGGTTTAGTTTGGAGCTCATGAATATGCATTTGCTCCGGTGAAATTTTGCTGATAATTAGCGTTAGCTGCATAGTCGGTGAAGGCTGGATTTTCACCGGTGGCGATTGGTGCCCGCCAAATGCTGTTTGCCATGCATTTTGTGAGTTCATTTGAGTGCATTTGCACCGATATGGGCCGGTGAAGTTTTTGCCAGTACTTAGCGTTAGATGCATGGCCGGTGAAGGTGAAACTTCACCGGTGAAACTTTTGCGCGCCAAATGCCTTGTGTCTTAAGTTTCTTGGTACGAATATTCACCAACGATAGGCCGGTGAAATTTCTCCGGAACTTCACCGATATTTTGCATAGTAATAAGGGCCGGTGAAATTTCTCTTTTCACTGCGGTGGAAAACTTCACCACCGCGGGGTATAAATAGGACCCCTTTGATTAGATAGTCTAGTCTAGTAGTCAACTCGGTAAAGGAGTCGTCGTGGAGTTGAGTTAAGAAGTTGGAGTTGAAGCAGTTGTAGAGAGAGTTTAGTTCGGTCGTCAGTTAAGCATTGATTTCGCAACATTGCGCTGTTCGGAGAAACTTGGACATTTTCGTAACTTTGATGAAAGTGAACTTTGTCAAGAGTTTGTGTTTGAATTGCGAGTGTCGAACTTTTGCCTACTACTTTGAAGAATTGTGGATTAAAGAAACTGTCTGCAGAACTGAGTTGTTTCTTAAGTCTCCTGCTATACTCCGGGAGCCGGACACGCGTTCGGACATACGGGCGACTCGGTCATCGGTATCCTGGTAAACGTGGCGCCGAGTCGTCCGCTGCCTTCCATTCAGAGGAAAAGGGTCAAGAGCCAGTTACGCCACAAATTGGTACCAGAAGTGGGGTGGTACTTTCTGCTTCCGGTCGGTTCTGGTTTGGAAGAAGACTGTTTCTGTCCGGGATTTAGTGGTGACTGTTCGACACGGCTTCGAAAATGACGGACGAGGAGCGAACCATCATCTACTCGCTTCTGGACTTGGACGAACTGCAACCTGCCCAGCCAAGCACTTCAACTCCGGTTGCGAACAAGACGGGGAAGAAAACCACCTTCGACCCGAATCAACTGCTAGAGAGTATCGATTTCGACGGGCCGGAATCGACAAAGCCGAAAACGTCGCGTGTGAAAAGGGAGCTGCCAACTACGCCGAAACCGCTGGAGACTGCCGGTGTTGTTCTTGGTTATCGGAAGACACCGATGAAGCCTGGGAAGTTTGACGGCACGGGTTCGTTGGAAAGCTTTCTAGTACAATTCGAAGTCTGCGCACTCCACAACGGTTGGACGGCGGTGGATAAAGTCGATTTCTTGCGTTGCGCCTTGGATAAAGCGGCGACTCAACTGCTATGGGATTTTGGGTCGCAGCCGGACGTTACCTACGAGGAGCTGACCGAACGTCTACGACAAAGATATGGCACTGAAGGCCAAGCGGAGACCTTCAGAGCGCAGCTGTATTACCGTCGCCAACGCCAGGACGAGACCATGAGCACGCTGCTTCATGACATCCGAAGATTGGTGGTACTTGCCTACCCAGTGCCATCGAACGAAACTACGGAGATAGTTGCTAAAGATGCATTCTTGGAGGCTCTGCGGGACCGCGAACTGTCGTTGAAGGTACGGGAACGTGAGCCAAAAACTTTGGATGAGGCGTATCGCACAGCGCTTCGTCTGGAGGCTTACCAGAGAACTTCAGAGTCGGAGGATCGGCGGAGACCGCCCGATCGGGTGCGCGGGACCGCCGAGGCCGACGCTACAAGCGAACTTCAATCCAAGCTGGATCACTTCCTGGCGACGCAACGTGACGAACAGAGACGATGGCAGCGGGAGATCGAGGCAAAGATCGACCGACAATTCGAAGCCTGGAGGAACTTCGCACCGACGAACCGAGATGTCAATTCCGACGTCAACCCCGGAACCGCCAACGCACCTTCGAGTCTGCCTAACCAGGGGCGGACGATGACCTGCTTCGGGTGTGGCCGACCCGGCCACATCGTTCGGGACTGTCGTCAGGGACGACGACGGTTCAACAACCGCACGCCCAACGTCGCCGCCGCAGGACCGGAAGAGCAAATCGCCGAGGAGGAGGTCGCTGTGAATCATACTACGCGGAGTCGGACATCCAATAGAGCCAGCCAAAATGCAATCTACATTCGAGGATCCATCGACGGGAGGACGCAGCTATGTTTGATCGACACCGGTTCTGAGGTGAGCCTTGTACCTGTTTCAGCTGTTGAAGGTTTAGAGCTACGCCCTTGTACCCGTTTCCTGATAGCTGCTAATGGGACGGAGATTAAGGTCCTGGGTGAGGTTACAGTTCCTCTTAAGATTTGGCGAGGGTTTGCACTAACGACTACCTTCCTAGTCTCTGACCAGAGAGTAGAAGCAATGCTGGGTATGGACTGGCTTAGACAGCACCGCTGCCGGTTGGGCTTTGGTACAGGAGCGCTATTTGTGGGGCGCAAAAGGATTCCCTTAGTGAAAGGCAATGGGTCTTCTTGGTGCAGACGCGTAATAGTAGCTGAGGAAGTATTGGTCCCGCCAAAAAACCAGCAGGATGTTAGTGCAAAGACTCTCTACTCAGAATTAAACCGTACCGCATCGGCGTGGATGACTGAAGCCACGGAGCTTCAGCCGGGTGTCCATGTTGCCCGAGTAGTCATTGGAGAGGAGGCCAGCACTCCGCAGATTCGGGTTATTAATTTGACGGAAGAAACGGTCAAGTTAGAAAAAGACAAGTCGTTAGGCGGGTTACACCCTGTGCAGGTACAGTCCCGTGAAAGTAAGAATGAGACCAGGGAAAGCGGATCTGTATCAGATGTAAGCGAGATGCTGATGTGCGATCTTTCCGAGGAAGTACCGGCGGATGCAAAAGAAATGGCTGAGCGAATGCAGACAGCGTATCAAGTGGTGCGTGAATCTTTGAAACGAGCTGCAGAACGGCGGAAACATGAGTATGACCTCCGCGTCTGCCCAGCTGCATTTAGGCAGGGGGAAGAAGTTTTGTATTTTTCGCCAAGAAGGTACAAGGGCCGTAGTCCTAAATGGCAGAAGATGTAAAGTGGTCCGTACACTGTTCTTCGTCAATGTGGGCCCGTCAACTTCTTAATACAGCGCTCAAAGAAAACGCCGCCTTTTGTTGCACATATAGACAAGTTAAAGAAATATTACAAGTGTTCTGAGGAAGATGATCCTGAAGACTCGGAGCCGGTACCGAGTCAGCCGGACGAAGTATTCGGCGAAACCTCAAGACCACGACGGGTTGTGAGGAAACCCGTTCGGTTTTTGTAGAGAATTTGCAATAGGACGGCGCCGATTTAAGGATCAATCTGCTCGGGTAAATTTCGATTTGGTCCTTTGACAATTTGAAATAATCGAGCGCTTGAGGCAAATATTTGCGTACACACCTGTGTATGGAACACGGCGAACAAGAGACATTTAACAGATGTGCTTGCTCGGATAAATCAAGGTTCGCTCCGAGACATCTGTAAGAAGTCGTTCTAACATCACCATGGCAACCACAATGGCCGGTGAAAATTTTGGTTGGTTTGTACAGTTAAAGCCATGGGTGACGTCACAAAAACTTCACCGAAAGCAGCCGGTGAAAATTTTGGCTAATTTCTACAGTTAAAGCCATGGGTGACGTCACAAAACTTCACCGAAAGAAACCGGTGAAACTTTTGGCTGATGTGTAGAGTTAAAGCCATGGGTGACGTCACAAAACTTCACCGAAAGCAGCCGGTGAAAATTTTGGCTAATTTGTACAGTTAGAGCCATGGGTGACGTCACAAAACTTCACCGACGGTCCGGGGAAGAAATCGCCCAGGAGTGCAATGCAAAGCCATGGATGACGTCACAAAACTTCACCGAGTGAACCGTTATAACTGAAGGAACCAGGAAATAACTCACAGTGTTTGAAAATTCAGTTGATAAAGAGACATAATGGAGAGTTTTAAGAAAGACTTTCTTTGCGAGGTCTGTGGGCAATCTTTTGCCTCCTCCAGACTCTGACAGTGACAGTGATGACTCAGTCATTCTCATCGATTAGTGGTGGGGAACCATACGTTTTTATGCCGTCAATGTTTATGTATTTCAATCATTTTCTGTAGAAACGCAATGTTATTTTTATTTGATGATTTCAGTAGCCGAGTGTGCTCTGTAAAACATTCTGCAAAAAAAAAAAAAAAAGAGAAAAAGAAAACAAACAAAAAAAAGAAAAAAAGAAAAAAAAACGAGTAAATAGGCTTATAATGATGCGAACGATTATTATTGCATTTCCGTTTGTACTTGATAATGGACATTGCTAAGTGATTCCAGGATGGCCGCAGATTTGGTCTTCTGTTTTAGGTTGATGTTATGGACTGTTGCGTAATTTTTCTGCGTTCCTGAAAGGGGACTTTCAGTTTTGTTAGTGGGGAGAGGGTGTAGAGAAACAGGGCCTGTGCCCTCCCGTGTTTGTTTGAGTGTGCTGTATGGACTGGCACTTATTTATGTTTGCTTTACATGACACTTAATATACTGGTAAAGTTTCATTTTTTTGCCACGGTTTAGTTTGGAGCTCATGAATATGCATTTGCTCCGGTGAAATTTTGCTGATAATTAGCGTTAGCTGCATAGTCGGTGAAGGCTAGATTTTCACCGGTGGCGATTGGTGCCCGCCAAATGCTGTTTGCCATGCATTTTGTGAGTTCATTTGAGTGCATTTGCACCGATATGGGCCGGTGAAGTTTTTGCCAGTACTTAGCGTTAGATGCATGGCCGGTGAAGGTGAAACTTCACCGGTGAAACTTTTGCGCGCCAAATGCCTTGTGTCTTAAGTTTCTTGGTACGAATATTCACCAACGATAGGCCGGTGAAATTTCTCCGGAACTTCACCGATATTTTGCATAGTAATAAGGGCCGGTGAAATTTCTCTTTTCACTGCGGTGGAAAACTTCACCACCGCGGGGTATAAATAGGACCCCTTTGATTAGATAGTCTAGTCTAGTAGTCAACTCGGTAAAGGAGTCGTCGTGGAGTTGAGTTAAGAAGTTGGAGTTGAAGCAGTTGTAGAGAGAGTTTAGTTCGGTCGTCAGTTAAGCATTGATTTCGCAACATTGCGCTGTTCGGAGAAACTTGGACATTTTCGTAACTTTGATGAAAGTGAACTTTGTCAAGAGTTTGTGTTTGAATTGCGAGTGTCGAACTTTTGCCTACTACTTTGAAGAATTGTGGATTAAAGAAACTGTCTGCAGAACTGAGTTGTTTCTTAAGTCTCCTGCTATACTCCGGGAGCCGGACACGCGTTCGGACATACGGGCGACTCGGTCATCGGTATCCTGGTAAACGTGGCGCCGAGTCGTCCGCTGCCTTCCATTCAGAGGAAAAGGGTCAAGAGCCAGTTACGCCACAGTACATTAACCTCATGAATCTTGACAGTCGGTCAGAAATGCACAAACTGTCCAGTGCTTAATGCTAGGAACTTAGGAGGCATTTTTAACTCCAGTAAAAATGATTTCTGCATCTGCGAACCATGACACAAACAAAGGTTACTGTAACCGTGATAATTATTTAAACCAGAATACCTTCGTATTGAAGTATTAGATAGCAAATGCAATGTACAGATGTTTAGATTTTTCTGTAACAAATTCATCTGTCACATGTGAAGCACTGTTGTTCTGTTGCAGACTACCTGCTGATGAAGTGACAAACGTACTCGCCAGTTCCTTAGCAAACGACACAAAAGCCATCGTAGGATATATGAAACAAGTTCCCAATCAGCCGACAGTTTTCGCTGTAAATATTCCACTGGTCCTCGTCAAGAGAATAATAATGCTTTGTCTATTATTATTATTCTCATTTTTATTATTATTATTATCATCATCACTATTATTATTATTATTATTATTATTATTATTATTATTATTATTATTATTATTATTATTATTATTATTATTATTATTATTATTATTATTATTATTATTATTATTATTATTATTATTATTATTATTATTGTCATCACTATTAAAGCGGTTTTATATAGCGCCCCTTCAAAATTGCCTACTCAGGAGTAGGCCTACTCCCTGCCCAACCAGGGTCGAACAACGCAGTTTTGAGGACAGTAAGAAACAGGATGAAATGACGAATCGGTATTTGACGGAGCTTGGTAGGGAGCCCATTCCAG
The DNA here is from genome assembly GCA_963556255.1 of Allolobophora icterica. Taxonomy (NCBI): domain Eukaryota; kingdom Metazoa; phylum Annelida; class Clitellata; order Crassiclitellata; family Lumbricidae; genus Allolobophora; species Allolobophora icterica. Next base: position 10,043,351 of record OY744617.1, on the reverse strand, counting down.
GTCATGGGGGCAGCCACAGAGAAGGTACGGCGCTGCCGTATGGCTGTCCGCGCGCGGGGAACAATAAGTTCAGCTGGCGCAGCTGAGCGGAGAGATCAACGGCGCTGCGAGCATGAGGTGGCACAGCAGAGCTCCCGCAGCTATCCTTCAAAGCACCGTCGGACCAAGGCAGAGATTCGATAAGTGATGCGCTGTGGCTAAGGGAGCCAGTGGAGGACGTCGCTCATATGCGCATATAATGTTACTGTACTGATTTAAGCTATGCTGTCTATAACTATAACAAACAGGATAATTTCGTGTGTTTTTGGACGGTGTTTGAGCGCCTCTGATCGAAACATTGGACGGTTAAGTTATTCAGCATGGCAGTGTAAGCACCAGATGAGTATTTTACGTGGCGTCGACCGTCAATCATGAAAAGGCTCTAAGACCAATCCGCCGGTTGCCTTCGAAAGTCTGTCCTGCACAGACCTAGTAGTCGGAGATGTTACCAAAACGCTGAGTCATCCACCATCAACGAGATACTACGGACGATCAGGTTACCATGTGCTGCTGACTTCATCGTCTGTCTTCACCATCGCCGATGCATTGCGATCCAGGAACTCCGAACACACTACCACCTGTTAACTCTGCATTGGAATCCGCTGATTTGATTCTGGATGCGTGTGGGAATTTGGCAGTGGTGATTCTTATTCTCATGAGAGCTTACTGAATAAAATTTTGTTCTTCGTGACTTTGACATCATTTATGCTTTTCTGAGGTAGAGCTATTTTTGAAAGGACGCTACACCATGTGTCATGAAACTAACTAACACTGAAAAGTTACTGCATTCCTGTGCTTCAAGGCCTCGGAGCTGCATGTCAATGAGCAACAGATTACATTAGCTTATCTTATTATGCTGTTCTGTTATTCTTATACTTCCTGTTTCTTTTGCATCGAAATATTTATAACTCTTAACTACCGCTTTCATAAGAGCTCAGTCAATATTGCGACATCACTTACCGAACACTTAATCACTTAAAAATAAATTGTATCGCTTTTTTTAGGAGATTTTAAACAGGCCCTACATAAATTATGGTATTATATTGTGCGCTGCTGGTTTATATTCTGTTTCAAAACGAATCTAGGCGGAATTAAATTAAGTCTGAAAATTAATCTAAACTGATTAAATAATTGAAGGAAATATGAAATTAAATTAGGGCTAAAGGAAGGAATTTCGTAATGCATTTCAGGATGATCCGAGCCAAATGAGCCGATACGAAGACCACTTCATCGCTTGGACCTGGAGAAGTTATCTGAACAATCCCACTCCTGACAGCACTATCGCCGCCCGTATGCCAATGACTAAGGTCTGAATCAAGTATTCTACTTTATAGTAACGGTAAACAGTAACGCCTGTCTAGGCCTACAGGCTTCTGTAGAAACTCGTCAATGGATTCGCAATTCTAATCATATCCCTAACTTGTTATATTGCAATTCTGACCAGAACAATGCTAGATTTTCTCAGTGTCTTTTCCGATGTTGTGAAATTCAGCTCCTTGGTGTTCCTGTCTTTCTGGTGTCAGTCTGATCTGCTTGATCTGAAAAATCCATTTCCAGGTATGATAGGAATGGATTTCGATTTCACTACCAAGTGATGATCTATGAGCATGCTTGAAAAATTCTGCAGCAATAAATTAAACAGAGAACTTCAAACTAGTTTACAGAATTTTAATTATAATTTCACATTGGCATTGCTCCTTTTCAAGAGGATGCTCCGAGAGAGTCAATCTTTGGCCTGGGTCATATCTAGGTAATTTACAAAAGTTGTAATAAAATATCTGAGAAGCAATGCTGCAAAATTAAGCAGATAGAAATTAGAGATCTGCCACGGTTACCAAGACAGACACACCGGATAGAGGATGCCTTCCCTGCCTGCATGCCCAAACAGAGCTCGTATAGGATCCACATGCCGTGATGTGTGACGTTTATTGTACTCGGCATATACCCTACGATTCATATGTTTGTTCACTCGCTTTACTAGATAAATAGAATTATTCTAAAACCATTTGTATAGAAAGGTCAGGCAACCTTATATACATTAATATGCTTATTTTGTATTGAATATAGGCTGCAAAGAGAGGTTTGGACACAATCCAGGAGTTTGCCCAGTTGCGAGTACCTGGATCGAATATTCAGCGCTTTGGTGTCGCCGGACCATCGAAGGTAATCTGGAAAGATCGCTTCAGCGGCAATACATTCTCTTTTCCATCAGTTTTACACGATGAAGTGTTACTTGTCCAGATCCAGCTTCCAGGGTGCAGAAAGGCGTCCATAGGCCGAAAGATCACACGTTGGGGAAGCATAGATTGAACCACAATTGAACCACCGCGCGGATCGATGGTCTATTGTGCGCTCTACCATGGTCCTTTTGGTAGGTTCGGTAGGTTCTGGGTCTATAGTCTAACGATTGGGAGTTCGAGTACGTTGAATGGTCTTAGTATAAAGACCTCTTGCTCGCGTACATTTGTCTTGCGCCTCTATGGCGGCGCTTCTGATTGAAGAGTTGCTGTCTGTTGCCACCACATGCAGGCAACCGTCTCTTTTCGGGGCTCGTCTCCAGGCAAATCAAAGTTCAGTCGATGCAGGCCAGCTTCCACTGTTCTTGTCGATGTGTTGCGAGGGCATCCATCAGGTCTCTTCAACCTCTGGTAGGGTTGGAAATCACTGCTGGAAAGGCCCTGGCATGGTCTTGGTCACCTTCGCGGCGCGCGACGTTTACAAACAGGTGGCGCCTCCTTGCAGGTGTCTCCTGACCCTTGACAGGACGCATTCTCATTCAGATTTGCTGGCCTTTGGCGCCATAAAAAACAAGCAAGCACATAATATAATGGACTGGTCTCCGTGGCGTTTAACTTGTTGCGGATGATTCTGAAATTCACTAGGAAATTTTTTCATGAAGTTGGCGTCAATAATATTAATATAATAATATAATATTCGTGTTTATCGACAAGCTCGCTGACAAACCGTAGTAAGTAACGTTGAAACATATGAGAGTACAATTATCAAGATCCTATAAAACACACGTCTTAGAAGCCTGTAAGGCGCCCGCCCATTTTACAGCTGCCCCATAGGAAGAGGAAGGTTGAGTCGACCTATCAATTACGATATTAGTCAACGTTAAAGCAGAATCAGCCGCAACTGGAAGGCAGTCGATGGCTTTTGCAAAGTAATAATAGCAAGCAGGTCCAATTTGGAGTTCTTTTGTGCTTTAGGTCTCCCGTCGAAATTTTCCCATCGGAACTCAATTAAATATTTTGCAGTAAATTTTGTAGAATTTTTATAGCCTTAAAGATGAGCCTGATCGGGTATCACAGCATGTCAGCCATTCGTGCTATTTCGTTCTGGAATGTCGTCTAGAAATAACATCATTTTCATTTTTTCTCTCTTATTTTTCTCTCTTTTTCTCAATTTTTCGCTCTTATCCTCCTTTTACTCCTCCTCTTACTCCTCATTATCTAGTATTATTATTTAAAGACAACCAGGACAATAGATACAGGCATACACTCATACATAGACACATATGCACGCACGCATGCATACACACATACATACACACATCGTCGTCGTCATCACCTTTATAAATAAGTATAGTGACGAATGATGCAAGGGAACGGGACAAATGGCAGGTCGAAAACTGACGGCAACCCCGATTTAATGAGATTTTTAGACAGCACCTCATTAAATCCTACCGTTAGTCGAGATATTTTCGATCGTGCACTCAGAGCTTTTTCCGCGTCACTTTACACGGCGCTATTTTTCTCAAAGAAAAGTTATTAAAAAGCTGCTGACCGCTTCTAACCTTTGACCTATGACCTAATTAGTTTTACAATTTCAGAGAGGCTGGACAACGTGGAGCCTGGCTGCAACCGATCAGAGGGTTGTGATAATATTCCCTCTCGTCTTCAGCTTATTAAATGCTCAACCGGTAAACTACATAATTATGGACCTATCCATGTATTTTATATTGTTGTATGTGTATGTAGACTAAAATAGTATTCTATATACAGTAGGTAAGTGGTCATAAACTTATGATTAGATATACATGTTATTATTATTATAAGGAAATTTATAACGCGCCAAGTTAATATAAACAAACACACCGCTTATTGCACATATATTATACGCATTGAAATGTATACATGAAGAATAACTACTGCACGGAGTGAATGCATAACTGTTGGAACGATGTCCATACGGTCACACACGTGTATCTTATGATTAGACGTTTGACATTGAATTGCAGTGTTATATTAAGTCATGTAAACACAGACAGTTAATTCGATTCGTGATTAAAATTAATGGTAATTGTTAATTACCAGCATCTTGATCAGCATCTTAGGGACATAATATATATGTAGGGTTCGGGGATATTTCACGGTTCCTGGTTAATAGATAAACGACGTGAAAGACGCTCATTGGCTCAATTAGATTTCAACCGTGAAAGGGGCCGTGTGCAGAAGAATATGAAGACGTGTCAGTTGGAGGCTAGATTCGTGAACGATGGAGGTTCTTTGTTTGACAGAATCGGCTCCAATCTCCTGATTGATCGTGTAAAGTTGTAAAATTACCGATTATTACAATCAGTTGTAGTCGTGAACTGTAGGAGGTAATTGACCTCAGTTCATCAAAGTGGACAGTAACGTTGTTCGAGTGAGAGGATAGGCTGATCGAACTGAAGCGTGGCGATTGACTGTGGTCGTGCGGTGATTCAACGACGGACTAAGATAATTATTCGTAAGACGATCCTTGCGAGTTTGAGTGAAATGATAACGAATCGAACGTTGCACGAACATTCCTACTGGAAGGAAAAACGGGTTCTACACGTCGATTGCCTAGAACATATTGAAATAGAACGACCAGGAATGATGATCATGCGATGGGGGCTGTCATGGATTTCTGAAGTGTGGTTGAGTTAAGGATGCGAATCAAGTTCAACTCACCAGAAGAATCTTCAAGTTGAGGGAGGTAGCTTTAATCATGGAACTTAGATCTAATATAACAGATGCTGGTCTAAGCAGGGTTAGATAAAGTTACATAATTTCGTGATTCAGGCTGTATGTTGAATAGTTGAGTGCATGTATAGCATTAACCTGATATGGAATATTTATATTAAAACTCTTTCAAACGAACCAAATGAACTGAATATGTTATATGACTAAAATGAGAATGACTCATACATTGCATGCAATCGAACTGGAATTGATTACAAGTAACGGGGCAAGATCCAGCCCCAGGCCTAATGGTACGTTGCAACTGTATTCATACCTGAGTTCTTATTTTGCATACACATGTATATCGACCGTGTCTAAACAGGTGCATGAATAAGCAGATAGATAACAGTGGAATCTAAACGGATGTTCTAAGATGGTTCAGAGTCAAACTGGAGTCATTTGATTTGCTTTCAGGCGTTGATGAACCACTTCCAGGACATGGACGGTGCTTGGTCGTTTGCCCTACAACCATACTATAGCCTGAATCTAACTCAGGATTTCTTTAATTCGAAAGCCGAAGGACTTTTCGACATCGAAGATATGTATCGTAAGCAGCTGCAAACATCTTATACAATTAGAGAACGTTGAAAGATTTCAACGATGCAAATACTACTTGAATTCCTTTTCATATAATCAGATGTTCTGTTGCCTGTCTATATGAAACCTCCAACTCGCTTGTGTTTTGCGGATATTTTAAATGTTGCATTTCTACAACTTGTAAAGTGCCACTAAGAGACTGTTTCTCTTCGTAGGTTATCGTGAGCGTCTGACTATGCCAATTCTCGCAATTTCGGCGAGTGGAGATGAGTTCTTTCTTTGCGATGAAAATGTTTTCTGGTGGGATGGCATTCCATCCACGAAACAATTCCTGCTGTAAGTTTACATAGAGACATCCGGAAGACCTGACCAAATGTCCTTCAATGCATTACATCTGACCAAATGTCTTTACATTAATTATACCTGATCAAGTCTCACATAGATAGCTACAAGAGCTCTTCTCCTTTTAATTTTGCTTTTAATCGATCGATTTACTGAGTGGCTACATGGAGGTTGTAGGGTCTGCGCGCGATGTATCGTATTGTATCGTATTTGGAGATTTGCATAGCGCCACTCACAGCTGAGGTTACTCAGCAGCGCTCCCAGTGCGAAGGCCACGAGAGAAGTAAAAGGTATTAAGCACGGAAAGGAATATAGGAAGAAATCCAGCAAGTAAGGTACCCGTCGAGAAGAAGGAAGGGCATTCCACAGGTCGGTGGGATGTTACAGAAAGAGGGGGAGGTGTATCGATGTATAGCGTGCTGGTCTGTCAAGTCACAGGTCCGGGTTCAAAAGCTCGCTAAGGCAGAAAGACATTTTGTTATGTCTCTACCACTTACTTCCACTAACGAACTTAATCGTAAATGAGTATTCTGACCAAGCACCGTCAGTGAGATGATCGAGAAACCTAGCCTAATATGCTGAGGTTAAGAAAATAAAGCCGCGATCGCTTTATTTACAGTGGTGCACAATCTTTTTCGGTCAGAGGGGCACTAAACGATTTCTTAAGACCTTGGCGGGTCTAACAAGTGTGAGAACTCAGCTTAGTTAAGATGACTGCATTCCAAAATTTATGAAGATGACGTGCGCAGTAAAACTAAAACACATATAAAGCTAAACATAAAGAGTTATGGAGAAAGGGAACTCAAATTAATTCTATATTACTACAATACTGATGACCACAGTGCGCAAATCACTGTAGGCCTACAGACTTAATGTTAGTGCCGGATCTTAAATAGTCGCTTTTCCTGTTGGACATCGCGGGCCACATGACGACTCGTCGGGGGCCGAATTTGGCCCGTGGGGCCGGATGTTGTGCACTACTGTTTTATTACTATACTGACCTCTCAAAATTAAGATATAAACAAAGGTACTGTTCTTCTGCTCCTTCTTTCTTCTTCTTCGGCATCATAATCAGCATTATCATCACAATCATCTTCGTCTTCTCACTAAAGTTAATATCTTTAATAGCTATAAATCTACGCCTAAGAGGATATGAATACGCTGGGTTGGTACTTTTTCTTTTGTAGTATGTTGCCAAACGCGGAACATATAATGGCGCCGCATTATCCAAAGATGTATCAAACTGCTTTGTCGGTTATATTGACATTCTTGCAGGTACGAAATAGGAACAGCCGTTTATGTTTAGTCTTAGTTTTAAACTTAAGTATTTCTGCACCTACTATTATCTGTATATTCTCTAAACGACATTTCTAATCGATTACTGTTCTAGATCGGACTTCAGAAAGAATTCTGAAACTAGATACAGAACAGTAATCATACGCTTAAGGATGTTACATTAAACGCAATGACATCAGGGGCAGGATCAATACAGACAGGAATGTAATAGCAGAAATTCTTGAGGTTTTGTAAGAGTCGTTGACTTATGGAGTAGTCTGGATAATGTACTTACACAGCAGACCATATCGTAGCTTCTAAGAGGACGATGGGAGGAAAGGTTGTTGAACATTTTTCTAACTTGCAGTGGTTTTAATAGGCATTAAGGACTGTGAATTACTTGCAACACACGTTGTGCATTCTTTAGGTAATATTGTTATAGGCCAATAGGGCCTATGTTATGCTATGCTATAACATGCTAAATACACAAAACTCACACTAGTGTCTGCTATATATTTATCTTTATACTCTGAAACGCTTCACTGATTTCCTGTCTGTTAAAACACAGTCGCTGTTGATGATGCCGCTTAAAAATAACATGTATCACCGGTAATCTGTTGTTTCGATGCGTTTCTTCGCTATTTCAAAGAGTATTTGTTACGTTGTAGGAGCTCCCGTTCCCAGAGGTCTGGTGGGAAATGAATCCGGTACGCATTTTAAAAAGAAAGTTTAACTGTTTTTAACCTTAGCACTTAAGTTTGTGCATGGTGTGCACTTCCATTTGATTATGCCGAATTTTAGTTAACTTATCAAATTATATGAGACGTAGATTTTAGAGTGTTAAACTAACACGTACATGAATTTGCATAGACCATGTGCGAGGGAAACTGCTCATAGGCGAATAAAACCGATGGGTAAAAATATGAAAACAACTAACTTATATTTAACAGTCTAGGTAGCACTTGGTGTGTGGTCTTGGTTTGATGCTAGTTGAATAGGTGTCTGAAATGGTAGCATGTCTCTTATTGGTTCGCTAAATCAATTAATTCAGCATGTGCAATAGCGGCCTCTTCAAGTAAAAGAAAATTACGAAAAATTTTCATTTACATTGCAGATAAATTTATATTTCAATCATATACACTAATTTTATAGAGCCGAAACTAATTGGCAATTCATTAAGAAACACTTAATCGGGTTAATCCTGTCTTAGCTGTCTTCTATATCAGATAGGCTGAATTTTTTCTCCCAAGTGAAACTACAATTTTTTATCTGTGAAGTTTGTAGTTCTAAACTATATTATTTGATAACCCTGTGCAGACTGACACTGGAGGAGAGACGATCTTTCACACAAACCCTCCTCCTGTCGAACTCTTTGCTTACAGAGCAGTCACACTGGGAAACGACACTAGGTAAATCTTTAGTTTACAGTGCATGGCACAACAAAAACAGAAGCTAGTTAACAGATGTCAGAGTTATGAAGAGATGACAGGCTGTGTATATACAAAATATGCTTCATTAGTTGGAGACAATATATGTCGCAATAGAACTATTTCATAAATCTTTTTCTAAGCAGGAGGAAAGCAGTTTCAGTTGTTTTTGTTCTTATATTAGTTTGCATAGTTAAGCAAAGATACGAACGAAAGTTACTAATTGAATAGTTAATAAATAAGCACATAATTAGCTGTGTGTTTGTAAAAGGCGTGATTTCCGTTTGGTGGCTGGGACTCCTCCGGATATAGCTGGGCATCCAGTCCGTTGGCGTCGAGACATCACAATCGAAGACCTGGTAAGTCGTTCCCGGCACACGGGTTCAAGAAATAAAAATAAAATTAACGCAATGTCTGTGGACAAAAAACAAAGGGATTGTTCCATAACACCATTCAGATCTAAACATAAAACTCACCTGTGTAATTTTTGTACCCTCTGTGACTCGTTTCTCTGACTTTTCGGATTTCGACCTATAGCTTCTTAACAGATTAGGAAATTGACTGCAGTTGATTTGAAGCACCTTCGATCGATGCTTTGTATAGCCTAATAACAACGACATTGTAGAACTCAGATTAAATTAGGTTAGACAAGAATAAATCAAATTGAAAATCTACAAACCTATAATGGTAGACTCTAACAAATAATTCAGCATAGAGAGCATCATTGATAATTTCCTCTATTGGTTTGCACTTGATTACATTTTAATGCAGTTTGCAGATATCTTAAGAATTAACATCAGGCACACCTTTAATTCTGCATTTTGCCCACCACGTAAAGTTCACCAGTGCTGCCATCTTATCACAAGACAGATATGAAAGTTGAGAGCGCCACATAAATATATATGGTCTGCATCTGTTTTGTTCTTTAGGGCGATGGGAATTTTCGCATCGCAACCGAAGAAATCCCGGACGAATGGGTCGCCTTTTACATCGAGGTACAACAACGATTAGGAGTCATTATATCTCACCGTTTTTCTTTAGAGGATTGATCGTATTGCATGCGTATTTACTCTATGCTTCAATACATGTAGATAGCGCCTCTATTAAGACAAGCCAAACGCCAACCTTAGACATCTCTTTCTCTCTCCAAACAGCTTCTCCCACTCCATAGATCAGCATCTTCATGTGGTTACCCAAATCTTGTCCAGGATGACATAAAATCTTCTGTACTTGAAACCGTCTAAAAGTGAATTCATGCTCATAGGTTTGCCTGACCATCTCAAGAAAATTCCAGATCCATGTATTTCCCTCAACCTAGACTCTGCACCCATTCACAATTCACTGCAAATTCTCCTGTTCGCAACCAAAACCTCAGTTTCTCCGATCATATCACTCATGTCTTTCCCGATCTTGCTTCATGCATTTGCGTGACTTCGCAGAATCCGTCCTATGCTTGACCAACTCTGCATCTACTGTCATAGTCTATGCTAAACTAGACTAATGCAATTCACTCTTCCGGAAAATAAACACCACCCAAAGAAAAACCGCCTCCAAGCTATCGAGCACGCTTTCGCTCGTGCTCAGTGCCGTCTTAACAGGATTGTAGGCTCTGGGCAAAGCAATGCATGCATTAGGGGCCGCCCACTCACGGGGATAAAAAATTTAAACGGTAAATAAAATTAAACCTATGGATTTGTTGGTATTTTCAACAATCACATGTTAGCAAAATGAAGAAACGTAATGTAAAGCGAAGATTAATTCAACTCAAACTTTTCAACAACATAGCACAAGCCTTGGTCACACCCAACTTTTTTTAATTTGAGAGCCCCTAGAATCGTGGGCCCCTGGTGACTGCCCATCGTGCCCATGCTTTAAGACGGCACTGCTTGTGCTGTCACTAAAACCGCCAAACACCACCACATCAATCCTGTAGCTCCAAATCACTCCTCTAACTTAAAATGCCTGAACTTATCTACAACACACTCCAATCCTTCCAGTCCTCCTATCTCCCAAAGTTACACTCCATCCACTTCTCTGAAACTCTCCTCTTCCGCCCTAACACTTCTCCGGCTTCTGTCATCTCATCGCTAAAATTTGCAAATTGCTCCATAGCCATAGCTGTTCCGCCTCTCTTGAATAAACTCCCGCCAGAAGTACGACGAATATTCTACGAACTCACCAAAATGTCACCTCTTTCATCTCCCCACGGGTCTATAACTAAAAACTGAAAACATTACTCTTTCACAGATCTTATCTACTTGCCTTCATCGTCATCCACCGTAGCCTCTGACTGTCTGAATAAAACACATTAGACTGCAACACAGACTTACTAAGTCATGCGCGCATGCAATCCTCTCTGAGATGCGCTCAACTAAGGTTGTCAGTTGTTTCAGTGTTTACTAGAATGTCTTGTGAATTGTAGGGACAGTGGGAGGGACCATCAGGAGACAGAATGTGCTTCACGTCCCAGGTCCACGTCATTCCCTACACTTATCCGCACGGAGCTTGCACAGACTCGGAATCCTGTTGGGGAACACTTGTCTGAACATCTCAGCTGGATTCCAGCGAAGGACATTCACGGGACATTTGTGTTGGCCTCGATTCATAACAGTTTAACGTCTGGTAGCAGCAAATATTATTTCTTTCCAGAACACTAAAAGATACTAGTTGTCTGGTGGTTATGTGTTTCATTTTGAGCTTATAGGTATCCATAGAGAAAAGCATGACTGTTATGACTGTTAGCTATAGCTTCGCTTAGTCCACACTGATCTAATCTAATCCATTCTAAATCAGTGACTTCTATGTCGCCGTTATCAGAATGTACAAGACATCAGTCGATAGTCGATTAGAGTAAAATCAATAAAAATCATAATAATCCATTGGAGAAGCCAAATCCGATTGTGCTTAATTCCAGACAGAAGATGTCAATACAGTTCTAGCTACGTTGGTGTCTGCTATTAACAGGCACTGCCTTCAAAAGTGTGAAGTATGAGTATAAATAGAACCAGGCGTATGAGTTAAGGAAAAATCTTTACAAAGAAACAGAAGCTTTTATAAGTAAGCTTAGATTGTTTTCTTCAAATAATACTACGCAGCCGTCGATTGTCTGTACCATAATCTATTTGCTGACTTTTAATCTGTTTTTTCTTCTTTTCTTCTCTACTTTCTTCTCGTTCTTCTCCGCTTCCTTCCTCTTATTCTCTTCTTCTCTTCCTTCTGTTTCTTCTTCTACTTCTCCTCCATCTCCTTCGCCTTTTTTGCTTTTCTTTCTCCTTCCTCTTCCTCTTGTTGTTCTCCATTTTCTTCTCTATTTTTTGTCATAATCATTATCGTCATTGTCATCAGCATCTTCTTTTTCGTAGTTTTCAGGAGATCGAAATCACTTACTGAAACTGAAATATATGCTAAATTTATTTCTTTCGCCGAGTTCCATAAACTCGTGGCAAGTACGCTGTTGTCGATCCAACTTTCTAACTTTATCTCTAGTCAGTTAGCGCTTGGAAACCAATTTCTTCGATCGTGGTTATTCGTCATCAGATCGGTAGCGCCTCTAATGAATCGCTCTCAAGGGTCGCTTTATAAGCATGTAATCACAATTACGAAAAAGAATTGGTTAGTTAATTATTAGTGTAGGCACTGTATACGGTCTAAACGTTTTCGATCGTAGTTTGTATCTTAGGTCTACAATTTTCTCTGAAAAGTTGCGCTCAAAGTGAGAAGAAAAGTATAACGAGAGACGATAAATTCTCTGTGTTTAGAAAGCGTTTACCAGTCACGATATAGGTCTTTCGTTTCTAAAGTTGTGTGATTGTCTGAATCTTAAACTGTGGTTTGACTGACGCTGTTCGCCTTCCGCAATATTTAACTATTATAGTACTCAGGCCGTTTCCCACGATATGCACGAATTCCATACACTCGTGGCAAGTAAGCTCATTGGTCAATTAGTGTAGACACTTCTTCGATCATAGTGTGTATCTTACAATATCCTCTGCAAGATTGTTCCTAGAACTGAGGAGAAGACTATGATCAGTATAGGCAGATATTAAGAAATTCAGAATATCGGAGGAGTGCAGATACAAGAGTTCATTTTTGTCAGCACAATCCGATCGTGCTTTTCTCTCTCTACTAACTCATAAAACGAAGCAACAGTTAATCAATTAATCATTTTCTTCTGAGCGTTTATGAAGTCCGTATCCAGCATAACTACAAAGGTGCACCCGCAGGAAGAGCAGAACAGTTTTCAAGTGTCTCTAAAGTGCTTGAAGAATTCAGAGGCTAAGACAAAGCGCTGTTGTAAAGATAGGCCATTACACATGAAAGGCCCAACCACAAAAAAGCGCAACGCTACATTGCCGAGGTGCATGCAAAAGCAACAACCAGTTCACGTTTTGTTTCCCAATGTTCTTTTTCAGCATTGATGACATTGATGTAGGGGAGAGTTGCCCCAAATGGACCGTTGCCTTAATTGGACCACAGCCGATTTACACCCTAGATACCCATTTAACCTCGTTTTCAACTGTTGTATTCTTGCGCATTTGAATATTGATCGTATCGACGTAAACAGTTTTATGGAATACTAAACATTTATTAAATTGTGGTTAAAAGTCTATTTCATGTAGTTCTGATCTAATTTTAGTCGTACCTGACAACGAAGATATACACGTTAGATCAGCTTTTAAAAATTCAATCATGTTTGTTTAATTATAGCCAGGCTTCATGTTTGAGCGACAATAAGTGATTTTAGGCTAGGACTGACATGTGTTGAACTATCGCAGTGTAAGGGGCCGTCCATATATTACGTACGCAAAAATTCGGGAAAATTGGACCCCCTCCCCCCCCCTGTACGCAAGCGTACTTTTTTCCGCACCCCCCCCTGCGTACGTACGCTTGACGCACACCCCCCCCCCGAGAAGACCAGCCGCAGAAAGTGTCTCTCTGCACTTTAGGCCAGATTGAAGGATGAGTGAGGGCCAATATAGACAAATTATAGGTGTCTCGTTCACAGCACAGAATAACTTCACATGGCTTTTATATAATGTAATAAAATGCCATTGGACGACTATAGGACAATACAGAGTTATAAATAGGCTAATGTGGACGTCATAATTCGAAATTTATTTTGCGTACGTACACATTTCGGCCACCCCCCCCTCCCCCCCCGTACGCACCCGTACGCAAAATCGCCAAAATCTGACCCCCCTCCCCCCCTCTTTGCGTACGTAATATATGGACGGCCCCTAAGTATCGACGTAGCCTGAAATGGACCACATTTAGTGTCCTGAATTGGACCGATAATTTGGGGTGGTCCATTTAAGGACACCGGCACTTGCAATGTTATACTGTGCTTGAAGTGCTTCTTTAAATAATAATAAGTTCCATTGGCTTGTATCATGTCGAAGAACATATTTCTTTCCATTGTATATGTAGGTGTCTACGAGAAAAAAATACAGGGACTGCTTGATGATGATGTGTTCCTCTGTGCAAACTGTGTGTAATTCCTCTAACTAGGCCCCTATTATAAGTGTTAAGTGTTAGACGTAAATAGTAGTAACGAAGCATTAAAAAACGACTTAACTAATCATTTAGTCGTAATTAACTAGTCTATAGTTAATTATGTGTAGTCTTATTTGACTAGTGACTCTGACAATGTGCACCTAATTAGTTTACTGGCAGTGGTTATGTTAGTCATATGTTAAGTTGATTTCTACCACTTTTACAGTATTTTGACAGTTAGCTAGAGACTCTTTTATTCCATGTTTTTGACAATATGTGTTCTTAAAAGTTTTAAGTGTGCTTCTTTTGCAAATCATCTTTAAAAAACGTCTTTAAAATAATATGTCCCATTCAAGGCAACTGGTCCAAACAAGGACACCATGTGGTCCATTTAAGGAAACAGGTTGCCTTGATTGGACTTATCGCAGCTCACGTTGTTTTAGTTATTTTTCATAAATGCATGAATACTATCTGTCCCTTGCTTATTAACAACATACTTGACAAAACAGCCCATCATATGGCATAATTTCCTTGTAGAAATTCGGTAGCTTTCATCCAGCAAACCTCAGTTTCCCTTAGGTGGTCCATCTATGGCAACTCTCCCCTACTGGAAAAAGAAATCTCAACAGAATTGAAGCTATACGGTGAATATCCACACATTTTTCTTAGTTTCTATCAACGTTTGGTTGCGAGACTACAGTTTCACTTTGAAACTACTTATGTCACAGTCAACAGAAATCGACGTTTGTAGTTGCTACACCAGATCTGTATGTATGTATGTATGTATGTATGTATGTATGTATGTATGTATGTATGTATGTATGTATGTATGTATGTATGTATGCATATGTATGTATGTATGTATGTATGTGTGTATATATATGCCCGTATGCATGCACGTAAGTTTGTGTTGGTATGTATCTGGAAGCATCCAAAAACCTCCAAAGGCGCTAGAACTTCATTGAGAGGTGTCTCATGATGATTCTTAGCAGTAAGCATATCAATTATGGCAAGCCAATGCTGTACAGCGGATGTTACAATGTGGACTTAACAAGACGATTTGGTCTAAACCGGTTCCCAACTTGGTTGAACGAGCTAATTCTTCAGCTGATGGACTTAATTTTGAAACAGTGTTCCGCATCTGCTCGTTTTACTCAAATCTCTCATTCATTTCAGTCTCAACCTGTAACTTACTTTTTCAAATGGCTTATCACCATACGTTGCCTCTCTGTCACAGCTGATATTCTGGTATTGACGTCTTTGGTTTGGTTCTGGCGCGCCGTCGGTTGATGCTTTGTGCGGTAAACAACGGTGGTAGATCTGTAGAGGTCGCGAATTGTTCTTTATGGTTTTGTCCACCGTTTGTGAAAATGGAATGCGATTATGATTAGAAGCAACACAACTATCGAATTTGTATCGATTGACGTCTCGTACATTACGACAACGGCGAAATAGAAATTTCAATATTAGATTTGAGAAGATTGGAGAAGGGGATCTTGAAGAACAGCGTGGCGTCACATTTTGGACACGGCTACGCTCAGCCGATTTGATGCCAGAGAAACAGAGGAAGATGGAGAAAATCAACGTTAGATCATAGATGTAAGCAGCGCCAGTAATCTGTAGGCCTAAAGTCTTTGATTCTCAGAGAGAGAGAGAGAGAGAGAGAGAGAGAGAGAGAGAGAGAGAGAGAGAGAGAGAGAGAGAGAGAGAGAGAGAGAGAGAGAGAGAGAGAGAGAGAGAGAGGAGAGAGAGAGATGAGAGAGAGAGAGAGAGAGAGAGAGAGAGAGAGAGAGAGAGAGAGAGAGAGAGAGAGAGAGAGAGAGAGAGAGAGAGAGAGGATCAAAACTAGAAATATTAAAAAACATAAAGAGTTTAATGAGATTGATGTCCGCCCGCTTAAGTTTACTCCAGAACTTCTATAGCGCGCAGGGCCGTCTTATCTACTAGGCACAGAAGGCACTGTGCCTATAGGGTCTACGAAACCAGGGCCGCATTAAGGCTAGTGCGGACCCGGGTGCTGTGATTATCTATATAGCCATCAGCGCGGGTCCAATTACAAGTACAATAAAATATTTTATGTACTTCCGAAAATGCGGGCCCTTCAAAACTGCGGGACCGGGGTGTTGCTGCACCCTTAGCAAATGCGGGCTTGTACGAAACTTTCAGAGGTCTACGAAAGTCTGAAAATTGTGAAAATCAATAATCAGTACAACGAAAAGTAGATTGAGATTTAAAATCAAAACTGGATGCGTTCGTGAATCATGATTAAACATAACGTCAAGAAATAATGTGAATGCATGTAGCTTTAATGCAGAGTTGGCAGTTGATTTGGGTTCTACGAATGCAAGAGTGCCTAGGGCTTACGACGACCTCAAAACAGCCTTCATAGCGCCCCTAATAGAGTCGATGTTATCCATGAACATCAGCCTGGATAGATTCGGTCAAAGTACACCGTTTCTCAACAGGCATGCATCTGAAAACCGAACTCAGTTCGGAAGAAAATGTAATAAACCGAGATAACCAAACGTTTACGATTCGTGTTTTACAGTGTCCTTATAATTTAAGTACTGCGTAGTGCGTACACCATAATTATTACAATTTAATTTGATGTAAGACCTACGTCGTAACATGGAATACACAGGTTAGATGTACCGTACATAAAATAGCGACATTGAAGGTTTCACTTAAGATTACTATACCCGTTGCATCCCCAAATACGACGTCATCCAAAATGATGTATTTTTCCTTTGTTCTCTCATCAGTTTTGGGAACAATCACAACTGATTCATTTCTATTAAAGGTTGCAGACGAAGACGACGACGGCGAAAACGAAGAAAAAGACGACGAAGATGGTGAAGAAATGACGAACAACAGTTCCCGAACTGAGCGGCATCAAAGTGAAAAAGAAATCACTCCTAAGGTACGACAAAATGTTATCATCGTCATTTCAAAGACCAAAAATAATCGGTCAGTAACCCTAAGCAGGCCCGTTGCCAGAGGCAACGGGCCTGCTTAGGGCCCGTTGACGAGGCAAGACGAGGCAAGACGAGGCAAAGACGAGGCAAGACGAGGCAAATCCCCTCCATCCGCGCCCCTGCCCTCTCCTTCCGTTCTCTCTGCTTCCCTATCCTTATCCCTCCTCTCTTACTGCCGTACCGCCCTATTTCCTGCCTTTCCCTTCCCAAACCCTTCCCATCCCCTTCTCAGCCCTTTCCCTTTAAGTGGGGACTGTGGTGTCCGGATATCACCTCCGGAAATTTTTTATATTGTAGACGCTCGAAGGTGAGTTTTAGAGCATTTTAAACCCAACAAAAGCAGCATTTTATAATGCCTAAATAATATGTTTTGGAATGTTCTGTAAAAGCCTGTCTGCAACTATGATCATACCTGAAACCGAAGCAAGTTTTTGAAGAAAACATTATATTTTATGGATTTTTGCAGGACCCTAATTGTGTTGTTCAATTTGTTATAACTTCTAAGGTTATCAGTATCACCTAACATGTATCAGCACATTTCAGTTTACTACATAACAAACACTATTCAAGTTGCATTACATTTAAAAAAAGAAGGTAATGTAACAAAATGAAAAGTTAGTTCTTAATATTCGACAATAAAAAACAGAAACGTAATCGTTTTATAGGTTGTCGACTTATCATGATCTTGTCCTGTAGCGGCTGTAGCCGACTAAGCCTTCTAATCCTAGCTTATTTGAAGTTATTTCTTAAACTTAATTCGTAATAATTATGATTTAAAAAACAGATAGCTAATCGTTCAATTATGTTCGATTACCTGAACCTACGAAAGAAAGCAAAACGACGATTTGAAATCGTATAGGCTAGTTCCATAGTTACCTAGAATGCGTTCCTACATATAAAGGTCAGCAGAGGTGACTCAATAATATTATTTAGACCAGACGCTTGGAGAAGAAGTCAGGCAAGGTAATCGTAATCGTAATCTCCAAACATCTAAAGCGCCACTCGAAGGCCAAGCGCAGAGGAGGTTTCTAGAGAGTGGTCCAAAAGAGGTCGGAGTCCGGTTCCAGAGGGCCAGATCAAGAGAGGAGGCAGAGCAGCTGTTAAGGCGGGTGTCGTTTAGTTCGAGAATTGGAAAGCGGAGGATCAGATGAGTCAGGGTAGGATTGCTTGAAAAGGTGATACTTCAGTTTCGAGTGAAAAGCCCGGGAGGTGATGTGCAGGAGGATGGAGGACGGGTTGCAATGATGATGGAGGAAACAAGAACCTGCGGAATTCAGAGGGGAGATCGTTCCAGAGTCGTGGTGCTGTGTTGGATAGGCCCCTATGGCTCGGTTGGAGAACTTGAGATGAGTAGTGACTGGGGTGGGTGGGTCGAGAAAGACTGAGATAGAAGGAGGATCGGGTGTGGCGTGTAGTCTGGATGGCGAAGAGATCACGGAGGTACTTGGGCTGGAAATATTGTAGGGAGTTGTAGGTTAGTGATAGAACTTTGAAGTGGATTCGCTCTAGGATTTTTGGCCGATGGAGTGATTTGAGGATGGTTCTATAAGTACAGTTCTGGCTAGTGAGTTTTGGATTAGTTTCAGACGCTTGATTTGGGTGGATTCAAAGTTGAGGAAGAGGGAATTGCAGTAATCAAGCTTTGAATGTAACAATGGTCGAGGCAGTTTGAAGGTCGAGCATGAGCCGGATGCGGCGGAGGTCACGTATGTGCATGAAGCAAGATCGCGAGAGGTTGGAGATGTGGTTAGAGCAGAGGCGTAACTTTGGTCTAAAAAGTGGAGTACCAAATTTCGTATCGTTTCCCCTTCAAGACTGTTAAATAATTAATTATAATGGCGCCCAATGAATCTATATTTGGCGCCATTTATGCGCAATTCCGAATAATAATGATGATGATGATGATAATAATAACAATAAAAATAAATATAATAGGCATAATAATAAATATAATAACAATAACAATAATAATTATGTAATAATAATGACAATAATAACTGAAATCATTAAATCATTCGAAATATCGTCGAACGATTACATATTCATGAAATAAACGTTAAATAATAATAATAATAATAATTTAAAATTACTAATAATAGACGTTTTCATAATTTAAGAGACGTGTTTCCGATCATAATTGAAGTGACGTGACAATAGGCCTTTATTCTCTAAATTTAAACAATAACATTTTATAGACTTTTTCCTAAATGAAGTGACGTAACAAAGGTCTTTATTGTCTAAATCTAAAAATTCTAATAATAGATGTGGTTTTCTTAATCGATATGACGTAGGCCTACGTAACAATTGCTAGTCTTTTATTCTCTAACTTTAAACTATTATTATGCCTATTATATTTAAATTCTAATAATAGACGTGTTTTTCTTAATCGATATGACGTAGGCCATGGTAACAATTGCTAGTATTTTATTCTTTAACTTTAAACTTAATAACAATATACTTTAAATGACAATTTAGGTCCGTGCTGTCCAACCCGCGGCCCGTGGACCGCATGCGGCCCCCGGGCTGATTTTAAATGGCCCGCCTGAGCTGAAGACCAACCGGAAATAAAAAAAACTGCATGCATAATTCAAAGCCAAATATCTCACTAAAACGTGCTTGGACGTTTGCTGATATACTTTTGGCGCTGAACTATTATAAAGCATGCCATACATGCCATTATTCACTGATTATTGCATAATTATTGCCAAAATAAATTTTAATACAGTTTAGTCGTTGCTTTTAAGTTTACTGGTGCGGCCCTCGGCTTAAAGAATAATTGCTTCGGTGACCCGCGGGGTCAAAAAGGTTGGACAGCACTGATTTAGGTAATAAATGACAATTTAGGTAACGTAACCAAGGCCTCTATTCTCTAAATCCGAGATTAAAAATAATAGACGTTTTAACAATTAGAATGACGTAACAAAAACCTATATTTTCTCAATTTAAAGTTATAATAACATTAGACTTTTTCATAGCTGAAGTGACGTAACAAAGACCTTTAGGAAACGCAAGCGTATAATGAATACACTTTTCGATAATTGAGGCCTTTATTTAACTCTAGTTCCTAAATAATGTGTTTCATAATTGAAGTGACGTAACAATAGGCCTTTGGCTTTAAAATTGAAATCTATACAATCAACGTGTTTCATAATTAAATTGACGTAAAAAGGGCCTTTATTCTTAAAATTTTAATTTATTGAAAAAACGTGTTTCATAATTGAAACGATGCATCTATAATAGGCTTTTATTCCAGGGGCGTAACTTTGGTCTAGAAGGGAGGTACCAAATTTCGCATTGTTTTAGCTTCGCGACTGTTAAATAATTATAACAGCATCATTTATATTACAAGCATAATAATAATTATAGGCTTGATGATGATGATGATGATGATGATGATGATGATGATGATGATGATGATGATGATGATGATGATGATGATGATGATGACGATGACGATGATAATCATAGTAATAATAATACTTTTTCCTCGCTTTTTCCCGAAGACGAGGCCTGACCCTCCAGACACTATTTCTGCTCCTAAATAACAATAGTTTTTTCCAAATTCTGAGGAATCCTTGACACCTCGGAGAAAGAACTTGCGGAGAGGGATATGTAGAGTTGGGTGTCGTCTGCGTAGAGATGGTGGTCAAACGAGGTGGATTTTATGAGATGGTTTAAATGTGTAGGTATAAAGTAACAGGATAAAGAGGAGTGGACCCAGGACGTAGCCTTGAGGGACACCACAGGAGAGAGGGAGTGGCTGGAGGCTTCAACAGAGAAGGATCGGGAAGACAAATAAGACTAGAACCAGAGTAGAGCAGTGCCAGAGACGGCAAACCAAGAAGATAAT
This sequence comes from Allolobophora icterica, assembly GCA_963556255.1. NCBI lineage: Eukaryota > Metazoa > Annelida > Clitellata > Crassiclitellata > Lumbricidae > Allolobophora > Allolobophora icterica. The sequence continues at coordinate 10,022,422 of OY744617.1, read as the reverse complement.
CGTTAAAGGAGGAGGCTGTGAATTATGGTGTCAAATGCCGGGGAAATATCGAGAAGACAGCAGCAGGAGACTTGCTGATGGCTGACGGCAGATACCAATTTATTGCACAGAGATGCAACTAAAGTTTCTGTGTAGTGGTTTTTAGTGAAGCCAGATTGGTGGGGTTATGAAGTGCATCAGAAGAGAGGTAGTCGTTTAGCCGAGCAAGAACAATAATTCGTTCAGTTAGCTTAGATAGAAAGGAAAGATTGGAGATGGGACGGTAGTTAGATAGGTTTTCCTTATCAAGATTCGCTTTTTTGAGAAGGGGAGTGACTAGAGATTGTTTAAATTCAATTGGGAAGTTGCAGGTGGAGAGTGAGAGATTGATAATTTTGGTGATTAAAGGATCGAGGAGAGAGGCAGTCTTTTAGAAGAGAGGTGGGGATAGGATCAAGTTCGCACTGCTTGATGGGAAGAGAGTTTAGGAGGAGTGACACTTCTGCTTCGGAGGCGGGAGCGAGAATTGGAAGCGATAACTGATAGACAGTAGGAGTAGGGTTGAGAGAATGGGGTGAATCAGTGCTGGAGAGCCAAGATGGAGTGTGTGTCTAGAAGAGATTGAAATACTCTACTGCACGATATCTTAATTCTCATGTCGAAGTAAGACGAGGCAAACCTCGTCTTGCCTCACACTGTCTACGGGCCTGGGCCTAAGTAACAAAGTTTGGTAAAACATTAAATAGATTAAATCAAAAAGTAATTCGATGCAAGTAAGAAGTGAGCATGAAAGTAAATAAGATAAAGAAGTGTCACATAAAAGTAAAAACATTTTATGGCATGCATTCACTACTTTTACTGCATCTCTTGTTCGTGGTTTTGGTTTGTTTAATATTTATATAGCGGGCTTTAAACTGCCATTCTGGACCTTCTACATAAAAATTTCAAATCGCTTCGTAATCAAAGTAGAATTTTGAAGGTACTTCTGTTTTCTTTGTCTCTGTATGGCGCAAACAGTGAGACATACGGAAAGATCAACCAACAGAAAAAGAGACAAACACAATCGAAAGCTATAGCAAAAGAGTGGCCGCGCGACGGACTATAGTAAGAGTGTAGAGAGTTGACCACAAACAGAAAAACAGATAGGCCTACACAAACAAATAGTCATAGACATCGATATGACGACAGCCAGACGCAGACATAGCTAGACGGACCCTTCAGTTGTCTGTGTGTCTATCTCTAATCTCCTGTTCCACATGCGCCTGTATAAGTGCAGCCTGTTCTCATGTCTAAAACAGTACCCGGAGTTACCGACTGACTTGATGAAAAATATTAGCGACTGACTTAGCGAATTAGTCGACTAAGTCGTATGCTTATCGACTGACTAAGTCGCTTAGATGTATCGAGTGACTTAGCGACTTGCTATCGACTTCTCAGGTAATCTCGTATATATGTCTAGTGGACATACCTGATTACCTAACAATATAAGGCATTTTACAGCATACTGTACTGACCGTGCCATCATTTCCGTGGGCATTAGATGGGACCCACATGAGCTCTATATGGGTTCAATATGGAAATATGGGCTTCGCTCCATGTGGGCATGTGACAGAGGACAGACCTATGACTGTAAAAATTAATGTAAATGTGAATTCGTGAAATTGAGCGCTTGATAAATCGAATGAAGCGGAGGATTTATAGCGATACCCGATCTCACTGCCAACCAGGTGGCAGAAACTGCTGCATCTTTCAGGCAGTAGCAGAGAACGAGAATCATGTACTCCGGCATTTATTCCCAGTGTGAGCTTGTAGAAAAAAGACTGAGGAGCTTAGACTTTGATCGATTTGGAGTTGAATATTTCATTCGTATTTTCTAAACTGATGTCAACGAAATTTGAAAGCAGCACATTTCAACGCTAGAAATTTTGCAAGTCAAACTCGAATCAAAATCAATTCCTTTGTTGAGTAAGTTCAAAAATGCATACATGATACACCATGGCAATTTCTTCTCATTGTCAGAGACTCAGAGTCAAATAATGTTAAATCACACTAGCACAACTTAGGGGTTGGAAACGACCTACCTGGGGTGTGCAATGAAGACTTAACTGTGGGGTCCTAAGAAAGACTAAGGGGGTTGAACCCCCAACCGGGCCAACCCCCTACAATTCTCACCCTGCTTATTCCCCCTCTTCGTAATCATCTACACCATCTTCGTAATAGAAGGCATAAATTCACTCAACCAAAAAAGACAACTAGGGCCTATATCCCCCGTATTCTCTATAAGAACTCTTACAAAGAGAGGAAACTTTCTTATACTGTATCAAGTTGTGGCATGTCAGCATGTTTTCTTCAATAAACGAATATTATATGTTATTGAAATGTTGCTTGTCCTGCTGCTGATGTCTTCATCAAATCGAAACTTGGAAACCGCGATTAAACAACAAGCAAAATATTAAGTGAACCAAGTCGCTAGCAGTCGATAGCTTAGCGACTGGTTTCGACTTGAGGCTTAACGGCGGCGGCGGCTGGCGGCGGCGCCGGGGACTAGTCTAAAAGCGCAACTAAAGAAGTCTAATGAGACGCATATATATTTTTGACGTCATTTTTTGTAGACAGAGAAGAACGAAGTGCATTATGACGTCATAAGTATTATTATTATTCTGACCATATTGATAGTGCATTTCTTATGCATGTATATATGCATGTAAGAATGCGATCAAATGAGTGTATCTCGTTGGTTTGTCGTCTTTCATTTAAGAAACCATTCTGAAACCAGTTGAAAATCTAGTTGAAAAATACGTGAAAAGAAGAACGAAGGCTGGTTCTGAAGATGCTTGAAGTGGAAAAGCGAAGACGAATTTGCAAATGTAAGTCATTCGATTTGATAAAAATTATGCTTGATTTGTTCCTTTTGCCCGTACCTACACCAGTCAGCATCGCGCTTTCTCGGTATACCCATAGTGGGTCCTTCGAATTGGAATAACATCCAGCTGTGCTCCGCTCACTCTCCCCAGAACCCTGATTAGGTTGTACTGCGAGAGGCGCTTTATAAATGCACAAATACAATACAATACAACCCTTCTATGTTCCTTTCTCACCTTAAGACTGCTGTCTTCAGCCGTATTGGTGTTGGGAGCGCCTCTGAGTAGTTCTTGAAGAGGCGCGATACAAATGTCTGATATAAATGAATTAATTAAAATGAAGTATTATGTGTTAATATAGATTAGCATACGAAAAATGAATTCGGCTCAGGGTAAGAATTGTCGGAGGTTGGGGGTTCAACCCCCTAATCTTTCTTAGGACCCTACAGTTAAGTCTTCATTGCATACCCCAGGGGGACTTTTCCAACCCCCTCTGTTGTGCTAGTGTGATTTCTGCATATATTTGAGCATTTTCTTTCACAATTCACTTTGTGGGTTACTAATAAACTAATGCTTTGGTGTATTGTGAGATTTGTGACCATGTGAATTGTATACTAATAAATTTGGTGATGTCATCACTTTAAGAAGTTTAAGGAGTTTAAACTTTCTATTGCATTTTTGAATTTTCTCAGTTTGCAAAATACGGATGAAATATTCAACTCCACATGGACAAAACTCATCAAAGTCTAACCCTCCAGTCTTTTTTCTACAATTCTCATATAATACTGAGCTAGCTCACAAAGAGTAAGTCTTGTAAAGTCAAGAAGAAATTCTTTAGACCAATTCGATTGAGTTTTCAGAAGTACTCTTTTTTGCTGAACCAGTATAGCTAGGTCTATTTATACTGTATATAATATATAATATAGCTAGGCATTATGTTAGAGTTCGGATCTTTCCTCAAAGTATCCCTTGAGGTATTTTGGTCTGTTGATCCTATGCCACTTAGGTTTCATTCGGCTTAGAAGGGTAATTTTTTAGAGGAATGAGTTCAAGCTAGATAGGCCATATGATTTGTTTTTCTGTGCTTTGTGAAGCCATATACGTGTTATGTATTTTCAACGTGCGTCAGGGCAACCATAACATTGCATTAACTACATTAGCCTACATAACTGACTTGTTATACGGATGTGGTATGACCATGCATATGTTAAATATAATTTCGTTTCATTTGTATAAGTATAATCGTAACTGTAATCGTAGCCTGGAAAATTTATAAAGTGTACCTTTATTGTTAAGCGTAGGACATAGGCCCCTTGAACTGATTTCACGAGGGTCGCTTCAAGTCAGGCCGTTTATCCAGAGATACTGTATTGAGCGATTTTTTGAGAGTCAGAAAGGGCAGGAGACAAGATAGTACTGCGGCATAGCAAAACAACTGTGCATTTTGTGATACAAGCATAACATTTGGCACAACATTATGCATAGTATTATTAAGATATATAGATATTGGGCCACGTTGAAATATTTTCTTTATGAAAATGACGGCAAAAAATGAAATATTATGAATTTTACATAATTTTGGAGGAAAGTGGTCCACAAATAAGATTTAAGACCGTTTGTTCAATTGATTTTCAATGTAGATTTTGGTTACCATTTGGACTTATAATAAATTACTCAAATTATTGTGTTTACATTATTAAAAATTACAGTATAAATTAATATTTTTTCGTTGCTGCACAACTAATGTCTACAAGAAAACACTTCAAACTTCTTGATCTTGGTTGTATTAAGCAATCAATCTCCAAACCGGCAACCGATACAAATTGCGAGTGCTTTGTCATCTGCCAAGAGGTCACAAAGGAGCTATATCTCTCAGATGAACAGGTATCCGCCTGGCATAGTTATCGTATCGTATCGTATTTGGAGATTAGTATAGCGCCGCTCTGAGCTGAGGCCACTCAGCGCGCTTCCAGTGCGAAGGCCCCGAGAGAAGCAAGGTTTTAAGAACGGAAAGGGATGTAAGAAGAGATCCAGAAAGTAAGGTTACCAGTAGAGAGGAAGGAAGGGCATTCCATAGGAGGAACATATGTTGGCAAACGATCTAGTATGAGCTATAGAGTGGTCCTGGAACGCGGAACAAAGAGGACATGCTGGTCGCGAGAGCGGAGAGGTCTGTGAGAAGCTGCAGAAAAGGGTAGATGAGGTCCCCGAGATATTTGGGAGTAGTACCCAGTTTGCACTTAAGGACAAGAACAAGAACTTTAAATGGAATGCGGGCTAGGAGAGGGAGCCAGTGAAGTTGATTTACCATAAACGAAGAGATATGGGAAAATTTAGGAAGACGAGCAATTAGTCTGGCGGCAACATTGAGAGGAGACAGGTGGACCCTATAGGAAGACCAATAAGAAATTACTTGCAATAGTCAATTCTAAAACAGACAAATGCGTGTACTATATGGGTCAGGGTGGATAGGGAAACAGATTTGCGAAGTCCTGAGGCGCAGATGTTGAAAGTGGGAAGAGCGTGTGAGAGTTTTAACTTGATCAGAAAAGGTAATGAGTAGAGTTAATGTGGTCTAGGGCATAGGCGCGACTTTTGCTTTTGTCTCTGGGTGCCACGGCCTTCCCCTCTCCCTTCCTTCCTTCCCCCCTTCCCCATAGGTGGGCGAGTTTTAGCAGATTTTCGGATAAATAAAATTGTTTTCGGTACTTGTTTTTTAATTCACCGCAAAGACGGTCGGCGTAATTGCAGTAACGGGGTCGATTGGTAGCGGGCAAAATATAAGTTAAACTAGAAGCGGGATGAACGATTAAAATATAACTAAAACTAGGAGCGGGAACAACGATTAAATATAACTAAAACTGGAAGCTGGGTGAACGATTAAAATATAACTAAAACTAGAGGCGGGATCAACGATTAAAATATAACTAAAACTATGCGTGCCCGGTCTATGTAAGTTCTTGGCGGTGAATTAAAAAACAAGTACCTTGTTTTCTTGTCATTGGTTACGAGGTTAGAAAAAGCATTGGAAATCGGTGACGTTCGGACGTTCCAGTGTTATTAATTTATTATTTAAAAAAAAAATTATTTATGCACGGACTGTGACTGTGAGCTCATGCAATGTTGGGTATTTTTTGTAGTTGTACTTCTCAAGTTGCGAGATTACTGGTTAGGTGTAAAAAGTTTGAATTTAAGGTCCGAATTCGTTTGGGTGCCAGGCACCCACTGAACTTTCTCTCTGGGTGCATTGGCACCCAAGGCCCCCAAGAAGTCGGCGCCTACGGTCTAGGGAATGAAACCATGGAGTAAGTTCAGTTAGTGCCTCTAGAGACATAGCAAATAATGCCTGACACGAAGCTCGTACATATAAAATACCAGTAGCTCAAGTTCTAACACAATTGCTCAGTACTGAAACTGAGGACAAGCAAGTTCTCTGCAACGACACCAGTCTTGGAAGTCTTCGCTATCTACTGAATCAGTTAAAAGCATTTGCGATCTGCGATCATCTATATAGGAGCTGTGTCACCCGATGCGCTGTCAGCGCGTGGAAGGACTAAGGTCTAAGGATCATATATATATGCCCGCTGTGACGGGGGTAGTTTTATATACGGAACTTTACATACATACATACATACATACATACGTACATACACACATCATCACCATCGTCATTGTGGTTGTCATAGCTCTATAAAAATTTGAAAAATTGTAAGGTAATGTCCCGCAGAGCGGACTTGCAGAAATATTTCTTGCTTGGATAAATATTTGTACTGTTACTATTATTTCAGATGTTTTTTTTATATCGTCACTATATTATTATCGCAATTATTGCTGAAGTATTATGAAAAAAGTTTATGCATTTATAAATTACCTGTACGCTATTGAAAAGATTCTCACGGCGGCTGGCGCTGATAAGATGAAGTCAATGCCGTCTGCTGATGATCTTATTCCAGTGACGTCATCGTCATTGTCGATTTAAGAGGTCGTTGGTTGGCGTGTATGGCGATTTTCTGCGTGTGTGGCGATTTGCTGGAGACCTTTCTCTGCGATTAGGCTTGCGGTTTGTTGTCTTTTCTCGATATATCTTGTCGAGACGAGATGTTTGGTCGAGTTCTTCGACGTCTTTTCTTTGGTGGTAAGTCCTGCGATCGCGAGCATCCGGTTAAAAGCGTGGACGTGTTTGTCGATCGTTCTTCAGACGGTTCTTCGAGTCGACCGCCGTCCTTCTCCGGTCCACGTAGGCCAGATGAAGGTTCTTAAGGATTTGGCCGTGAATGATGTCGGGGATTCAAGCGATGCTTCGGCTGTTGTCGTTTTGGGATTGAAAGTTTGTGCCTCTTCACAGGCTTTTGAAGGCTACAGGGCTGACGCTAACAGCAGTTGGCATATAAGCAGTTTAAGTAGGGTCTCTTCTAAGCCGGCTTGAACGTTACAAGCCTTCCTGATTGTCTCGATAAAACAGTCTAACGCTAGTTTCGTCGTGAATATAGGCTGATGATGTCCTGCACTTGGCCTTCGAGTGGCGCTTTAGAAGTGTGACGATTACAATTACGAGAGACGTTAATAAGTTTAAAACGTCTAAAAGACTTATTTAAACAATCAATAGGCAAGTTTTGCCCTAGACAAAAAAGCCTAATAGTGAACACATAGGCGTAATTTATGGTGGTACGAAGGATGGCATTTACTAGAGACAGCTGATTATTCTGCTTCTGTTGCACAACCTTTAGTTAAGATAGTTCTTTAGTTAAGATAGTTCTTTCGTTAAAATAGTTGTGTAGTTAAGACAGTTGTTTAGTTAAGATGTGGTTTTTACTTAAGATACTTCCTTAGCTAAGATAGTTTTTTTAGTTAAGATAGTCCTTTAGTTAAAATAATTCTTTAGTTAAGATAATTCTTTAGTTCAGATAGTTCTTTAGTTAAGATACTGTTTTAGTTAAGATAATTCTTTAGATAAAATTTTAAATTAGTTAAGATAGTTTAGTTAAGATGTGATTTTTAGTAAAGATAGTTTTTAGTTAAGACAGTTCTTTAGTTAAGATAGTTAAGATATGTTTTTATTAAGATGTGTTTTTTAGTTAAGATAGTTTTTTAATTGACAGCTCTTTAGTTAAGATAGTTCTTTAGGTAGTATAGTTTTTTAGTTAAGATAGTTCTTTAGTTAAGATAGGGTTTAGTTAAGGTAGTTCTTTAGTTAAGGTAGTTGTTTAATTAAGATGTGCTTTAGTAAAATAGTTTTTTTAGTTAAAATAGTTAGTTAGGATAGTTGTTTAGTAAAGAGTTTTTAATTTCAGATTGTTCTTTAGTTAAAGATAATTCTTTAGTTAAGATATTCATTTAGTTAAGATAGTTGGTTAAGATGTGTTTTTTAGTTAAGACACTTCTCTAATTAAGACAGTTCATTGGGTAGGATAGTTTTTTTAGTTAAGATAGTTCTTTAGTTAAGATAGTTGTTTCGTTAAGATAGTTGTGTAGTTAAGATAATGTTTAGTTAAGATGTGTTTTTATTTAATAATAACTTTTTTTTAGTTAAGATAGTTCTTTAGTTAAGATAGTTGTTTCGTTAAGATAGTTGTGTAGTTAAGATAATGTTTAGTTAAGATGTGTTTTTATTTAAGGTTCTTCTTTAGATACTTTTTTAGTTAAGATATTTCGTTAGTTAAGACAGTTCTTTAGTTAAGAAATTTTGGTTGGATAAGATAGTTCTTTAGTTAAGATAGCTCTTTAGTTGAAATGGTTTTTAGTTAAGATATGATTTTTGTTAAGAGTTGTTTAGTTAAGATGTGTCTTATAGTTAAGATAGTTGTTTAGTTAAGATAGTTCTTTAGCTAAGATGTGGTTTGGTTAAAATAGTTGTTTAGTTAAGATAGTGCGTTAGCTAAGATAGTTGTTTAGTTAAGATATTGTTTAGTTAAGATGTGTTTTTTATTTAAGAATCTTCTCTAGATACTTTTTTAGTTAAGAGATTTCGTTAGTTGAGATAGTTCTTTAGTTAAGAAATTTTTCTTAGATAAGATAGTTCTTTAGTTAAGATAGTTCTTTAGTTCAAATGGTTTTTAGTTAAGATGTGATTTTTGTCAAGATAGTTTAGTTAAGATGTGTCTTATAGTTAAGATAGTTGTTTAGTTAAGATAGTTGTTTAGTTAAGATATTGTTTAGTAAAGATGTGTTTTTTATTTAATATTCTTGTTTAGATACTTTTTTAGTTAAGATATTTCGTTAGTTAAGATAGTTGTTTAGTTAAGATAGTTCTTGAGCTAAGATGTGTTTTTAGTTAAGATAGTTCTTTACTTAAGATAGATCTTTAGCTAACATATTTGTTTAGTTAAGATGCTCTTTAGTTAAGATGTGGTTTAGTTAAAATAGTTCTTTAGTTAAGATTCTAAGCAGTTTTTACTTTTAGTTAAGACAGTTCTTTAGTTAAGATGTGTTTTTAGTTAAGATAGTTCTTTATTTAAGATAGTTCTTTAGTTAATATAGTTCTATAGTTAAGATGTGTTTTTAGTCAAGAGAGTTCTATTAGCTAAGATAGTTTTTCTTAGTTAAGACTGCCTTTAGTTAAGACTGTTCTTTAAGATAATTTTTAGTCAAGATACTTCTTTGGGTAAGGTAGTTCTTTAGTTAAGATAGTTCTTTATTTGACGTAGTTCTTAGTTAGGATATTATTTTGATAAGAGATTTGATTAGTTAAGATGTGTTTTTAGTTTGGTCTGACTGACAATCCAAGTGCCCTTCACCGTTGGATGACCTCGAAGGACTAGTGAGTGGCTCCTTAGTAACCGTTTGGCAGATGATCTATCGCTTCCAATTTGTATCGGTAACTGTTTAGTTAAGATAGGTTTGGAGATTTATTATTCAGGACAACCAGGATCAAGAAGTTTAAAGTGTTTTCTTGTAGACATTATTAGTTGTGCTGCAAAAAATAGTAATTTAAACTGTAATATTTTATAAATACAAATCGAGTAATTTATTAAAAATCCAAATGGAAACCAAAATCTACATTGAAAACCAATTGAGCAAAACGGTCCCAAATCTTATTTGCAGACCACTTTACCAAAAAATTATGAAAAATTCATATTTAATTTTCCCCCGCCATTTTTTCATTTTTTCCCGCCAAAGAAATAATATTTCAGTGTGGCCCAATATCTATATCTCTTAGTAATAATAGGTATAATGTCTGTGCCAGATTTTATGCTTGTATCACAAAATGCACAATCACTACATATTTCAGAGCTATGCCGCTACACTAAGAGGAACTTAACGAGACTACAAAAACTCAAGGAGATCGCGGATTGAATAGATCGTCTAGATATCGTGTAGCGGCTGGACTTAGTTTTCAATGGAAAAATCCCATGGAGTGATAGATAGGAGGATTTGAGACAAATGATGCGAGTAAACGGCAGGTGTGTAGGCCTACGAGGTTAAATAGATAAAGCATGACATACCGATCAGTTCATTATGCGCCCTCGAAGGTTAGATCCCTCGATGGTTCATGTAGTTCATGCATGCAGTCACGTAGTCGAAAACAAGAATCCGTCATCCTCGACAACCTACAGGTTTCAAGGAACAGAGGCGAACACGGTTGTAGATGGCGATATTATGGTAAGACACTACGGTGTCCAATCGTATGTCGACTACCATATGAAGGAGCCTTGAAGGAGGTCCTTTGCTCTTTAGCATCATTATTATCATCAAATTCTAACGATTCTAAGCAGTTCATACTTTCAGAATCATTGATAAACACAAGAGTCTAATCAGACACAAAATACGCGCCGAACACATTCATACCGTTTCAAAGTACACGGAATTTCAGCTAAATCAAAAGGCATTTTGGGTTAAATATGTCTCAATGAATCAAAAATGTTTCCTCACTTTTGTTGTTAATCACTTCCGGCCGTCAACTTTTCTTTTCCTGTTTCTCTTCCATATTTTTTTCTCTCTTGCTGTTCCAAGTTCTTTATACATGATGTCGCGTTTCTTCGCTCTTGTCTTTCACTCGTTCAACTGTATCTTTTTAATTTCTTGTCTCCTTTGTTAAGCTCCTGTTCAAGGGTGTGGGCAATGACAGATAATAGTCACGTACATGTACCTCTACATCTACACATTCTCTACCAATACGCCAATCAGATAATAAAATCAGATAATCTCACGCATAATCTAGTCATATACAGCTGCAATGTGTCTCTTAACTAATAGGCCCCCTACAAGAATCTATTTAAATTATCGATAAAGTTCTCACAGATTCTAGTCATCTAATTCTACATCTAATCATGTTATCTACGCTCTCCCTCTCTCTACTAATACATGAATCTACTCAAAATATAATAAAATAAACTCTAGCAGACTTTATATAGTCATGCACATCAACACTATCTCTCATTGCCAATGCAAGAATCTACTCATTAGATTAATTTTGGAGCCACAATCTGCAATGGATGAGTGACACATGGTGTGGGCTAGGATGAGTCTCCACCTATCTGAAGATGGATTTTACAATCACGGATACTAGTCACGTACACTCTCTCTTTCACACGACCTTCGAATTATACAATCAACCTAGTCATATATATTTGCACTCACTCTGAACCAATACACGAATCAACTCATAATATTTGGTTCTCGCAGATTCTACTTAAGTAGATATATATACTTAGACTTTACTTTTCTTCATTATGGCTGTAGACTTTCGCAAAAAGTAACTATTTAATGATTATTATATTTGTGGCAGTGTTTTCGGTGATGCGGTAGCGCACAACCAGGCGGAAGTCGTCAAAACCTATTACGAGTAAAACCTAAAAAATAGCGCTACATCTTGATTTTGATCGAAAAGCGTTTTATGTCATAATTGCATTGTATGATATTTGAAGAATATAGGCTAATTCTGCAGGTTTTACATTATTTATTTATTATTTTCATAAAAAATTCAAATAACATTGGAAAGTTGTAGAAAATATGATATCATTTTCGGGTTGTTTTATCATTGTTTTGCGCGCACCGGTTGTAAAAAACGACGGAAAAATACTGTCTTCTGTCTTCTGAAAGCTTGCTTTAACCGACTGACCGACTTTCGCGGCTGAATTCTTAAAATCAACTTTCGCGTAAACATAGACCTGGTTGGTATCACGTGATCACTTAAATGACGAACGCAGAGGGCTGATTGGGCAAAATAAGGTCGCACGTGACCCTGACCCGCTGCAACTCGGGCTATTTTTATCTGCATGGAGTGGGATGAACTTTAAGTTAGTTACGGAAAAAGCTTCATAATTGTTTATTAAATATAAGCAAAAAATAATATAATTTAATATTGTAATATTAGCAGAAATGTATTGTCGCGGTCTACGCGGGTGCATGCATCAAGGGAAGAAAACCGACGCGTCAACAAGCTTGTTTACATCGCACGGAAAATTCTGCAGCAAGCTGTCAACATTAATTCGGTGCATGCAACAAGGATATACGTGTTCAGTAGGACTTTCCAGGGAAAAGTACAGTGACGTCACAGAACGTTCTGGAATCCGGGAGAACTCTATATAAGATAGACCTGATGTACATTAGGGGCCTTTTGACGAAGATTTGTAAACGTTGAAACATTGATCGTATGACGTTCAATCGAGACCAGCCAACCTGTGTGCTGTCTACGATTGTGATATTTGATAGACGAGTTGACTTACTTTACACTTAATCGACTTTATTTTTAATTAAAGATCTTTTAATAGTTCCTTCGTTGGTTCGTCGTTGCGATCGAAGGAGTCGACCGCGACATTATTGGTGTCAGAAGTGGGATCATCGGTGTTGGATCCGGTGAAGAAGACGCGAGCCGGCGGAGGAAGGAGTCAACCCGGAGGATCAAGAGACGGTCTGTTCCAGACAGCGAGCGGATCGAGACGCCTTTCTACCGTGGGAGACGGGTGAATCGGCATACGACAGTCGGACGGACGAAGTGCGTCGTTCGGCTGAGACAGCAGAAGACAGCAGTCAACATACGGGTAAGATCCTAGGTGTTGTCGTGGCTGAGAAGGAGAAAAGAGAGTGGAGTTGCAGCCGAGTGGGAGGCAGCCATTATTTCTCTTTCAATATCTGCTGATTATTTCTTTGAAATTTGATCCATTGTTGTGATCGAGGCCAGACTTGCGTGAGCTTGTATAGTTTTTGCGTACTTGGCGAGTGTACTTCTTTGGATACTGCATAGTTGCACTTTGGGTTGTGGAATTTTCCTTTTGTGTGGCGGGTTTGCCGCGTGGTGTCTGTTTTTTTTGTTGATTGTTGTTGACTGACTGTTTGTAAAAATGGAAGCGTTGACAACAGAGATGCAAGCGAATATTCGCAAAATGTCGTCTGAGCGCCTTAGGGTGTATCTTATGAAGGCAGGAAGGGACGAAGATGATGTTATGTCATGGGATCGAAATCAATTAATGGAAGAATGGGCCATGGAGATTGGAAAAGAGGAAGAGGAATTTAAGGGTAGTCCAATATCTCCAACAGGAGTGGATTACGAGCTGCAGAAGCGCCGTCTGGAGTTCGAAATCCGTAAATATGAAGAACAAAAGAAAGAACAAAGGGAGAAGGAAGAAAGAGAAAGGGAGGAACGGAAGGAGAAGGAAGAAAGAGAAAGGGAGGAACGGAAGGAGAAGGAAGAAAGAGAGAGGGAGGAACGGAAGGAGAAGGAAGAAAGGGAGGAAAAGAGGAGAGAGGAAGAAAAGAAGGAACGGAAAGAGAAAGAAGAAAGAGAAAAGAAGGAACGGAAAGAGAAAGAAGAAAGGGAGAGGAAGGAAAAGCAGGAAGAACGAAATGTTAGAGATTCTTTAGCAAGTCGTACTAAGCGTTATAGTGATGCCCTCAAGAATATTCTTTGGAAATTTCCTTCCGACCCTATAGAAATTCCAGGTTTCTTTGATCACTTGGATGGTTTGTTTAATGTGTATGAGGTGGATGAAGATGTTAGAGCAAAATTATTGCTAGCCATTTTAAGTGAAAGAGCTAAGGCATTAACCATGCGCCTTACTGAGGCACAGCTCCATGACTACAAATTCCTGAAGGAGTTTTTGCTACGGGAGTTTAAGATAAGCCCTTCAAATCTTAGAGCCCGATTTTGGTCGTTGCACAAAGCATCGGACGAATCATTTACGATCTATTCATCCAAATTGCGTGTGGCTCTTATGTATTATTTGAAAAGTAGAAAGATAACTGATGAGTTTGATAAACTTGTAAGTTTATTGGTTGCGGATCGGCTTAAGGAGTCCTTGTCGAGGGCTTGTTTAGATTATATCTTGGCCCAAGAAAAAGAGGAGTGGTTGAGCTGTGAAGACATAGCTAATGCGGCTGACATTTATGTAGCGTCGCATGATGGTGGGAATGACTTAGTATGCCGTAGTCATCCGACACCGAAGTATAACAATTGGACGAGAGGTCAACCACATGTTCAAGTCAATAACCAGACAGCTCAACCCAAGTCTCCCAAACCGGAAATAAGGGGTGAAGCCAAGATAGGTGCGAGGGTGTCTCAGGAGGAGGCCAAGGTAAAGGGTCTCTGTTTCCTATGTCATCAGAAGGGTCATAGGGCAAGGGAGTGCCAGACCAAACCAAGTTCTAAAAAGGTGAGTACTTGTATATTTGGGAACCCAACTGAAGAAGTGATCGACTTAGTTGTTGAGAAGGTCAACGTGTTGCATGAGATACCTGAACAGGTAAAGCAAGGGAATTTATTGGATAATTCTAAACCAATAGGGTTGGAAACTGCTGTAAGGGTATACGAGAATAGTATTGATGGATTACACGAGAGGTCGTATATCAATGTACAGATTGAAGATCTCCCTTCTCAGCCAGCATTATCTGATTCAGGAGCAGAAATTTGTTGTATTGATAAGAAATTAATTGAGTCACTAAACTTACCCGTGATTAAACGGATTAATATAATTGGTTTTCAGGGAGAAGGATGTAAGGCAGATGTAGTATACCTACAAATGAAATTAGCTAATTCAATGGAAGGAACGACGAACATTGCGCCATCTTTGTGCGTCATGTTCGCTGCAGTCCCTGAACTAAATGAACGGGTTATTCTGACACCCCATGTTGTGGACCTATTAAGGGATAGTTCGCAATATGTAGTGATGGTAGCTGGCGTAGATCGATGTGTACAAATAAATAAAGGGGCAGAAGAAGATAACTTAGAAGTTAATATCGAGAAAAGTAACAGCAACGAATCCTTGCCGTCAGAAGTGAATGAATATTCTCAGGAGCAACTAGTTGATGATTCAGATAATTTTCTTGATGTTGAGTCAACAGAGTTCAAGTCTGATGAGGGAGTAGCGAATAATGATACTTTATTGCGTGAGCAACAGAATTGTCACAATCTTATATCTTGCTGGCAACAAGCGAGACAGAATAAAAATAATTTCTTTATAGATAATAACCTCCTGTACCACAAAGGGGAAATTATGGGACATAAGGTTAATCAATTATGTTTACCGGAAGATAGAATCGAGGTTGTCTTGCGAGTAGCACACGATGCCCCATGTGCTGGGCACATGGCTTTTAAGGCAACGAGAGCCAGGATCAAATTAAACTTTTGGTTTCCAAGAATGGATGAGAGGATTCGCGAATATTGTGCGTCTTGTCAAATTTGTCAACTAAGAACTCCAGTTAAAGTGGCAGATCGAGTCCCGATCACTCCTATTCCGAGGGCGGATGAACTCTGTTTTAACCATCTAAATATGGATTGTATTGG
Source organism: Allolobophora icterica (assembly GCA_963556255.1). Lineage (NCBI taxonomy): Eukaryota > Metazoa > Annelida > Clitellata > Crassiclitellata > Lumbricidae > Allolobophora > Allolobophora icterica. Next base: position 10,006,864 of record OY744617.1, on the reverse strand, counting down.
CCCTATGGTAGTGACTGGAGAATCCAACAAATCGAAACCCCAGTACAATTATGCTCTGGTTCTGGTGGATAAATTTTCTCGTTGGCCGATGGCGTATCCTCTTAGATCGCTGAATGCAAAGGGAGTTTGTGAAGCTCTGTTGCAAGTTTTTACAACTTTTTCTATTCCAAGGATCATCAGTTCTGATTGTGGTACCAACTTTACCAGTCGTTTGACGAAAGAATTCTTGCGGCGAATGGGTTGTAGTCCCAGATTTAATACCCCTGGACATCCTGAGGCAGCTGGATTGGTTGAAAGATGCAACCAAAGCTTGAAAACCATGATCTTTAAGCTTGCTCAATCTGATCCTCGTGGATGGCACCAATTGTTACCGTTTGTTCTGTGGAGCCTTAGAGAAAAACCTTCAGGCACGACTCATATTTCGCCATTCACTATGGTTTATGGAACTCTTCCTCGGGGTCCACTTAGTGTGTTGAAGGAATCGTGGGCTGGCGAACGAAAAGTACCTCTTAACTTAGGTAAATCACCCGAAGAGTATCTCCAATCACTGAAGGAAAACCTCGAATTCGCGAAAGTTTATGCAGATTACTATAGTGATATAGAAACAAAGCGGTATGCAGATTATTATAACTTGCGTAGTACTGACAGAAAATACGAAGTTGGAGATAAAGTAGCAGTATTAGCACCAGATTTTGGTAGTTCTAAATTTTATAGTCGATGGCAAGGACCTGCTACCGTAGTCAAGGTTAAATCCCCATATTCTTATATAGTAGAAATAAAGGGAAAACAAAGACATTTACACGCAAATAAGATCAAGCGATACCATGAACGACTCGAACAAGCGATGATCAATAGCTGTTCAGTAATTGTTGATCAAGATGAAGAATTTGGTATAGTAGGGTCAGGTTGTATTGAACCTGATCCAGGTAAGATCGCTACGATCAATGATATCCATCCTCCAACAACAAAGAAAGAAGTTAGAAAGAGTAGATAGGAGATACAGGAACTGACGCAGTCGCTAGGTGTCGTTCTGAAAGCTTAAGAACCGTTACAATGAGTGAATCTGAAACCGGAGTTAACGCATTCGCCAGGCGGCGTTCTAAAAGCTTAAAAACCGTTACAAAGAGTGAATCTGAAACACCAACCCGTTGGTGCTATCAAGGGCCTGCCAGAGGGAATGGAATGGTCATTCAGGGTAAAGAAAGATTACCAACGTTTGCTGCCGGCCGAGAACCTCCCACGAGGCCGGCCCAAACCGGGTCATTTTTCAATTTAAATAAAAGAATCTGTTGTGGTATACATAAAAACATAATGTTAGGGCAAAACTTTTGCAAATGGCTTATGATAGGCAAACAAAATCTCTGCCCTCGTAGATGCATTGGGGAGTATTGTTTCAAACATTTAGCACAGCTGCGAAATGGCTACGAGACAAGACCATGCGCCAAATGTGGAAGGGGAATCAAAAACCACTTAGGTGAGTGTATACGTTGTGATTATTACGTCATAAAATCAAGAGTTCGACGCTGCGGACTAACCCGTGAATTCGAGAAAGAATGGAAAAGACTAGCGAACATAGTAGTAGAGTAAAAAATTCTCTATTAAAGAAAGGATTCCGTTATTGTATTGAGATAATACAGATGAGCAAGCGACAATCGAATATCTAGTAAACAAAATTTCATTTTAAACAAACGATTCCGTTATTGTATTAAGAAAAAGTTTGCCATAGTAATATAAAATAATTTATAATTATGGCATTGTCTACGAATGAAAAAATTGAACAATTGTTGGGTGAGTTTACCGGTCCCCCAGCTCTTCGAGCTGTTCTACAGAATATCTTAGATGAACCTATCCCAGATGCAGTCAAAAGGCGCTTACTACAGCCACTGCTTCCAAGGCCAATTCCGCCAGTGCGCAAGCATAGAGGGGCAAAACGTAAGGCCCTTCTGGCACAATTTGATCCACTCCTAATTAAGAAGGATAGAGGTGGACCACCACCCTTTCTACTACACAAAGAGCTCGCCAATCAGCATCTGAGAGACTTCCGCGCAGAAGTACCTCTTAACAACAGGCTGGAAGGAGATGCGTTGGCTTTCTTGAGTGCAATGGAGCAGAACATCGAGGCACAGCTAAACGAAGAGCTCTTGAGAAATGGCGGTTTGAAATACTCACAAGTGTTGACTGTTGATTTGGAAAAGTTGGCACCGACCGTTGATAATGTGTATGGTGGCAACACGCCCCCCGGCATCATTACCAACACCGCCTACTTTCGAAGCACAGCAGCACCAATTACCAATGCGGGTAAAATCCAAGGGGCTATACGGAAGGCCAAGGCCGAAATACTAAAACTCCTCGAGGATTACACCAATGAGGGATCGGGGTGGAGGGCGAGGCGGGTCGTGGCGCTAGACCTCAGTTTTGCAAGATATAAGCCTTTCCGAGGCAAGAGCTATTTTCCAACACCGAAGTATATCCCCTATCATTCAGTCGTTAATGTAAAGAATGAAGACAACCGGTGCTTCGAGTGGGCCATTCTAAGCGCAATGTATCCAGTAGATAAGGACCCTCAACGCCCAACTAAGTATCGTGCCCGCCTCCTCGAGCTAAACTTCGACGGAATAGAATTTCCAGTGAAGGTCACAGATGTCGGCAAGTTCGAGCGTCAGAACCCGATGGTGTCCGTATCGGTCTTCGGATGGAATGAAGGGCTGTACCCGATTTATGTCTCAAAGCAGACCAATAGAGACTATAATATCGATCTTCTACTATTAGTTAAAGGTGAGGATTACCACTACGTCTGGATTAAAGACCTTGGCCGAATTCTTCATCAAAATAGCAAAGACAAGCACAAGAAACACCCATGTCGTCGGTGCCTACACATATTCTGTAGACAAGACTTGCTGGATGCCCATATCAAAGATTGCCAGGGTATTAGTAAGAAGCCTCAGCGGATTGAGATGCCAAAAGACGATGAAAATATCCTCAAATTCCAGAACCATCACAAACAGATGCGCACTCCGTATATCGTTTACGCAGACTTCGAGGCTCTAAACGTACCAATTGAAGGTGCAGCCATGAATCCCAGCGAGAGCAACACCAGACAGATAGCTGAGCAGAAACCGTGTAGCTTCTGTTATATAGTGGTTCGATACGATGGCCGCACCAAGAAGCCGGTGCTATATCGTGGAGAAAACGCCGTGGAAGAGTTCCTACAACGACTACAAGGCGAGCTAGCCACTATCAAACAAAGGCTGGCCACCCCAGCTAAGATGGTTATGTCACCGGCCGATCGCCAATCATTCCGCGAGGCTATCGAATGTCACATCTGCGGAGAAGCGCTCGAAGCGGATAGAGTTCGCGACCACTGCCACATTACCGGTAAGTACCGAGGTGCTGCTCACAACGCCTGCAACCTCAAACTTCGAATATATCCAGATAAGTGTAAGGTACCGGTGGTCTTCCACAATCTGCGAGGTTACGACAGCCACCTCATAATGCAAGCGATAGGCAGCTGTGAGGCCGCACAGGATGAACAAACTGAAATTAACTGTATTCCAAACAATATGGAGAAATATATGACATTTAATATTGGGCAACTACAGTTCATCGATAGTCTCCAGTTTCTAAACAGCTCTTTGGATAAATTATCAGGAAACCTATCGCTAGAGGATTTGAAAGTCACAGCAGCATATATAAAGGAAAGTTTCGTTCACAATGATAGGACAAAACTAGATCTTTTGAGGCGAAAGGGCGTATATTGTTACGAGCACATTGACGATTACCACCGCTTCGAAGAAGACCGACTTCCACCCAAAGAAGCGTTCTACAGCAGGCTCTCCCGAGAGAACATTTCTGATGAGGATTATCAACACGCTCAAAGAGTATGGGATGAATTCGAATGTAAGACTCTGGGTGACTATCACGACTTGTATCTCCGTACGGATGTACTCCTACTAGCCGATGTATTCGAGACCTTCAGAAACACATCGATGAAACACTACAGTCTGGACCCGGCTAACTACTTCAGCCTGCCAGGAATGGCCTGGGACGCTTTGCTGAAAAAGACGAAAATCGAGCTCGAACTTCTCACCGATATAGACATGCACTTATTTGTAGAGAACGGTCTCCGAGGTGGAATTTCGATGGTATCTAAGCGCTTCGCAAAAGCTAACAATCCGCAATGCCCAGATCACGATACCACGAAGCCAGACAACTGGATCATGTACCTCGATGCTAATAACCTCTATGGCTGGGCGATGCAACAGTCATTGCCAGTTGGAGGATTTAGCTGGGAAAGTCCTACTCTCGACGAAGTGTTGGAAACTCCAGATGACGCGCCTGAAGGCTTCCTACTTGAAGTCGATCTCGGGTACCCGGAGCACCTCCACGAATCACATAGCGACTATCCCCTAGCACCGGAGACCCTGACAGTCCAAGAGGAGTGGTTGAGTGACTATCAGAATGTGCTTATGAACGAGTTGGGAGGCAAGTTCACAAAGCATGTGAAGTTAGTACCAAGCCTGCGACCTAAGGAGCGGTATGTGGTCCATTATAGAAATCTCAAACTATATCACTCGTTGGGGCTGCGAGTTTCTAAGATCCATCGTGCCATTAAATTTAGACAGGAGGCGTGGATGGCTCCATATATCGAGATGAATACAAAATTGAGGGCGAAGGCAACGTCGGAGTTTGAGAAGGATTTCTTCAAACTGGCTAATAATGCGGTCTTTGGAAAGACCATGGAAAATCTTAGAAAAAGAATCAGAGTTAACCTGGTACCGACCTCAAAAGTTGACAAACTTCGTAAACTAATTGCTGACCCGGCCTACATATCACACAAAATCTTCAACGACCAACTCGCCGCGATTCACAGTTTGAAGAACAAGCTCAAGTTAAACAGACCTGTATATGTCGGCCAGGCTGTCCTCGACCTCAGCAAGCATCTGATGTACGACTTCTGGTACAACGATGTGAAAAACGAGTACGGAGAAAAAGCCCAGTTGCTATATACAGACACAGATAGCCTCTTATTTCAGGTGGAAACTCCGAACGCTTACGCCGATATGTGGAATAAAAAACACTTATACGACTTTAGTGAGTTTCCAAAAGACAGCCCATACTACGACGTCGAGAACAAGAAAGTCGTGGGCAAGTTCAAGGATGAATGTAACGGAGTCGCCATCGCGGAATTCGTAGGATTACGCCCGAAGATGTACTCGATCTTAAAATCGGGTGGTTCAGAGATCAGGAAAGCAAAAGGCGTTCAGAGAGCAGTTGTGAAGAAGGATCTGCACCACGAGCTATACAAGGAATGCCTGTTCGAACGAGAAGAGATGCGACACACACAAGTCGTGATTCGAAGCCACGACCACCAAATCGGAGTATACGAGCAGAATAAGATCAGCCTCTCTCCATTAGACACAAAAAAGTGGATATCTCCGGACGGAATAAGAACGCTGGCATACGGGCACTACAAAATCAACGACGGTTGAGTATTCTATCGGGGGGTAACTCAGTGCCCATAGGAACCAGAAGTAGCTCTTCACGCACAAAACCGCGGCCAGGCCCATCAACTAGATGGTACAAAGCCGGTTGACCAGCCCGCCGAACAACATCCAAAATAGCGTGGATGGTGAGCGACCAGTTAGGGTCGGTGGCTCGTTTGCTTCCACCTTCGAGCTCGCCGGGAGCGTACAAATATCGGACGAGAACGTCGTGTCCGAGAATAGGCTCATCCATTCCCCACAAACGAGTTTTCATTTGTGAATGAGAGGGCTTCTGTGTCACTTTAGCAGCTTTCATCGCTTCAACCGGCTTCATCTCGAGCAAGCGCGTCGGCTCATCGTTTAGTGTAGCTACAACTTCGGGCATCCGGCGAACCCATTCCACTGACCGTTCGGATGACCCCCTTGCAGCGAGGAGCAATTCCTGAGCGTACTGGGCACCGAAAAGTCGCTCAGCTAGAGTACGGTTAAAGCGTTCAACGATGCCCTGTTGACGATGATTTGCGGCCTGTCCGCGTCTTACAAGAACGTCGTGCTTCGTCAGCAACGGTGTAAAATCACCCATAAATTCGCGTCCAGGATCGACCTGAAAGAGTCGAGGCCAAGTTAATGGGCCCCTCTTATAGATCCGGCTTAAAGCGGCGGCGACTTCGGTCGAACTTTTGTTGATCAACGGTTCAGCTTCTTTGTATCGTGAGGCAACATCAACAACAGTGAGAGCGTATTTATAAGTCTTTCGACCTACTTTATCGTGAGGTAAAAACAAGAGATCGGCTTGGTGTACGGCGTTTGGTCGATTTTCATCGAACTTTGGACGCGGTATGCGGCGTGGAACGGGAAGATAAATCTGCCACACCGCTTGTTTCTTCAGCCAATCACGAGCCTCCGCCTCGGAAACTTTGGCGGCTGAGGCTAGTTTCTTCACCGCAGCCTTACCTCGCCAGTAACCTCTAGGGCTGTAATAGACGGCTGAAAGGTGCTTAGACATTTCAGTAAAACTATATATTACAAACAGGTAAACACATACACAAATGATTTTCATTAGCGCCGCCGTCCAACACCCATCCCTAGCCTCGACTTTGCTGACATAATGGCCGATACGAGCCGGGCATCCTTCTTCTCATAATCTGGAGTTTCATCGGTGAGTGCGATCTTCGACGCGGCTGCAGCGAGGATGTCATCTGCGTGGTTACGCCCTGGGGTATCTTTATGAACTGCGTAAGCCACATCATGGTGGAGGCACGCACGGTCGAGCTGATTAACACCGTGATAGCGCTGTGACAGCCGTTTATCGAGTTTTGTGAATGGTCCACAGTAAGAGTACTTTCCCGTATTCTGAAAAGAACCTCCCGGATTCTCTTCCGAAGACATACCGGATGGAAGGCTCATATGCATCTCAGGCAGAGGCAGAACATTAAGAGCGCTATTCAGTAGCGAGCCTCCATAAGTCTCACGAGACTTATGCTTTCGCACTTTAGAAGGCAAAATTTGGCTCTTCTTTGCACCGCAGACGGCACAGGTTCCCTTCTTGGCTGGCCGACCGTTTCGTAACTCGACGATTGTTTCATTTGAAGTCTCAGTATGTTTCTTACATCGTAGGCAATACATTGTGTTCGTTGAATACAATCATAACTCGTTGTCTCTATATGGAAATAACAAATTTTGACCTCGAAGCCGACGATGGGAAAAAACACCACCATTGGTTGTTGCCATCAAGCATACGATGCATAATCTGTGGGCCTAGCGGATGTGGAAAAACAAACCTACTACTCAACCTCCTTCTGAAGAAGGGGTACCTACGTTTTGACCGGCTCTATCTATACTCAAAGTCTCTGGGACAGGAAAAATATCAGTTCCTCCGGGACTGGATAACAGAACTCGAAAAAGTTGCCGGGAAGGAAGTGGCTTCCTTTCACTCTTGCTCAGATGAAATAGTTCCAGTTGAATCATTAAATAAGAATGCCAGAAGCCTTCTAGTGTTCGATGACGTCATGCTTGAAAAACAGTCGACCATCGAAAGGTATTTCACTATGGGCCGACACGGTGGCGCGGACTGCTTCTACTTAACTCAAAATTACTTCCGCATTCCCAAGCAAGCGATCCGTGACAATGCTAATCTTATCGTCCTCTTCAACCAAGACAGCAAAAATTTGCGAGCCATTCACGATACGTTCGTGGGCGGCGACATGTCTTTCGATGAGTTCCGTACGTTCTTCAGCGAGTGTGCTGCTCAGCCATATGGATTCGCAGTCATAGATTTGACGTCCAAAGTGTACGACGGAAAATATCGTTGCGGGTTCGATCGCTTCTATAAGCCCAAGGCAAGTATTTAAAGACACGATATAGACAACATATAGTCGACATACAACGCGATGTGGACAAAAGTTTCGTCTAAACAGGAGCGAGACGCCTTGACTCAGGATTATTTAGCTCGCAGAAATCGATTGAGACAGCGTTTCGTGGATGAGAAGCTCGGTGAAGCCAACCTTCAGTACGATGCGGCAAAGCTTTTCAAACCAATAGCCACAGCCACGGCTGAATCCCAGGCGGCTACGTCCAAGGAGCTGCAGAAAGTTACCAGCGCTTTACAGGATTTGCCGGCGCAGATTTCAGAGTCTGCTAATTTTAACCCGATAGCGGCGTTGTTCGGTGATTCCGTTGGAGCAACTGCTCCTCCAGCCCTTCCGGCGATTGCGGCACACCCCGCTCAGGAAGCATTGCTCGTCCACCCAAACAGACATCTCAACGTCGATGCAATCAGGCGGCACGGTTTTACCCCTCCGAGCGAGCTCGACCTGGACGACACGGCAGCTGTGAAACAGATAATCGAAGGCGTAAATTATTATAATCGCCACACCCTGGGCAAAGCGAAAAGGAAGGCCAATAAGAACGGAGACGAAGAAAAGGTACATGCGCTGGCCGTAGATATCGGCGTCCTACAGGACTACAGAGATCGAATTCGTTTGCTATTGAAAGGCCACGCCCTCACTAAAAAAGGAAAGGGTTTCAGTGTTCCAGCCGTTCCTCTGAAATTACAAGGTAACGCCTTGGGTGAGCTCTCCGTCGACCCCGTCGCGCTGTCTGCTGGTAGACTAAGAGTGTTTAAAGGTGGGAACCTCGTGCTCGAAGCTCCTGCCGATGAGTCATTGTTCAGCCTGTTAACGAAACGCTTCGTTAAGACTAAGCAATATTCGCCTCAGGCAATTGAAACTTTCAAAAAGCTCGTTCAGATGTCTGGTCTGCCTATTCATGGTCGGAAAAGTAAAAAGTTCCAGCTGATTCGAGGCGGCGCGGTGCAATTTTACAACGATCCAAACGCCCTGGTAGAGAGGTTGCAGCTTCTGGTGGCCTCTAGGGCCGCGGGAAACACAGGTCTCGGCAACGAAATCTCCGCCATTCTTGATGAGTTACTGCGTTCCGGTGCGATCTCCAAAGAGCTGGCACTCGAATTGAATAGAAACATGCTCATAAAATAGAAATAGAAAACAAAATTCATGGCTCAGATGGAACGCTCGGAGAAACTGCTCGAAGAAATTCGAGAACTTTTGCAGCCTAAGGAAAATTTTAGTATAGTTGTTTCCTCAGATACTACAGGGTGGACCACGGCCTTCTCACCACCGCTGTACCTGGATCCAAAAAGACGCTTTGAGCTTGCTTTGGTCAATCTTGAAACTTATAATTCGATTCCGAACATTGACAGTTCAAATAACAAGTTCGTCTACAGCTCCACCAATGGACAGACCTGGAAGACGATCATTTTACCCGACGGAAGCTACGAGATCGCACAGATTAATTATGAAATCAGCCGGCAGTTAGAAATGCAAAATCCGCCGCCGCCAGGTGTTGCTCAACTCAGCTTTGATTCTCCTATTACTGTAGGAGCTAACGCATCTACCCTTCGCGCCTTCGTAAAGATAACGAAGGCCCGTTTTAAGGTAGATATGGCCGCATCTACCATCAGGCAAACGCTCGGTTTTAACCCTCAGACGCTTAGTCTTGGTTATAAAGAGGGAGAAAATCCAGTCGATATTCTCCGGGTGGACACAATCCTGGTAAATTGTGATATTATCTCTGGATCGTATCGAAATGGTAGCCAGCTGCCAGTAATCTACAGTTTTTTCCCGGATGTGTCGCCCGGCTATAAGGTAATCGAGTCTCCGAAAAATCTAGTGTACCTACCAGTAGCACCGGCTGGCAACGTACAGGGCATTCGTGTGTGGCTGACCGACCAGAATGGTGAACAATTAAACCTCCGCGGTGAGACAGTAACTATAAGGTTTCACATCCGCAGTGCGTAGATTTTCACACTTAAATATTCTCATGTTTGTTCTTGGAATTAAAAAGCGGCGTCGTGTCGTGGGTGGTGGACTTTTCGACTGGATACCCAAAATCGCGGGCTTGCTAGGGCGTGCCGGATCCTTCATTTCGGCGAATAGAGGCACAATCACAAACGTTGCCAAGGCGGTTGGTAATGTCGCGAAAGCCGGCGCCACAACAGCATCTGCCGTCAGGCAAATTGTTGATGCCGTGAAAGCGAGACGCGCTGCGGCCGTAAATGAAGCTCATTTACGAAATGAAAATTCATCTGCCGCGCCCGTTGTTCCCGCACCTTTGGAGAAGGCGCTCAGCGACAAGAGCATCGAATACTTAAAACAACTGGCTGTGAGTCCGCCACCCGTTGTTCCGACAATGGCCGACATAAACAGCCGCATTGCTGGATCCGGTTTCAAAACTATAAAGCCGAGTCGCGGCGGCAAGGGTCTGTTTCTCGCAAAATGAAAGAAAAAAAAATTCCGACTAATTCACAAAACGCAAAAAATGCTTTACCCACCACATATGAAATTCATTTCGTAAATGAAATTCATTTGCAGCATGATTAATAATTGAAGCTTGAACTTTTTTACTTATAATAATGGCAGCATTTGACGTGCCGAGTGAAATGTTGGACATCGCTTCGGCGGTGCCCGATGACAATAGCATCGAATCGTTTGAATACCGCGAGTATGAATCACAAAACCCTGCGGCTATTAACAACGGTCAGGCCATACAGATAGACATCCAGAACCAAGACATTTTCACACAGCCTTCTAAGAGCTACCTTCTTGTGGAGGGCAGGCTTACAACAACAGGCGCCGCTTACATCGCAGACACGTTGGTGTCATTCATCAACAACGCCATCCCGTACATGTTTTCTCAGATTCGATACCTGGCTAACAACACCGAGATAGAGAATGTCATGTCACCTGGGCAAGCCACGACGATGAAAGGCATGCTGGTTTACGGCGATGATTTTTCCAAAGGCGAAGGTTTAAACATGTGTTGGCAGAAGGACACGACCGCGGCGGCGGCGGCTGCGAATATCGGCTTCGAGGCCCGTCGACTGATGATCATTGGAAAACCCGTCCCTATTGGAACGTTTTCATTCATCGTTCCCTTAAGACATCTATTCGGTTTTTGCGATGATTATCACAAGGTCGTATACGGGATCAAACACTCCTTACTGCTGAGCCGGCAGGGGGATGCAGACGCGATCTTCAAGGAAGCCGCTGCGGCCAATGGCCAGATCGCGCTGACTAAACTCTCCTGGTTCATGCCGCATATAATACCCGCTTTGGAGTATAAAAGCATGCTTATGAAGCAGATTGAAGCCAAGGTTAAGGTACCTGTAGCATTCCGCGCCATGCAATGCGACAACATTGCGGTGCCACGAGCGACGACTTTTTCCTGGCGTTTGAGCGTTAAGTCGGGCACGGAAAAGCCACGCTGGATTCTTGTTGCTTTTCAGACTGGAAAGAATGCACATCAAGGCCAGAATCCGGCACTGTTTGACCATGTGCAGGTTCGCAACATTTTCGCTATGCTCAACAGCGATCGCTACCCGGTTGTTGACATGAATCTCGACTTCACCAAGAGGACAACCTCTCGCGCTTACAAGGCCCTACGTGACTTCAAGGAAGAATATTGCGGCATAGACGCGCGTGAATCGTCATGCCAACCGACACCAATCGAATTTGTAGATTTGTTTCCGATCTTCGTTCTGGACGTGCGGAGGCAATCTGAACGACTTAAAACCTCTGTACAGGACATACAAATCAAGGTGGACTTTAACGAAGGGGTACCAAATAATACGACAGCATATGCCGTCTTGATCAGTGACCGACTCCTGAATTTTGAATCGGATGGCAGCAAATTCAACGTCGTATACTAGAAATCGGTTTTTCACATTTAGATACAAGGCCCTCTTTTAGATATATTTTTTCCAAAAATGAAAACTGAATACGTTGCGTTCGGCCTTTCACTGACCGACGGGCAAAAGCAAACATTAGCTAGAGCTGCGCGAGCCGGCACTGGTGCCACGATCCGACTCGCTCATGGCCAGCTTCGTGGAGACGATAAGCTCGCGCTTACGAAAGTTCAAGCCGCCCGAATCGTGAAGAAGATTTCGGAAGGCGTTGGCATGGAGCTGAGATTCACCAAAACGCAATTGAAAAAGATGACTAAAATGGGTGGATTTCTTCCACTACTGGCTCTCCTCCCGCTGCTTTTTGGTGGGTTATCCGCGGCGGGTGCCGTGGCTGGTGGGACCGCTGGGGTAGTAAAGGCTGTGCAGAGCAAACAGGCCAGCGACGCTGCACTGGCGGAGGCGGCGCGTCACAATCGCGAACTCGAGGCCCAGGTCCGCGGGACTGGTTTATATCTCGGGCGTGAGACTCGTGGTGGTTGTTGCCCAATGTGTAAAGGATCGGGTCTCTACATCGGGCAAAAAAACTAAAACCTCTTAGCAACTTCGATATAGAGAAAGTTGCCAGGGCGCTGCCGCATTTCCGCGGTGTTTTCATGCGAGATGGTCTGCCCGCCGTGGCTCGTGAGAAGGAGTGTGGAGTTGTTAATTTAGATTCCGGTTCTGGTGATGGTACTCACTGGGTCGCCTATTGGATAGATGGACCTACAGCCGTCTATTTTGACAGTTATGGGCTGGATCCACCTCTCGAAATTTCTCGATATTTAAAAAATCCTATAAGAACTCAAACGTTCCAGCTACAGGGGCCCGATGATGTGGTATGTGGTCATCTCTGCCTGACCGTGCTAAGAGAGCTCGCTGCCGGAAAGAATTTTGAAGACATCGTGCTTGACCTATGTTAGACTTCCGTCACCTTTTTGTATATAAAAAATGCCGGTTGATAAATTTGGAAGAGACGGTGGAGGTGGGGTGGGAGGGGGGCAGATAAGCGCCGCTGGGCTCGTCCACAAAGCGGGTGATACCATGATGGGAATTCTGTCGGCTGGAGGTTTTCGACTGACAAACGTGGGAACGCCCACGATGGAAACAGACGCCGCGACAAAGGCTTATGCAGACATCATAGATCAGGACAACTTACAAATCACCGGTGGAACGATGTCTGGTGTTCTAAAAATGGGCGGCCATAAATTGACTGGTTTGCCCACGGACACTCCGGGATCTGACAGTGAAGACGAGGGATGGGACGAATTGGTGGGGGAGTCCGACGCTGCGAGTTGGAAACAAATAACAGAGTACGCGAAAGAGCGGGCGCAACAAGCTGAGTTGTATGCAGACGGCTTAAGCTCCGAGGTTACTGGTCTCGTTAAACGCTACGCAGACGAAAAGGACACTGTGCTGGACACTGCCGTCAGGCTGTACGCGGACCAGAAGGCGGCCGCGGCCGAGAACCATGCAGACCAGAAGCTTATCGATGCTAAACAGTACACGGACGAGAAGAACGAGGTGCTGAGAGATTCCGTTAGGCAGTATGCGGACGAAAAGGATGTTATTGTTAAAACTTACGTCAACGAGCAAGATGTTATCGTCAAGAACGTGTGTGTGCTAAAATCTGGCAGCGTTATGACTGGAAGTTTAGTCATGGGTGGCCATCGAGTAACTGGACTTCCAACAGAGATTCCAGGATCTGATAGCGACGCAGCGAGTTGGAAACAAGTGTCAACAGCGGTCGCCGGCGCTCTATTGAGCCTCGATAGAGTTCCCACGGAGTCGTTGCACGTGGTTAACAAACAATATGTTGATGTTCAACATATTGCTGCTAGACAGTACGCGGTCGATCAGGACACCGCGATTAATTCGGCCGTGAGGTTGTATACAGATCAAAAGACCGCCGCCGCAAGGGGGTACGCAGACCAGAAAGCCGAAGCTGCAAAAACTTACGCCGAAGAACAAGACGCTATGGTCAGGAGCGCTTGCGTGCTTAAAGTTGGCGACGCAATGACTGGAAATTTAGCTATGGGCGGTAAGAGGGTGACTGGGCTTTACACGGGGGCCTCAACAACTAATACCGACGCGGCGAGTATCGGGCAGGTGACGAGAATCGTAACCGGCAAAATGACAAAATTAAATAAAATACCGACGGAGCCTTTGAACGTGGCCAATAAACAATATGTCGACAATCAGGCTGTTGTGGTTAAAAGGTATACAGATAGTAAAGAGGCCGCTGTAAGACAGTACGTGAATAACCTCAAATTTTTAAACTACAGCGGCCACATTCCACCACTTTCCAGTGACCTCTCCGAAACGGGTTTTAAGGCCATAGCCAACACATTTCTCGACACTAACCCACCGCATATGGCATTCAACTCAGGTGTAAGAGGTGAGTGGAGGGCCACGCCCCCTGCGAATAGAATTGTTGGGGCTTGTTTACATATTGAATGCCCGGTCCCTGTGCGGGTATGGAAAGTCAGCCTGGCTGGGAGAATTGATATTCTTGATGTCCCGCGTATATCGTCCTGGAAGATCAGTGGGGCCGTTCGGAATGGTGATTCGTTTACATATACAGACCTACTCACCTCCAACACCGTTTTGCCTAACTTTGCGCAGGAGTTTACCATCGACTCTGACACCGCATACAAAATCTACAGGCTGACGGTCCTTGGTACAGAACCAAATCTAACTACTCTTGGAATATCCCACTTCCAGATTTACACATATTTTAAAGTTGGAGATACGTAAGACTTAATAATGGCCGACTCACACTACAAGATTCGTGGTTATCTCCGACAAAAAGGAGAAACCAATATGCACAAGTACAACCTCGATGATTTGGTTGGACTAACCAACTGGGGATATACTATACCTAAGCCCACCGCAGATATGTTAGCCGCGGTTCCCCAAATCCACATCGATTTCGTGTCGGATGATTACCACAGCCGCGATATTTACACGGCGACCAAAACTGTGACTCTAAGTTCGTGGCAAACGCTTCCATTGACCGCGGCACGCTATCCCTGTATTACGTTGCAAACTAACAATGAGACGGTCTCTTTAGACCGCGGATTCTGGAGGCTTACAATGTTTGGTGTTAGTACCGGTGATGCGTCAGTTCGCATTATTACAGCCGCGGGTAGCATCGATCGTACAGTTGACATTCAAAGTGGACAATTTGATGCATCTAGGGCAATATTCATTCCAGGACAAACGAGTTTTCGAATTGAAGGAAAAAAGATAGGCGTTTTAAGTACTTCAACTATTGAGTTAAACGTAACGTTACTGATAGAGCAACTATAAAAAACTATGTCTTTGTACCCACCGCTTATGGAGTCAACAATTTCGTCAGACACGACGTCGCAAACGTTTCGCTTGCAGAAGATTGGCGAAATAGAAGCATTCCTGAGGTCTGAGGCGATAAGTCGAGGACAACTGTGCAAAAAGTATAAGAGGGTTGTAGATGTGGCTAATGGGGCCTCGGCCGGCCTTGCTATAGTTAGTCTTGGAACTGGGGTGGGTGGGGCAGCTATGTTAGCCACTGGTATTGGTTTTATTCCTGGTATTGTTCTAGAGAGTTTAGCCATAGCGACGAGTCTTCTGGATATCATTGGAAATGTTGTAAGTAGAAGTTTCGTTGCTAAAGCTTCAAAACACGACGAAATTTGTATTTTGGCGGAAAGTAAACTAAACACTGTTCATGACCATATTTCTAAGGCGTTGGAAGACACGGCTATTAGCGATGAAGAATATAAACTTATTCTGGGAGAGGAGGAGAAATATAGAACGATGAAACGTGATATACAAAACAAGAATGGAAAAAAAGAGTTGCCGAGTCAAAGAAAAGACGAGATGGTGGCGGAACTAATCAAGAAACTAACCAGCACTGGGACTTGTCCGCGAACCTCAAAATAAAAGTTTTCATCGTAGGTGGTTGGAACGTTGAATCTGTTGTTGTTCCGACCGCGCCACCACCATACGATTAGCGGATTTATAATTTTTTATGTGCTCAAGTTTCCGCAGGTCACCGCGCCACCGCCGTACGATTTCCCCAGTTCCCCGATTTCCGTAGTGCCTCGATTTCCGCAGTTCCCCGATTTCCGTGGTTCCAGATTTCCGTATTTCCCCGATTTCCATAGTTCCCCGATTTCCATAATTCACAAGTCCAAAAACGTGACCGAAAAATGGTATTCAGAAAACGACGAGAAGTGTCACGTTTTGAAATTTCAAAGTCCGGCTGAAAATTTTACTCAGCGTAGATTTGCGTTCACTGCACGATTTCGTTCGAAATATTGATTTTGGCCTGATGAATTTTTGACAATGAAAAATTTGTTTCGGGGTAAAAGTTTTTGGGGATGGGTGAAAAAATTTTACACAGCGTAAAAACGATTTTTCTGCACGTTTCAGGTGTAAATATTGATTTTGACCTGATGAATTTTTGACAATGAAAAATTTGTTTCGGGGTAAAAGTTTTTGGGGATGGGTGAAAAAATTTTACACAGCGTAAAAACGATTTTTCTGCACGTTTCAGGTGTAAATATTGATTTTGACCTGATGAATTTTTGACAATGAAAAATTTGTTTCGGGGTAAAAGTTTTTGGGGATGGGTGAAAAAATTTTACACAGCGTAAAAACGATTTTTCTGCACGTTTCAGGTGTAAATATTGATTTTGACCTGATGAATTTTTGACAATGAAAAATTTGTTTCGGGGTAAAAGTTTTTGGGGATGGGTGAAAAAATTTTACACAGCGTAAAAACGATTTTTCTGCACGTTTCAGGTGTAAATATTGATTTTGACCTGATGAATTTTTGACAATGAAAAATTTGTTTCGGGGTAAAAGTTTTTGGGGATGGGTGAAAAATTTCACACATAGCAAAATTGCTTTTTCTACACGTTTCCGGTGTAAATATTGATTATGGCCTGATGAATTTTTGTCAATGAAAAATTTCTTTCGGGGTAAAAGTTTTTGGGGATGGGCGAAAAAATTTTACACAGCGTAGAAACGATTTTTCTGCACGTTTCAGGTGTAAATATTGATTTTGGCCTGATGAATTTTTGACAATGAAAAATTTGTTTCGGGGTGACTTGCCCAAGGTCCGTACGCAGCGGCTAGAGTGGGATTCGAACCTGTAACCCTCCGGTCACAAGGCGCCGAACTTACCACTGAGCCATCGCGCCCCACAAATGATGGTTGCATCAATTAATTCATCGTGTAACCTGAAATGGGAACATGCAAACGTACGTGTTTTATACAGCGACTGTATTGCCTCGACCTTGATCATTGATCGGATGAGAATCTTCATCACCGCTGCCCGTTTGGATCGGAACCACGCAATTTAAGGTCCCAGTGTATAATACCAACCGTGATAGACCAAGATTTTAAATCACTAAAGTATTTACAAAAGTCATGCCGTCTTCGGGAGGCGAACTGGGATCGTAACAATCATGCCTAACGCTGTTACCAATGTAGCTACTGTGCCATCTACGAGAAGAACCATATTTCAGTTTGTTATATCTATCGCATTATCAAATGATTCCGCCACACTCGATAGGTGGCTTGTTCTGCAGTCGTTAAGATGGGCAGCTTGGCCCAGTATGTTCTTCATGGCTGAAGATTTAAATGGGCCAGCGCTGCGTTTCTTTATTTATGAAGGGAAGTATGCCGTGTAGGTACGCAAAATTCCGGATTTTTCACCCTCTATCCGATTCTGTAACTTAAAATTTTATGTATGGGCCTGTCTGTGCGTAGGTCTGTCTATGCCTCTGTATGTGTGTGTGTTCCTGTCTATATGGGCGTCTCTTCTGTTTGTTTGTCTGTCGGTGCGTTGCAGACAGACAGACAGACAGACAGACAGACAGACAGACAGACACAGACAGTATATGTGTGTATGTGTGTTTGTGTATGTGTGTATGTATGTGTGTGTAGGTGTGTGTGTGTGTGTGTCTGTGTGTGTGTGTCTGTGTGTGTGTCTGTGTGTTGTTGTGTGTGCTATTGAGTTATTTTAATTGCCTGGTGCTGGAGGAGAACGATGAGAAGGTGGCAGACTTAGGGCTGGGAGAGTTATAAGCATAGGCACTGTTTTTAAAGCCGATCTGTTTATAAGGGCTGGCTGGTCACGAGAAGGCTTGTAATCTCATTTCTTTACCCTGAATGACCATTCCATTCCCCTCTGGCAGGCCCTTGATAGCACCAACGGGTTGGTGTTTCAGATTCACTCTTTGTAACGGTTTTTAAGCTTTTAGAACGCCGCCTGGCGAATGCGTTAACTCCGGTTTCAGATTCACTCATTGTAACGGTTCTTAAGCTTTCAGAACGACACCTAGCGACTGCGTCAGTTCCTGTATCTCCTATCTACTGAAAGGTTATGGGTTTTTTCAGTTATTTTCGAAATTTTATACCTGCTTTAGCTGAAAAAGCACGGATAATAACTGATTTGACACGAGATAACATACCTACGAAGGTGCCTTGGGAGCAAAAGCATCAAGAAGCACTAGATAAGTTAAAGGATGATCTCAGTAAAGCTACACAGTTGCATACCATTGATTTCACTAAGGAATTTGGTTTAAGTGTTGACGCAAGTGCCACCGCGGTCGGGTGTTGCTTGTTTCAGTGGACCGAAGAAGGTCAAGAAAAACCAATTGCTTTTGCTAGTCTTAAACTTACAGATACACAGATGCATTGGTCTACAATTGAGAGAGAGGCTTTCGCAGTAATTTGGGCACTTAAACGATTCAAGTCATGGATATTCTTATCAAAGATAATCATTTATTCAGATCATAATCCTTTGTCTTATCTCACAGATGCAAGCCCTAAGAGTGCGAAACTGACTCGTTGGGCGTTAGCATTGCAAGAGTTTAACGTGGACTTTCGATATCGTCCTGGACGTCAGAACACGGTGGCTGATTTCCTCTCTCGGTTGTGACTCGGATGGTGAAGGGGGGAAATGGCCCGACACACAAGGATCGAGCCCGCAAATTGTGTGGATAAGTTGACTAACTGTTGTGTTTTGTTTTGGTTGTATATGCTGTGTCGAGATGGAGTCTGGAGGCCCGGCTTGATCGTGATGACCCGTTCGAGATGGTGCTGAAGACGTGTCATCATCTGAGGGCGGAGGGAATGTCGCGGTCTACGCGGGTGCATGCATCAAGGGAAGAAAACCGACGCGTCAACAAGCTTGTTTACATCGCACGGAAAATTCTGCAGCAAGCTGTCAACATTAATTCGGTGCATGCAACAAGGATATACGTGTTCAGTAGGACTTTCCAGGGAAAAGTACAGTGACGTCACAGAACGTTCTGGAATCCGGGAGAACTCTATATAAGATAGACCTGATGTACATTAGGGGCCTTTTGACGAAGATTTGTAAACGTTGAAACATTGATCGTATGACGTTCAATCGAGACCAGCCAACCTGTGTGCTGTCTACGATTGTGATATTTGATAGACGAGTTGACTTACTTTACACTTAATCGACTTTATTTTTAATTAAAGATCTTTTAATAGTTCCTTCGTTGGTTCGTCGTTGCGATCGAAGGAGTCGACCGCGACATGTATGTTTATAAGCTGTGAAAATTTCAGCTTTTAAACTCAAGCAATACCTATCCTTTTTTAATGTCAAGGACTTTATGATAGATTGCTCGCGTTTATGTTTTTGGCATGTTTCTCTAAATAATTTCTCATGAAGGGCATACTTCCCGAACCGCATTACTTCGCAACGGTTAGACTCATGAATAAAACCCTTAGCATTTTAGAAAGATCTTAAAAAGGTCTACACAGATAAATTAAAACCTAATTTTCGTAAATTTTGACGAACCGCCTGATTTGGGGATACCACATCAATTTTGTTTACAAATCACTTTCTACGGAGCCAAAATTTGAATTTACTAGCAGCTGGGGAAAGAAATAAGTAAGTTAAAGTAACAAGTGTAAACCTTGCGAGTTCAGTTACCCAAAGTTACTTTTATCCAAAAATGTCTGTTAAATTGTTAATTACTTATCGTATTTACTTTTGAGCAAGTAAAAACATTATAATTGGCACTTTATCAGCAAGTGATCTTCTTGTTAGTTAACATACTTGTCAAAAAATAAATTTAGCGACTCGGTGCAAAAAGTTTATTTATTGTTTTTACATGAGGAAGCACTGAAGAGAGATCTTCAAACGAACTGCAGAACTGACACGGGAGAATATCTGCAGATTTGCTGTTTATTTCAGCTGAAATTATTTGCATATGAACTAAATTTTTCCTTGAGAACTCATCATGGAGAAAAACTATACCATTGTCAGTAGTTTCTGAAGTCACTTGAGCAATCTGTTGTAATGAAGAAACCATGAGAAGAAAACATTACACATGCTAGTTGTGTCAGAAAACATTTGCAGACTGGTCAGCTGACTACTCAGAATTGAATGCATACTGAAAAAAAACAGAAACAATATAAAGTCATTTATGTCAGAAGTCTTTTGCACATGGTTTTACCCTTATTGTACACATGGAGCTCATACTGGACAAAACCCATACAAATGCCAGTTATGTCAGAAAACATTTGCACAGTCTGGTAAACTGAAGACTCACAATACAATGCATACTAGAGAAAAACCGTATAAATGCCAGTTGTGTCCGAAATTATTTGCAGCATATGGTTATATGAAGAGTCACATAAAAACTCATACAGGAGAAAACCCACATAAATGCCAATTATGTCAGAAAACATTTGCATTTGCTTCTAGTCTGAAGATACACATAAGGACTCATACTGGAGAAAAACCATACAAATGCCAATCATGTGAGAAAACATTTTTGCGATCTGATCATTTGGAGCTTCACAAAAGAGTACATACTGGAGAAAAGCCATACAAATGCCAATTATGTCAGAAAACATTTGCACAGTCTTCTCAGCTGAAGATTCACATTAAAGTGCATACTGGAGAAAAACCATACATGTGCCAATTATGTCAGAAAACATTTTCAGGATCTACTCCTTTGGAGGTTCACAGGAGGATACATACTGGAGAAAAGCCATACCTATGCCAATTATGTCAAAAAACTTTTGGAAATAGTTATGATCTGAAAATTCACATAAGGACTCATACTGGTGAAAAACCATATAAATGCCAATTGTGTACGAAAACATTTGCTAGACGTTCTGTTCTGAATTGCCATTTCAGAACCCACACTGGAGAGAAGCCTTACATATGCCAATTATGTCAGAAAACATTTACACAGTATGGTCAGCTGAAGACTCACATTAGAGTGCATACTGGAGAAAAACCATACATATGCCAATTATGTCCGAAAACATTCTCAGGATATACTCGTTTGGAGGTTCACAAAAGAATACATACTGGAGAAAAGCCATACCTATGCCATTTATGTCAGAAAACATTTGCAGGTAGTTCTGATCTGAAAGTCCACATAAGAACTCATACTGGAGAAAAACCATATAAATGCCAATTGTGTACGAAAACATTTGCTCGAAGTGCTGATCTGAATCGCCATTTCAGAAACCACACTGGAGAAAAGCCATATAAATGCCAATTATGTCAGAAAACATTTAACCAGTCTTGTCAGCTTAAGACTCACATTAGAATGCATACTGGAGAAAGGATATACATATGTCAATTATGTCAGAAAACATTTTCAGAATCTGGTCATTTGGAGGTTCACAGAAGGATACATACTGGAGAAAAGCCATACATATGCTGTTTATGTCAGAAAACATTTGTATGTGGTTCTAATCTGAAAAAACACACAATGACTCATACTGGAGAAAAGCCATACAATTATGTCAGAAAACATTTAACCAGTCTTGTCAGCTTAAGACTCACATTAGAATGCATACTGGAGAAAGGATATACATATGTCAATTATGTCAGAAAACATTTTCAGAATCTGGTCATTTGGAGGTTCACAGAAGGATACATACTGGAGAAAAGCCATACATATGCTGTTTATGTCAGAAAACATTTGTATGTGGTTCTAATCTGAAAAAACACACAATGACTCATACTGGAGAAAAGCCATACATATGCCAATTATGTCAAAAAACTTTTGGAAATAGTTCTGATCTGAAAAATGACATAAGGACTCATACTGGTGAAAAACCATATAAATGCCAATTGTGTAAGAAAACATTTGCTCGAAGTTCTGGTCTGAATCGCCATTTCAGAACCCACACTGGAGAAAAGCCATACATATGCCAATTATGTCAAAAAACTTTTGGAAATAGTTCTGATCTGAAAAATCACATAAGGACTCACACTGGTGAAAAACCATATTATTGCCAATTGTGTAAGAAAAGATTTGCTCGAAGTTGTGGTCTGAATCGCCATTTCAGAACCCACACTGGAGAGAAGTCATACATATGCCAATTATGTCAGGAAACCTTTAACCAGTCTTTTCAGCTGAAGATTCACATTAGAGTGCATACTGGAGAAATACCACATAAATGTCAATTATGTCAGAAAGCATTTGTACATGCTGCTAGTCTGAATAAACACATTGCAAGCCATGCTGATGAAAACCATACATCTGTGGTATACGTTTTAAGACGTTCACACTGACGGTAATGTTCGAGAATCATGTTAGAAGACATACATGTGCAAAGTCATACATTTGCAACACATGTAAGAACACACTGTTAGTCATAAGACTCACAACACTCTGAAACAACACCTATGCTTCAGAAAACTACACATTCCATTGACTTAATAGCATTTAACCCTTTAAAGATGAGAAGGATTAGTTTTCCGTACAATTTAGTGCACGCTCATCATTAAAGGGTTAAAAGGAGGCATTATATGACAAGCCATCACAAGCACTACATCAAAGTAAATATGTATAGCATACAAGAAATGGTTCGAGCAAATATGTCATTGGAATCGTGAATTCTTCATGTAACAACATAGGCAAGTTGCAAATAATTTAAGCGGTGATATGCTTCTGAATGGTTTACATTAATTGCTTTGTTTTTCACTTGTAGAAAGAGAAGTAGGGTCATATTAAATTTTGCTTTAGAATTTGTTTAGTTAAATTTTGTTATAATAAAATGTAATTTGAAGAATGTATTCGATGACAAATGTTTGTCTGCTTTCTGTTTGTTTACAGTATATGCAACATTAAACCCCACATTTGTTACGAATGGTGGTTTTGTGTAATAGATTGTTGTTCATGCAGGTACCCTCGGTGTTCCATCATGATCTATAATAGATTTTCTTTTTCCACCTAGGTATTAGAAATTGTGCTACTGCTACCCCATTACCACAATCATCAGCACACCACTGTAGCACAATATGCTGTCTCCTATGCTTGATTTTCTCCAGATTTTCACTTGGCACCAGTCTTGTTGTCCAGACCTTAAAGCTCAAGACCGAGACCAAGACCTTGAACCTCAAGACCAAGACCAAGACTTTGAACCTCAATACCAAGACTGGACCTCAAGGCCAAGACCAAGACTTTGAACCTCAAGACCAAGACCGAGACAAAGACCCAAAATTACATTCATATCCATACTTCAATTCCTTACTAAAAAATTGTCAAGTCGGACTACTCGCTATTTTAATGAAAACATGAGTTTTATTTTATTCAAGCAAAATACCAAAAATTACATTCATATCCAGACTTCAATTCCTTACTAAAAAAATTGTCAAGTCGGACTACTCGCTATTTTAATGAAAACATGAGTCTTTTATTTTATTCAAGCAAAACAGCTCTAAATGCAGACTGCAGAGAATTCCGAATTCGTATTTACAAAAGTCTTTCATGCGAAGTGTTATTCGAAATGCCTTTTACATTTTATACTTGTAACCAATTCGCTCAGAATTTTCTGAGAAAGATGTGACCTGTGAAGCCTCGTAAAATTCTGCCATGTGAAAAAATACGCCAACCAGATACTGAAATCGCTGGCACACGCAGCAGCTTTTCAAGCACCGGATGTAAATGTAGAAATCGTGAGCCTGTTTTGAAATCATTGCGTGGTAAATAACCGGATTTACTGGAAGTCAAAATAATTGTCCAAAAACAACAGTAAAGCTTCATTAACACCATCTAAATACTAAAGCAACTGTATTAGTAATTATTGGATAAATTTATAAAATTCTTGCGTTGTGTTAAATGACTGTTCATATTGACAAAAGTTTTGCAAGACCAAGACTTTGAACCTCAAGACCAAGACGTTTGGTCTCAAGGCCAAGACTTCTGGTCTCAAGACCAGGGCCAAGACTTTTAAAAACGAACTCGAGACCAAGACCTTGGTCTCGAGACAACAAGACTGCCTGGCACCAAAACGGAACGAACATCTTGGCTGTAGCAGACGTGATTTGATAGCGCTGGTAATTCAGCTGGTCTCCCTGATGTGATTTATGCATGACAAATAATTAGTATTTCAGAAATTTACATTACATTACAAATCAATCATAATTTTAACTTAATGTTGTCCTGCTCCAGCGTAACCGACATCTTTCAAGACCTCTGTACATCAAAAGCATCTTGTGTAGATAAGCTGTTGTAAAATTGCCTACCATGTAAAAGTAGGCCTACTTAATGGCGAATATCGACGCCAGCTGACCAGCATAGCCTATAAAGGCCCTACATGCATATCGTGGCAAAGCTGCAACGTTTGCAAAGACTTGATTAATAGCTGAGAACAATGTAAATATCACAGTATAACATCATATTTAACCGCCATAAAAGCCATCGGCTGAACATGGGAAGCCTATACTGCCCTCATAAGAAAGAACCACGTAACTGAAAATTTGGCCGTTTTGAGTTAGATGCAGTTTCTGCATGTATTAGTGGTCTTACACCTTGGTAGGAAGTAAGAACCTCCTATCTTGATGCGATCATAGAGAACCAGCGTTTGTTAATACCACGCATCTGCACACTTCGTATCAAATACTAAGTAAGAACCACGCATCTCACATGCGTGGTTTTTTGCTAGTAACACTGAGCGTTTTCTGCAGATCCGTGTCCACGCGCATGCGCAGTAACTACTTCCCGACAAAATTTACGTTTAAGTTTACGAATCTGAGTGATGATTAATTATTTTTAAGACTTTAATTTTAATCCGTCTTGGTGGTTTTCATTATTCATCACGCTGTGAGATTAAGTGAAATTTGAGCAACAATAAATATAGTAATTTCAAACGTTTTAAATGTTTTTGAATGAT
Organism: Allolobophora icterica; assembly: GCA_963556255.1. NCBI lineage: Eukaryota > Metazoa > Annelida > Clitellata > Crassiclitellata > Lumbricidae > Allolobophora > Allolobophora icterica. The sequence goes on along the minus strand of OY744617.1, from coordinate 9,981,970 downwards.
TTATTATGACTTTGTTTGTGACTACGGGTGATTGTTTTGGGTGCGTAGCGAATTCCCGACACCCTAATTCCCGAAACAGAATTTCGTCAGATCTCCGAAGTCTATTTTCCAAGTTACAACAAAGTTATTTGGGCAAATTTAACTTTTAGAGACATCTTCGAATATACTATTCAGGATATTGGCCGGGTAATCCATACTAGTTTTCAGGATTCGAGCGCTTGGCAGAATACTGTTTTCGGGAATTCGATCAATTTTGCATTTCCACATTTTATCTAGTTTCGGTCATTCGGGTAGACCCAGATTGTTTTGTAGGCTTACACGGTTGAGGTTTTTATGATTTAACTTGAAAGAGTCAGAAAGACGATATGATTAAATGTGTGGAGAGGATAGGCCTAAGGATGTGGGATGCGTCTGGCTGTTTTTTTTATTCGATTACCCATTGATTCATTCAAGCAGGCGTACTTCCCATAAGATATTTCTATTACAGAAATATATAATGACTTTGCAGCGAAACATTAAGTTGTAGTCTGCTGTTATGATCTCTAGATCACAATGTGATAAAGCAGATGCACTATTCATTTACAAACTGGGTAACGAAGAGTGTGAGCGGTGTGAAGAATTTTCTTTACATAGGCCTAATTGTTTATGCAGTAAAGATAATCTTAATTGCACGTATATGCAAATTAGACGTCCAAAACCCAAATGGAAGAACTGAGGCGAGAGGGATCCCCGGGAGAAAAAAGATGACATTAGGGCCTATTTCTTAACTGACCGTTCTGATGCCAGAAAATAGAAAAAAATTCTGGCCAGATATTAAGACATCAGATGTTGTGGACCTAAGATGCAGATTAGTAAGTGTGGTATTTCTTCATCTGTCCTGTGACATGTTCACTATACCAGACTGTTTTGATAGTCGGATATGATCAAATATAAGCGGTATCAAAAATTTGTAAAGCTGTATATAACTGGTTTCGCATCTTTAAAATTATGGTTGACAGGGGCGTAACTTTGTTTTCTGAAAAGTGGGGGCACCAATTTCTTACATGTATACACGAAGCAAGGCAGAGAATGTAATTTCTGGGAGGGCTCAGTAAAAAAATATTGATTGGCATGGTTTAAAAAGTAGGGGCACGGTACCCCCAGTAAAAAAGTAGGGGGTACGCGTATCCATCGTGCCGCAAGGGGCGTAACTTTGGTCTAAAAAGTTGGGCACCATTTTCTTACATACACGAAGCAAGGCAGAGACTGCGATTTCTGGGAAGGCTCAATAATAAAATATTGATTGGCATTGTTTAAAAAGTAGGGGGTACGGTACCCCCAGTAAAAAAGTAGGGGGTACGCGTATCCCTCGTGCCCCAAGGGGCGTAACTTTGGTCTAAAAAGTGGGGCACCATTTTCTTACATACACGAAGCAAGGCAGAGAAGGCTCAATAATAAGATATTGATTGGCATTGTTTAAGAAATTGGGGGTACGTATACCCCTAGTACCCCAGAGGTGTAACTTTGGTCTAGAAAGTGGGAATACCAATTTCTTACATATACGAAGCAGGGCGGAGACTGTGATCTCTGGGAAGGCTCAATAATAAAATATTGATTGGCATTGTTTACAAAGTGGGGGTACGGTACCCCCGTTTAAAAAAATAGTGGGGTACGCGTACCCCTCGTACCCCCACACATTACGCCTATGTTGTTTGATATAATTGACCTGAAATATGAGTCAATTGTTGAATTGTTCCACACTAAAACACGATTTTATGCAGATGCGTTGTTCTTAACAATTATTGGGCTATGTCGTCGGTCTTCAAAGCTAAGTAAAAACACATTTACTGACATTTAAAATATTTATTAGAGAAAATATTTAAAATTCATTTCCCTCTAAAAATGGTAGCTTTCTGTTGCATATGTTGCTTAAAAGCAAAAATGAATATGAATATAGGATCTACTTGGCAACAACCAATTTCTGTTTTTTGCATTTATCTCAAAATCAACTTTTTGCAGATGCGTTGTTCTTTCTTATGAGGGCAGTATATTGCTCGATGCTTGCTCACCGCTTCCCTCGAGATTCACGTTAGCTGCCAGTGCCTCGTGTCCAGGGTGGGAATTGTTTGGGGAGGTGGTTCAACCCCAGTATTTGTTAAGACCCCACAGTTGTCTTCATTGCACACCCCAAGGGGGTGTGCTAGTATGATTTAGCATTATTTGACTCTAGTCACTAACAAAGAGAAGACATTTTAATCAAATTTAATGGTGTATCATGTATGCATTTTTTAAATTTCTCAACAGAGGAATTGATTTTGATTCGAGTCTGACTTGCAAAACTGTTAGCATTGAAATCAACTGCTTTCAAATTTCGTTGACATCAGTTTGTAAAATACGGATAAAATGTTCAACCCCTCACCCCCCCGTCTTTTTCTAGAATTCCCACACTACTCGTGTCGGCACCGACTGTCTTACGAGGGCTGTACGTAGGGCCTATATAGTTTAGGCCTACTTGGCGTTCATTTGTCTTTTTACACTGTACGAAATTGGCTTGAGCACTGTGGCCTTTAACACAAAAATGTTTGGGTGCATTAATTTAGTTTTAATGTAGTTTTAACACGGGGAATCAAAGCACTACAGACTAGTGATGCAATAGCTAGGCTAGGCTATATCAGTCTTTAATTTACCAAAAATATCGGTAGCCCAAAACAATAAATATCCACTCCGTAGCACTTGCGCCAAGTATGAAAGCCTGTTAGCTTCTGTTTAATCAATACAAGCAGGATCGTTCGAGCTTCTGTGCTTCATGCAAACGACCTATAATGCTCTTGCTCCATGCAGCCACAGTATAAATAATTACATTACGTCGACTCGACTCGCATTGCTGCCTGTTGACTAGTTTTTCTGGTCACGTGATTAAACAACGCCATTTTGAAAGTGAGTCCTTGAATTATAGATTTAGGCTGACATAAACGTTGAAGTCCCAATTGTTGTAACGTTTAAAATTAGTAGTGTTGAGATTCTGCTTTTCTCCCCTCCCCTTTATCAGCCAGCCAGCCTGCCAGTCAGCCAACCTGCCAGCCAGCCGACCAATCTGCCAGCCTGCCAGTCGGCCAACCTGCCAGCCTGCCAGCCAACCTGCCAGCCAGCCGGCCAACCTGTCAGCCAACCAACCAGCCAGCTATGTGAACGACCAGCCAATCCTTCAACCAGCGAGCCTGTCAACCTGCCAGCCAGCCAACCTGTCATCCAGCCTGCCTGCCAACCAGCCAACCTGCTGGACAACCAACCAGCCGGTAAACCAGCCAGCCAACCAATCAACTAGCCACCCACGTGAGCGGCCAGCCAATCTGCCAGCCAGCCTTCATGCCAACCAGACAACCTGCCGGACAACCAGCCAGCCACCTAACCTGCCAGCCAGCCAGTTAGCCAGCCTGCCTGCCAACCAGCCAAACTGTCGGACAACCAGCCAGCGAGCCGGCCAACCTGCTAGACAGCCAGCCAGCCAACCAGGCAACCAACTAGCTAGCCACGTGATCGACCAACTAACCAGCCTGCCACGTAATAGGCCAACTAACTAACTAGCCAACCAGCCTGCAACTTGATCGGCCAACCAACCTGTCAGCCAGCCAACCAGCCAGCCAGCCTGCCACGTGATCAGCCAACCAACCAGCCAGTCATTATATACTAGAATAAAATCACTCCCAGAGTCGTTTTGTCCGGGAGTCTATTCATCCTCGTACACCGGCAGTAAGCAGCAGCAACTGCAGGGGCTCACTTTGAAAATGGCGGGCGAAAGTGGGCGGGGCTTAGTTATTTTTAATGTGGTCACACATTCTGACTGCTGCAGGGACCGGGAGTCGACGTACTGTGTAATTATTATAGGGGCCTACTGTGATGCAGCAGTGACGAGCAGTCCCATAATTTGTTCATCTTCATTGTTCTGGCCTTAGGCAGGTCGAAGAATTAAACGCCTTTTCCTCTATTTCTTTATGTCCTCGTCTGATTCTTTATTTTATCCATCATCCAGTCCAACATCATTTTACTTGGTCTTCCTGGGACTTTCTTCCCTTCCATATTCTTCCTTCAAGCGCTGTCCCGGAGCGAATTCCACGGTCCAGAGAGAGACGATAGATCGATTGATTTAAGAAAGTAAGCTGATTTTTGCCTAAACAGTCATCCTCATCAACCGGTGTCCGATGCCATTTTCACTGTGTTTTTCCACTATATTCTGTCCAATGCGGTGTGGCTCAGGTCCTGCAGCGATGTTCCACACCATTCAGTGATGTTGTCGAGCCATTCGTTATAAGGGGTCGTCCTCTGTTGTTCGTACCATCCATCATTCCGAACACTAAGGTCTTGATCTTCCTATCATTACTCATTCTGCATATGTGGCCAAACAATCCTAGCTTCCTCTGAATTATCTTCTGCATCATGTTCTCTTTGAGATGTTTTCGTCTATATAGTTCTGCATTGCTGACCTTTTGTGTCCATCCAATTCTCATAATCTTCCTATAACATTTTCTCTCATAGGCCAGTATCCTTCCTTCAATGTATTTCGTTATTACCCAGGCCTCGCATCCATATAACATGCTACTGAAAACGCATGTTTTCAAAACGCTCAGTTTTGTCTCTTGCTTTATGTCTTTACTTTTCTGACGCCTTTGAAATTCTGACCATTACTTCTTTCCTACCGTCCATATCATATGGGTGACCGGTCAATTCGGCGCCGGTCAATTCGGCGTCGGTCAATTCGGCGCCGGTCAATTCGGCGCCAGTCAATTGGGCGCGGTCAATTCGACGCCGGTCAATTCGGCGCATGGTCAATTCTGCGCCGGTCAATTCGGCGCCTTTTGTTAACGCTTCTGTTTCTACCGACATTTCGTCTACTATGACTTTCCTTGATCACGCCTCTAGTTTAAGTTATATTTTAATCGTTGATCCCGCTTCTAGTTTAAGTTATATTTTAATCGTTGATCCCGCTTGTAGTTTATATTTTGATCGTTCATCCCGCTTTTAGTTTTAGTTAGATTTCAATCTTTCAACAAAAGGCGCAGATGTTGAAATTATAAACTTCAAACCATTTCACACCTGTTACCGTCTTCCAATTAGCAATTAGATTAAATTATAGCTAATAGTAGAACCTGGATGAAAGATTGACATATAAACTAAACTAGAAGTGGGATTATCGATTAAAATATAACTTAAACTAGAAGCGGGATCAGCGATTAAAACATAACTAACAGTAGAACCCGGATGAAAGATTGAAATATAACTAAAACTAGAAGCGGGATGAATGATCAAAATGTAAACTAAACTAGAAGCAGGATCAACGATTAAAATATAACTTAAACTAGAGGCGGGATCAACGATTAAAATATAACTAACAGTAGAACCTGGATGAAAGACTGAAATATAACTAAAACGGGAAGCGGGATGAATGATCAAAATATAAACTAAACTAGAGGCGGGATCAACGATTAAAATATAACTTAAACTGAAAGCGGGATCAACGATTAAAATATAACTAACAGTAGAACCTGGATGAATGATTGAAATATAACTAAAACTAGAAGCGGGATGAACGATCAAAAAATTAAAATATAAACTAAACTAGAGGCGGGATCAACGATTAAAATATAACTTAAACTAGAGGCGGGATGAAGGAAAGTCATAATAGACGAAATGTCGGTAGAAATAGAAGCGTTAACAAAAGGCGCTGAATTGACCGGCGCCGAATTGACCACGTGCCGAATTGACCGGCGCCGAATTGACCGCGCCCAATTGACCGTCGCCGAATTGACCGGCGCCGAATTGACCGACGCCGAATTGACCGGCGCCGAATTGTCATGGCACCATCATAATTATGTCATGGGCCTATTACCCCAAGGTATGTAAACTTTTCAGCACTTTCTAATTGAATTCCGTCTACGACTATCTTCTTTGCTAAATTCTTTTCCCCAAACACCATTGTTTTTGTTTTATCGAAATTCATGGTTAGGCCATATCTCTTTCCTTCTTCGTTCAACGTTTGTACTGTATGTTGCAATCATTGTTCGTCTTCTCCAATCAGGTCAATATCATCGGTAAAGCAAAGGTTATTGATCCCTATGTCGCTGATTAGTGTACCAGACTATTTCAGTACCCGGTAACTCAACTAACTCCTTCTGAACTACTTTAAAGCTAAATATTTGCTATTAGTTCAATTTTAAAAATAAGGTTAGGCCTATATTTTTTAATTGGCTGATTCTGCTTGTTGCTTAGGTATTGTTTGTAACTCTGGTATGTCCCTTTTCGAGTATGTCATGATTGGTATTTGTAAGTCTTTGTAAGTTATCAGGTCAGTCGGTTGAAACAAATCTTTCTTGAGAATCACATCTAATGCATCAAGAAAATGAGTTAATAACCTGTGTACTTAAATAAATTAACTGGCTCAGTGGCGTAGCAATGTGTTGTGCAGGTTGTGCAATGCACAAGGGCCCGGCGGTCAGAAGGGCCCCTTACAGCAAGTAGTCATTTTTAGCTTAAAAGTAAATCTACATGTACTGGAAGTTAGCAACAGCCTGTGACTGTTGCGACATGTGAAAGATCATTTTCAAAATTGAAGCTAATCAAAAACTATCTACGAAGTACAATGTCAGAAGAGCGGCTGAGCGCCTTGACTATGTTGCCAGAAACCTTGACACTTCAAAAGTGGAATATATTTTGCGCAAGAGAAGGTGCGCAAACGAACGTTTTAACTCTTCGGGATTTTCGGATGCTTCTTTTTAGACTACCGGTACCACAGACTAAACACTTGTCTAATTTGATAATTGTTTCGTTATTTCTATCAACCAACCCAACTGTTTCACAATTTGACAGAATTTAAGTGTGGATAACTCATATTTTAGCAGTCATAGCAGATGGAACAATGTTTTTAGATTAATTATCTCTAGTTCAATTTTTTATGATAGTCTGGAGAAATAAACAAATTTTTAATAAAATAAATCGGAGAAAATAATTAAAATGTAATAATTTAATTATTATTTAATTCGGGTGCGATTTATGATATTTGCACATTTCTCACGGTGCGAAATATGCAAATATCGCAAAAGCGCTAAGCGTTTTATGCACAGCGTTTTTTGGGGTTTAAAATCGAAGGGGTTCAAGAGCCCACCATCAAAGCTCTGCACAAGGGCCCCCAAAAACCTTTCTACGCCACTGAACTGGCTTCCTTTCTGTTCAGCCAGGAATCTGTTAAATTAGGGCTTATGGCTTTTAAATAAACAATTATAGCCGGCCAACCGCAGTATTTAAAATGGGTTCTTATATTTAGATGCTATCACTATTCAACTCTGTCGTCTGATTGCCATATATCTAAAACTCGGACTGTTACTGGGAACGGGCTTTTCGGTTGTCGGACCTAACTTAACGCATAGGCCTATCTCTCCCTGTAGGCCTATCTTTCCCCTCAGCTCAGTCTCTTGTGGCGTTTCGGTATCAGCACAAGGCCTCTTTCATCTAGCTTATCCACCGTAGCCCGTCTTCCTCTTTCAGCCAACCGACCTTCTGGGTACTGATTTGATAACGGTTGGGTTTTGGTTCTTCACCTGATGATGCCTTGCATATTACACTCACAGCTCTATTTAAGTTTCTAGTTAATAATACTAAGAAAAATGCGCTTGATTAGTTGGAGCGAACCCTGTTTGCCTACTTACTTAGCATGCTCTATGTACGATATTGCAAGTAAGCTCTTTTTTAAAAGAACAACGGCTGTAGAACAGTGTAGATGTGTCTTTCAAAGTTGTTGACTCGTTCATATGCAACTGTATATACAGATTAGCTTTCTATAGGCCTATGACGGAAGAATGACTTCAATGGATTGCCTTTGATAAGCTGCTAAAATCCACGGGAAACTCACACATGTTTCTTTAAAACTACTAAAACAAATTGCTCTGATATACATTATCGCGTTCTGACCCAGATGTGACGATAAAGAAGTGATCGATGGTTATCTTCTGGGAGTATCTGTTTGCGTGTGTTTGTATGTAGGCTTATGTGCGTGTGTGTATGTGTGAGTAGGCCTATGTACCAAGACACTTGATGTAGAAACTGAAAAGCGTTGTCTTTATGCATGTTCATGGATTTGAAAAATAATGACTGATACATGTTCTAATGAACCCAGATATTTTAGTGCAAGCAGACACTTGTCGCAAATTCCGTATAATAATAGTGATCTTTTCTTTATTTAAGCGCCTGCTAACCGCATTGCGCTGTACAGTGAACATACATATAGTAGAAACGGCAGCCACGCAGGGCGCCTTACATAGATGTATACAATGGAAGCACATGATAACAGTTTTACAGGAGTCGAATATAACTGTTTTTACGGCAGCCAACAGGGTGCCATGAACGGCCTGGTATTTATTTAACCACCGCCGCCACCTAGCGAGTGGAAGGCTGAATAAACCTTACGGTGTCTACGGGATTCGATCTTGGTACTTACTGTTCTTCACGCCAGTATGTTATACATTACTCTACGGGCATTAGCCTACTCTAATCAGGAACTCTGCCTCGTGCGGTAACAGACCCGACATTCCAGACGGACATACATATTGTTACGCACAGATGAAGGAAACATTACTTCATTAGTAAGTGCATAATTTGTTGAGGGCTTCATGAATTAATTTTGGTTGAAGTCTTTTACTGAATATATCTATTGACTGTTGGGTGTTTTGATGTGTCTGTAGCTTGATTTGATACGTTATCGGTTGAGGCCCACATGGTACTTTAGACAGGAACATTAAAGAAATTCATAATAAAAAATATTTGAAATATAAATACAGTTACAATTCCCTAAGTCACGCATATCTATGTGTAAGTGTCATGTAGCAAGAGACTTTATTTAGCGCCTTTTAAGTACCTCACAAAAACGCTGAATACGCGAATAGTTAGTCACTTTTGTCGAAACAAACTAAACACACATGAAAGACCTTCCACAGGATTTGTCAGTGATTCGGGTTCTTCTATGATGAATTCCCTTTCGGACCGCTTAGGCCTACGCCGTAGGCCTATTATTAGACCCGCTATTTCAGGCATATTGGACATTTGGACTCCTTCGAAGGTGGAATATGTTCCTTTTATTATAGGTCTACCGTTTCTCTGCTTGAACGTAATGCCTAGAATCGACAAACACTAATGTAGGTAGAACATTCAGATGTCTTGAGTCCATGTGGTCTATAACCTGACATTAATGTGGTCTTTTGAAGTTAGTAAGTTACAGACAAAATGTCTGACAGTATTGGACAGTACAAGTAGACTACTCTGACACAAGACACTTTTTATATTGCATCTAAAAATTTCCAAATACTCCAGCCATGCACAGTTGTGTTTGCTCTTAGCTGATGTGACTGTTAAGAGAGTGGCTGAGATGTTGCTATTACAGCAAGTTGTGTGAAACAGCAGTACGCTGTAGGCCCTACGTAGCGTTTTAGCCCACGCACGTGGTCTGCTTTTGTTTCAGCGTCTATCCTTTGTACGCAGGCTGCGCCATATTGGATTTTCATGTAATTGGACTAACTTCCATTCAGATAAGCAACACCAATGGCTAGGTAGGCCTATTCGTGAGAATTCGTATAAAGGCAGCGTAGATTGGATATTGTCTCAGATGTTCGCAGAGGATTGACGCATGTGACATCGGAGAAACAAGAAGAGGACTGAAAGATGGTGGTTTCCTGGTGTTCATCCGGAGCAGTAGCTGCCCTGGTCTTAACAATCTTCGGTGTTTCGATCAGTCCAAGTAACGCTTACGATTGGGTAGATATTCTTCACTGTAAGACGTCTTTCATCTGGTAATCTGCGAGTGTTAAAAAGAGATACTATTGTACCTTGAACTATTGTATCTTAAATGCACATGAAAGTAGATGTTGTTAGACTATTGTACCTTGAATGTTCATGAAAGTAAATGTTGTTAGACTATTGTACCTTGAATGCACATGAAAGTAGATGTTGTTAGACATGTTTCATCTACTTGTTAGAAAGTAGATGAAAGTAGATGTTGTTAGTGTGGCTAATCGCGATCAAACAGATGTTGTAGTTTGACAGTTATGATTATATAGGGCTTACAGTTAGGCTATTTACAATTAAATCAAAATGGCGCCATACGCTTTCTAAGCTAACTCAACACTGGAACTTCTGTTTGACAGTCTACAAATGCAATGTCTCATACTAGCGTTATAAATGTTGGACGAATCGAGAAATTGCATTTGTAGATAATTGCGGTCAATCAGTCGACTTTGTTCTTATCCAAATTCTTTTTATTTGGCTGGATCTATATGCCAGTTCTTTTTCATTTATCAACTCCATGTTCAATTTTTATTTTTATTTTCGTAGGCTCTGTATCCCAGTTACTTTCCTTGGTCGACTCTGTGGTCCCGCCGTTTCGAACTTCTGCCCAGCTGCAACACCTGAGCGTTATTGTGCTTGGCGAAGTTGACACCAAATTACTTATTATCTTAAAGTAGGGCCTAGATAACCTATACCTGGAAACGGCTCATTCTCCAATATTAAACTTCAGACCATATTCACGTCTCCAATATCGGCACCTCTGAACTCAATGTATTCGCAGCTAAATTGTGTCACAGTTTGCAAATATATTATACCTGGAATTGAACCTACCACCTAAACCTTTTGTGGTAGAGCGACGTCACAGACTTGGATCGTTACGTACAAAGCGACGATGGTTATTTCAGTTGGGAGGAGCTAACGTCCTATGACTACGAAGGAGTGACCATTTACATCCTCAACATGACTTCGCAAAAGTACCAAGACGGTAACTATATCCGTATATGACATGACTTCCAATGCAAATAGCGATTTCCTATGTTGTTCTTTTTCTCGATTCAGATCGTTTACATTGACAACACGTTACAAGTTACAACTTTGACAAATGGATATAAGCCATTGTATGCGTGTCATAAATTTATATGCTCATGCATGTATTACATATAAACATTTGCATAGAGTATTTTTAGAACATTAAAAGGCGCTATGTAAATGTTCAGCGAGACTGATTCACTGGCAAAAATTGTAATGTTTAGATGTTGCTAAGAGATGTGCTTGAATATAGCTTAGGCATATATACTGTTTGTGCCATGCATGGCATTGCTGGCCCAGTTAGCTGCATCGGTAAGAGCGTTGGCTGCGCGTCTCATGGGACTCTGTGTTAGAGCACATGCGAACCGCGGTTCGCTTCCCGAAGGTGGCTTATTTAGGAGATTTAAATCTCGGGCTAGCACGGTCCCAACACGGGGACCTTAAATGGCTTGGCGCCCATTCAAAGGGGCAAGCGGTGGTGAAGGATCTCATCCGATCAATACATTGAAAAATGAGCAGGGTCGAGGCCATAATATTATACGGTCGCTATAGAAAATCGCGAACATTTGCATTTCATCGTTGCCAATTGGTTAGGGCGTTCCTCCTGTAATGCGGAATTAGGCTTACTGGCTCGAGCCTCCACTGATAGTTACTGTGTAGAGACCTTGAGTTGACCTAAGTTCTTCACTCACAATTGCTATTGATGTTCTGTCGTACGGTTGTGTGCATTTCTGGACCTTGTTCTATTGTATATATTGCATTGTATTGTATTATGAAGTATGGAACCTTCGGTGTCGTCATTACAGAGACCTTTTCAAGTCAACCCATTTGGTGGCACATCATGGGAATTGCCATTCCCGATCAGATTGACTACCTCGATTTCGGAACACTGTGGATCGCCGGTGGAAATAATGACGACGTGGACATCATGTGAGTACTTCAAACAGTGGGAACCTCAAAGCAGAGTTTTATTGGAACGCATGCGTTACCAGGGTTCTATTGCATTGTGAACAGTGGGAACGCAAGCAACGAATTTCGAGAGCAGTGGTTGGAAACGCCGTTCCCACGCGTTCCAACCCACTTTAAACGCTATACATCAGAACGAAATTTTATGACATCTAGCCTTATATGGGAAAGGTAATGATCTGTTTCAAGTCAAATCCTCCCATATCCTATCAAGAAATTGTGAAGTGCAGTGACTGGGTACATCGCATTTCGGAAGGAGAGGATATTAAAAATTCTAGCTGTGAATGAAAGTCGCTCAAGAAGTAAGTCCGACAGAGCTAAGGCTAAGACCTAAAATGACTTGAAAAGAAACAGTTGTTTGTTGCAGAATCGAAAGAAGCAGCGAAGACCTCAAATTCCTCAAATAAACTAAGGCAAATTATTTATGTAGATTGAATTTTATTCACAATATGTAAATCTGAATCGGTATTTGTTTTTAAAAGTAAAACTCAGGAATATTTATAAGTAGATCAGCATTAGACCCTAAAGCCTTCTCACTGATCCCACGTAGGTTCCCGCACCGAGCCTCAACTCATGATTGACTGCGGTATGTATGCTAAGAATAGCATAAGGAACCCGCTAGGATTGATGGTGCTGAACAATGTACGGAGGACATGTCTAGGATCGTTAATAGTAGAGCTGAAGAGCTGAATGTAATATGCCTTGAATGTAGGCCATGCCAGTTATCTTACATGCACAGTGAACTCAAGCGTCAGCTAATCTTATTTGAAATACACGATAGATCCTTGTACTTTTTAGTTTGTGGTTCCCAGCTCAGTTTTTCACTAGTTATACGAATGCGGTAATCTAGAGTCCTATGATAAGTTTATTATATAGATGACCTAGTTTAAAATTGCCGTTTGTGCGAACATGAGTACCGGTATAGGCACGCATCCAACGTAATTTTATACGGACCTAAAATTTTAGTCCGATCTGATCCTGGTCCTTACAAAACTTATGACACAAAAGCATTAGATTTTAGACTACATGTATATATTATATACCTTGTGCGAGTTTTTGTTAGATTGTGAGTGCACTGCTGTGGGTTTTACAGATGGCGGCAGGATGTTTGATAAGTATTTAAAATAAGAACTGATAATAATTAATCGGTTATCTTGACCCATTTCATTCAGTGGCCGTTTCCTAATAAATAATATATAATATGTCCATGAAATTGTGCATTCGCAAAACGGCTCAACATTAACGAAAACAGAGATATCAAGCCGTGCGTTCGCTCTCTCGTGCACAGGACCATCCTCCCAGAACAATCTGCCATTGAAAATTCGAATTCACCGCACTACCGTTGAAGAAACATTCTCGGTTTATCTTACGACGCATACTCTTAGAAGCTCTATAGTAGGCCTAATGTTGCAGTAATTGTAATTGTAATTGTAAATGTAATTACGACAATTTATATAGCATCTTTGGTAGCAAGCTACTTCTATGGTGCTTTACACAAACACACGCACACTATCTACAGTCAGCGCAAAAGCTATTGCTTCTCAGGGTTATGAAAATTGTTCTGTATGTGTACTTGAATACATATCTGATCATGACTCAGTCATTTGGGAATTGCGTCCCTATTTGCGATCAGCGAAAATTTTCCTAAGAAGGGAACGTAGGCCCTAACCGTCGCCATGTTGCGCGAACAGTAGTAGAGAATTTTCGGTAACTAGGCCTATGTTACAAAGAAAATGCCCTAAGCACTTATATGACTATATAATAACTGACTCAGTTTAAACGAACAAGCCAGAAATTAGATAGTAATTGATATGCTAGTTTGAAAACACTAAAAATTTTGTTTGTGGAATACGATCAATTCACTTTCGTGGTTTTCTCTTATTCAACAAAGGTCATCTGTAATTTTTGTCACTTTCCGACGAACCACTTTTGTACATTGCACGATATCACGTCACACTGTAATCGTTATAGCAGCGACAGTCAATGTCTGTCTGTAACTACATTAGTTCCAACAATCTTGTTTCATTTTATTCACCTAGTCTATTATGTTTACCATCTCTCATTCCTTCATTCTCAGCTGTTCCAAGGTGCGAATATACCATCATCTTGGTATGGGCCAGAAATGCATAAGTGGTATTGAGCTTAATCACTAATTGAAATTGTGACTTCTGTAAAAATCCAAGGAGGCATTTCTAACCTCCAGTAAAGTAGATTGCAGTACCCGCGCAGTAGGCACGGGCAAAGATTAGAGAAAGGTAGGCCTACCAACCGATATACCTTATGCCCAAGACGCACCCCCTAAAATATCCAGACAGTGCATGTGATTTGAACATGAAAGGTTATACAGAATGCATATTTTATGTATCACAATCATAATTATTTCAGATATTGCAAGATATAAAAGAAAAGGGTGCATTTTGATTCTTGAGGTCACCCTGTTCCTAAGATGCACCTCTTCTGACTTTAGATATATTGAGAAATTTAGACCATGCGGTTTCAATGCAATACTTGTCCCCTTTGTCAGTGCATGTGCTCTGACCATAAAAAGCAACACATAGTGCATATTTATTTGTTTATAATAATGTTAATTATGATGTTACAAACTATAAAAGAGAAAGGTGTATCTTTTAGCACTCTCCTCTACTGCTCTACCCGCTGTAATTATTTAAACCAGGAAGCCTTCGCATTGAAGGGTCATAAATCAAGCACAATAGATAGGCCCTATATATGAATGTTTCGATTATTCTCAAAAATATATGCGAAGCAATGTTGTTCTGTTGCAGACCGCCTGCTGATGAAGTGACGAGCAACTTCGTTATTAGCCTAGCGAACGACTCAAAAGTCATTACCGGATACATCAAACAAGTTCCCAATCAGCCGATAGTTTTCGCAGTAAATATTACATTGCTCCTCGTCAAGAGGTCAACAATGTTTCGTATTATAGTATTACTGTGCTGATGTAATCCATGCTGCTTCTAATTACAGCAGACAGGTTGATTTCGTGAGTTTCGGGGCGACGGTGTTTGATCGCATTTGATGGAAGGCTGACAGCTACTTTCGGTCGTTCAAGCTATTATTCAGACAGAGAGAGACAGAGAGAGAGAGAGACAGAGAGAGACAGACAGAGAGACAGAGAGACAGAGAGAGACAAAGAAAGAGAGATAATATATAGATAGATAGATAGATAGACAGACAGACAGACAGACAGACAGACAGACAGACAGACAGACAGACAGACAGACAGACAGACAGACAGACAGACAGACAGACAGACAGATAGATAGATAGATAGAAGCTAGATAGATAGATAGATAGATAGATAGATAGATAGATAGATAGATAGATAGATAGATAGATAGATAGATAGATGGATGGATGGATGGATAGATAGATAGATAGATAGATAGATAGATAGATAGAGAGAGAGAGAGAGAGAGAGAGAGAGAGAGAGAGAGAGAGAGAGAGAGAGAGAGAGAGAGAGAGAGAGAGAGAGAGAGAGAGAGAGAGAGAGAGAGAGAGAGTTTTGAGCTTCAGGAGAATCTGTGGGGAGGCGTTAATGGTCAGTCATGGAGGCATTTTAAGACCAATCCGCAGCGCAGTCCAGGAACTCTGAACATAGCGTCACCTGTTAACCCTGCACTGAAAACAATTGATTGAGTTCTACATGAGTGCGGTAGTTCGACCCTGGTGACATCTGAGCTACTTATAAACATTCTTCTTAAAGATTTTTACACCATATAGGCTAGCACAGGCAGCGCATTTGTGAAGGTGGCCTATTTCAAAGGCGTCAAATTGAGCATCTATAGATAACTTGCTACTATACATTTATAAAGTAACTGCATACCTGTCGCATTGCCGTCGACGAAAGAGACGTCGAGCCATGGCAAATGGGATGCATGCAGATGATCACTGACAGATATCTTAAATGAGCAAGCGATTACAATGGCTCACATTATTATAATTTAATTTTAAAATAATTTCCTGGGCCCAAAATATTTATTACTCGAACTGCAGCTTTCATAAGAGCTCAGTCAATACTGCACATCAGTTAAAAATACTTTATCAGTCAATTTTGTGGATTATTCGCAGTGGCGGTCGATTCTGCTTGACAGCTGATGTAGACTGATATCATAATTGAATGAAAAACTGAAATTGAACAAGGCTAGCTTAAAGGATTTCGCAATGCATTTCAGGATGATCCGTCCCAAACTTCACGATACGAAAACGAAGTCATCGCTTGGACCTGGAGAAGTTATCTGAACAATCCTACTCCTAACAACACTGTCCTCGCCCGTATGCCAATGACAAAGGTCGGAATCAAGACTAGTATTCTTTATTCCAGTAATGATAAACAGTAACAATATCGGGAGCGCGATCATCTTACACCTGAATCTGTTATAGTGCGTTATACAAATATGACGATCAAATAGAATGGTTTTCAAATGTCGAAAGAATAGAGACTAGAAAGAGTAATGCTGCTAGGTAACAAATGGAGCGACCACAGCCAACTTTTAGGCTACAAAAACTGCTAATAGTGAAAGACGTAGAACATCACAATATCGATTCTGTGGGACTCAGGCGTTGGGTACAACAAAATTACTGAGCGTCGCTCGTTTGCTGCAGAATAAAGGCTTTCATTATGCCCACACTGTGTAAGACTACACGAGAGGATTACTTTCCCGCTGAAGCAAGCGCATTGTTACTCTTGTGGGGCCAGAGGTCGCTTCAAGGCGGCCTGCTTTATCGAAATTCCATTAACGAAAGGAGGAGCAACTGGTATATTTGGTTTACACTTCAAGTTATCTAGAACCCCCATGGTTAACCTATTTAACCATAGTTAGGACAAGTTTTAACGGTCGTTTGAAATCATTTCGGTGAATAAAATCGACAGTAGCGTGATCGATGAGCTTACATACATACATACATACATACATACATACATACATACATACATACATACATACATACATACATACATACATACATACATACATACATAGTTACATACATAGTTACATACATGCATACATAGGCCTACATGCAAACATACATACATACATACATGCATACATGCATACATACATACATACATACATACATACATACATTGTGCTTATTTTGTATTAAATATAGGCTGCAAAGAGAGGTTTGGACACAATCCACGAGTTCGCCCAGTTGCAAGTACCTGGATCGGATATTCAGCGCTTTACCGTCGCCGGTGCCTCGGAGGTAACCTCAAGAATAGCTTCAGCTGCAATACATTCTCTTTTCCAACAGTTCAACAAATGACGCAATATGGTGACAATATGGTGACATCAGTCCAGATGTAGGGTGTAAAAGGCCTCCAGAGCCAGCAAGACCACACTGTTTGGAAGCACTTATTGAAGCACGCCTCTGGTTGCATGCCCAGGATACATATTTCCACATAGTACCCGTGTAGAAACTATATGGGTTCCTTCTAAGGCTCATCGACATGATATAGGAAACAGACCATCCTGTGGATCGATGATTTATTTTACAGCGTTCTGGGTCTATAAATCCAACGGATAGCAGTTCCAGTCTGTTGAATGGATTCCGTGTAATGACCCCGAACTAGTTGTTTGTGAAAATTGTCACACCTCGTATTTAAACTGACCTTTAATGCGTAAAAGTGCAGTAAACAAAAAAACAAGTGCTTCGGATCACCCGTCAAAAGTTCCCTTCGTGACTGCGCATCATTTTGCAGCTAATTTTATAGATTGCTTGTAGCCTTAAAGAAGAGCTTGATCGAGTATCACAACGTCTCAGCCATTTGTGCTTTTGATTTAGAAATGTCATCTAGAAATAACTTGATGAAACTCCTAGATTTCAACCAGCCAACCACATCATCATCATCATCATCATCATCATCATCATCATCATCATCATCATCATCATCATCATCATCATCATCATCATCATCATCATCATCATCATCATCATCATCATCATCATCATCATCATCATCATCATCATCATCATCATCATCATCATCATCATCATCATCATCATCATCATCATCATCATCATCATCATCATCATCATCATCATCATCATCTTCTTCTTCTTCTTCCTCCTCCTCCTCTTCTTCTTCTTCTTCTTCTTCTGCTTCTTCTTCTTCGTCTTCATCTTCATCATTCTCGTCTTTCTACTCTCCTCTTCCTCCCCCATATCTTCCTCCTCACCAATGTCGACATTGTCGAGCATAATTTGTTCCAAGACATGTTTATTTAGGCATATAGACAGAGGTTAAAGTGGGTGGGAACGCGTGGGAACGGCGTTCCCACTGCTCTCGAAATTCTTTGCTTGCGTTCCCACTGCTCACAAGGCAAGAACCCTGGTAATGCATGCGTTCCAATAAAACTCTGCTTTGGCGTTCCCACTGCTCACCCAAACCACTTTAACCACTGCATATAGACACACATAAACACATAGACATATATATATATATATATATATATATATATATATATATATATATATATATATATATATATATATATATATATATATATATATATACCTAGATGCATAAATACAGAGTCGTCCTCTTCTTTATTTAACCAAGGAGTGACAAATGATTAAAATAACAGGATAAATGGCAGACCAAAATTGACTGAAGTCCTGATGCAATTAGCTATATATGCATTTAGATTGTTCCTAATTCTTTAATCGAAATATTTGCGATCGTGGACTCGTATTTCTTTCCACAGTACTTCCTCCCCGTTTTGTTAGAGAAGGGACCGGAACCTTTAATTCTGACCTAAAGACGTTTGGAATTTCAGGGTAGCCGGACAACGTGGAGCCTCGCTGCAACCGATCAGAGGGTTGTTGTAATAGGTTCATTCGCCTCCAGCTTGTTAAATGCCGAAGCGGTAAACTACACATATACACGTTTATATGATACAATTGTATGCATATCTAGACAAAAAACGCTGTCTCCATACACAATTTTGCATAGATTTATGATCACACACACGCATGTTATTGCATACATAAGCATTTGTATGCACATGCTTACACAGTGCTTGTTAATACAGAGAATGCATAGGCCTACTTTTATACAGACTGCTATGATCCAGGGGTTTTAGAAAGGTGCTAGAATAGTCAAAAAAGGATAGTCTGAATTTGTATTAAATGTAAAAGGAATTTGTTGCGAAGTGGAAACTGTTTGATGTAAGACAGTTTTAGAATAGGTTCAGAACAAGGACTGTAGCAATATGTGCGAACTGTCAAACTGTGGACAGTATTTCTCAAGAGTAGTTAACGTGTGAGAGCGGTTGTTCGTCTCTACGAAAAATCTTGTAATTGCGAACTTTTAATTTCTAGCGAGCTACTCTAAAGCTAAGCGCGGAGCACCAGCTTATTTACGAGCATTGCATCATATCAAAGGGGTTGTCCAGAGTAAGAGTTCGAGTCCGGTTGAAAGGTCCGAGTCAGAAAGAAACGTTTTTAACTAGCCTTACATTGTAGTTATGCGTCGCAACTTCAGAGTGTAACAATACTTACCTGATACCCCAGTAAATGTCTTGCATACATATGTACATTGAACATAAATGTAAGGCTGAATGAGTAAGGAGGAACATCATGATACAGTTGCATACGTTTATAGATAAAAAAGGTTGCCTTCATACATAATTTTGCATATATTTATGATCACACACATACACGTTATTGCATACAAAAGCATTTGCATGTTTGCATGAAACTTGTTGCTGACAATAGAATCTAAACGTGTGCTGAAAGATGGTTTGGAATAAAAAAAAATGGAGTCAATTTCTTTTCTCACAGACGTTGATGAACCACTTCCAGAGCATGGACGGTGCTTGGTCGTTTGCTTTTGCACCATACTACAACGAGAACATAACTCAGGAGTTCTTCAATCCGAAAGCCCAAGGAATTTTCGACGTCGAAGATATGTATCGTAAGCAGCTACAAAACCTCTATACAACTAGAGAGAGTTAAAAAAATATTGGTAGATTTCAACGATGCAAATGTCATTTTAAATCATTTTCATAGAAGCAGCTGTTCTGTCTAAAGTTTAAACAAACAAGCACAAATTCTTAGAACCAAAGCTTAATTTTTTTAAGTTGAAGAAACACAACCATGTACATAATTAATGAACAAGTTGTGCCAGACTGTTGCAGCGAGTAGCAAATCTATGCTCAAGGTAATACAGGTTCATTAAATGTTTCAGCTGATTTAATGAGAATGGTTCAGAAGTACTACTTCATATCCATGGCTGTTTCTGGGATGTGTAATAAGCTAAGAAAAACCACGATAGGTATTACAAACGACGACATAATAAGAGTTGGGCTAAGTATGAGAGGAGCAATAGATTGACTAATTACATTCAAAATGGAGACCTGTTTTGCGTACCCATCGTCGCCAAATGACTAGTGCCGGGAACTGATAGTGATGATGATTATGCTGATGATGATGGTGATGATGATGAAGATGATAATATGATTCATTCCAAGGCTGTTCAAACACATGATGCAGCTTCGAATCTTATCCATCACCTATAATGAGATCAATCATGTCTTGTGTGCATGCACAGATAGTTTTGAAGTGATTTTTAAATTTAATATTTTTCTCATTTAGCCTACTCCAGATAACTCCAGTCTACAGAATTAGACTAAGTGAAGGCAACTTGTAAAATGCTTGTCCACATCAAAATCTCCAACTTGGTTGTGTTTGTGAGCTATTTTAAATATTGCATTTCTGAAAATTTTAAGTACCGAATAGCAGACTATTTCTTTTCTTAGGTTACCGTGAGCGTCTCACTCATCATATTCTCCAAATTTCGTCGACTGGAGATGAGTTGTTCATGTGCGAAGAAAATATTTTCTGGTGGGATGGCATTCCATCCATATATAAGTTACTGCTGTAAGTTTACATGAAACCATACAGAATACCTGACCAGGTAAGTGTAATTGTCAATAATAACTTCTACCGCGCCGGTTTCTATTGCACAAGGCATGAAGCAATGGCGCACCAAAACCAAGCCGTAATAAGGTCAATATCCAGATGATCAGTCCATAAGATAGAGAGGCAGCGTATAGTAGATGAGCAATTTGAAAACGGTAAGTCTTAAGTTGTGGACAAAATGACATACGCGGCTGAGCAGAACGGACAAGTACAGGGAGAGAGATCCAATGTCTAGGTCCAGTAACCGAAAAGCTCGTTCGTCAAGAACAGTTTTAGTTTTTGGTATGACGAGAAAGAAAAGCAGATACCTTGTCAAATAATGACAAGTTTGAGAAATAAAGAGTCGTTTAAAATATTGTGGCTTATCCACTAGGGTGACCAGGCACTGTAGGCACAGTGCCTAGGGTCTACGAAACTTTCAGGGGCCTACGACAGTCTGAGAATGCGATATTGAATGGTTGACTGGGAAAATGGAAAAAGGAAAATTGCAAATGACAGCAAATTCAACATTTAATTTAAGCTGAGCTAGCCTACATTATGCGAACTTTGCGGCTCTTTGCATCAGCAAAATCCATTATAACGTCTTCCAATGTCATTTTCCGACCGATCGATTTACTGGTTTGCTACATTATAGGCGGTGATGGGGTATAGCGCGCTGGTCTGTCAACTCCGAGAACGGGGAAGAGGTTCAAAATCTTGCCATGGCAGAAAGATGTTTTGTCAAGTCTCTTCCACTTGCGGCCATACATGAACTCCTCTGTATAATTTAGTATTCTTGCCATATTGTGCCAGTTATATCAGACGGCAAAAGAAAGGAGTAAAATGCCAGGATAAGAAAATAAAGTCGCGAACAGTTCATTACCGTGACGACCTTTCGGGTTAAATTGGCGGGTTAAACTGTTCTTCTGTTTCCTTTCCTTTTTCTTCTCCTTCCCTCCTCCACCTCTTCCTTCTTCTTTTCATTCTCATTCTAATCGTTATTCCTCCGCCTCTTTCCCCTCTTTCGGTTCTTTCAGCTCTTCCGTTTACTAAGTTTAATATCTTTGATGGATTGGACTACAATATAAATCTAAAATTGTGAAATGCCTGTTTTAACGATTCTTCTTATATCTCACATGTTAGTTTGATTCCAATGTAAATTTTTATACTTTTTGCCAGCAGATTTAACTGTCTATTAAGTTAGACCTTTAAAACTGTTTATAAAATTGCACCGCTTTTTTCTACTGACATTGTGCTACTTTTCCGCTATTGTACGCGTTGTTCTTGTAAAGTTGGAGCGCTTGTCTCCTGCGCTTTAGAAATTTGGAGTTTTCGATTATGATTATTGCTACTATAGTAGGTTGATCGTTTTTCTTTTCCAGTTTGTTACCAAATGCAGAGCACTATATGTTCCCCCATTATTCTAAAATCTATGACACCGCGTTGTCGGCTCTGTTGACATACTTACAGGTACGATTCTGGTACAACTATTTATGCTTACTTTTGATTCTAGTATGCAGTGTAGTATTTCACAAAGCGGTTCAGTTT
Organism: Allolobophora icterica; assembly: GCA_963556255.1. Lineage (NCBI taxonomy): Eukaryota > Metazoa > Annelida > Clitellata > Crassiclitellata > Lumbricidae > Allolobophora > Allolobophora icterica. The sequence continues at coordinate 9,959,695 of OY744617.1, read as the reverse complement.
CAAGTTTACTCATTCTTTAATTTCTGGCTCACTACTGTTCAAAATCGGGCTTCAGAAAGAACTATGAAACTGGATTTAGAACACGCTTAACTCGAACTGAACGCCGGAACAGTATGTGACAATTCAGAGTGTAGGTGTTATATAGGGCCTACGCAATCATATCAGGAGCGAGATCAATGCAGACAGGAATGTAAGGGCAGAAATCCTACAGTGCATGCTGACATGCGGAGCATTTTTGACGACAGTAGGCTTACTTCCTTATTGATCACAACAGTTCGTATTTAACTGAGAGAAAGATAGGAAGAAATGGCTCATGAGTATTTAGTCTAATTTACATTGGTTCTATAGTATTAGTACGCATTAATGTCCGTGAACTAATTGGAACCAATGTTGTAATTTGTGTTTTGTTATTTGTTATATATGCCATATTTATAGAATTATTAATTTTTTTTACATAGGCTACACATAAAAGATACAACTTTAAAATTATATAATAATGAGTATATAATCGTGATGTATTGTTATCTACGCTATGCTTTATGTTGTGTTAAATATACACATAAGTTTATAATATTGTCTGCTAACACAGAACAACAATAGTAACCTATATATATTTTCTGTTTACTCTTGAACGCTTCACTAACTTTCTCTCCCAGTATAGACAACAAAAGCTGCTGCTGCTGACTCAAATCATCGGTTATCTGCTGTTACCATGTGTTTTAACTAGAACTACATCACTGTTTCAAAGAGTATGGGTTACATTTGTAGGAGCGCCCGTTTCCAATCATCTATTGGGAAATGAATAGGGTAAGTATTTGCCAAAATTTTAACTTCTATCATGTCCTTAGCTGTTTTACAAGTTTGTGCAATTATTGCAGCCTTCATTTGATATCTACCAAACTTGAGGTAACTTAGCGAATTTTATGAGCCGTAGATTTGAGACTGTTTAACTAACACGTACATGAATTTATGTAGACCGTCTGCGAGAGAAAGTCCTCATAAGTTATCATAAGACAAGAAAACAAATACGCAAAAATACAAAAACACACAAAGTAAGTTAACTTTAAGGTTCTAGACAGTACCTGGTTTGTGACTTAAATTTACAACATCTGATCTGTGATGTGAAATTATGTTAATTGGATAGATACCGAGTATTGGTTATATGGATAATTGGCAGTCTTGTTGTCAAGACCTTAAACCTCAAGACCAAGACCAAGACCAAGACCTTGAACCTCAAGACCAAGACCAAGACCTTGAACCTCAAGACCAAGACCAAGACCAAGACCTTGAACCTCAAGACCAAGACCAAGACCAAGACCTTGAACCTCAAGACCAAGACCAACACCTTGAACATCAAGACCAAGATCGAGACCAAGACCCAAATAAATCACAGTCATATCCAGACTTCCTTACTAAAAATTTATTCAAGCAAAACAACTTTAAATGCAGACTGCAGAGAATTCCGAATTCGTATTTACAAAAGTCCTTCATGCGAAATGTTATTCCAAATGCCTGTTGAATTTTATAAATACCAATTTGCTCAGAATTTTCTGACCCAGACGTGACTTGTGGGCCTCATAAAATTCTGCCATGTGAAAAAATACGGTCTACAAGTGCTGAAATCGCTAGCACACAAAGCAGCTTTTCAAGAACCGGATGTAAATGTACAAAATCGTGAGTCTGTTTCGAAATCATTCCATGGCAAATAAACGGAAGTCAAAATAATTGGCCAAGACAACAGTCAAGCCTCATTCACACCGTGTAAATACTAAAGCAATAACTGTATGAGTAATTATTGGATAAATTTTTTAAATTCTTGCCGTTTGTGAAAATTAATGACTGTTCATATTGACAAAAGTCTTGGTCTTGGTCTTGCAAAACCAAGACCAAGACTTTGAACCTCATGACCAAGACCAAGACCTTGAACCTCAAGACCAAGACCAAGACCTTGAACCTCAAGACCAAGACCAAGACCTTTCGTCTCAAGACCAAGACTAAGACCAAGACTTTTAAAAACGAACTCGAGTGCACTCGAGACCAAGACCTTGGTCTCGAGGACAACAAGACAGATAATTGGATATCTGTTACCAAACAAAAGCACGAAATTCTACATGCGCACTATGTCCGTATCTCTAAGTGAAAGAAATTTACAGCAATTTTCATTTAGATCTGGGAAAAATTTAGACTTGGATCACATTATAAGAACTACAGCACTGAGACTAATTAGATAGTTGACATTCATAGAGGGTGTAGTTAATCAAGTTAAATCCTCTCATTCGTCTTCGATAGCAGAAGGGCTTAATTTATATTCCAGGCAGGCAGTGCTTTTATAATTTTTTTTATCTTTGTGTGAAATTAGTAGGTTTAAACTATTATTTGATAATTTTTTGCAGACTAGCACTGCAGGGGAGATAATCTTTCATACGAGGCCTGCTCCTGTCGAACTCTTTGCTTACAGAGCAGTTACACTAGGAAACGACACTAGGTAAAAATTTAATTTCACAGTTGTGTTGGCTCAGCAGCAACAGTAGCTATGGAGTTAACTGATGTTAGATTTATGAAAAAAAGAAAAATTCGTCTGCATACAAAAGATTCTTAATTAGCTGGCGACAAACGCCGCATAGAACAATTTCATATAGAACTATATTTTTCTAAATGTAAATGTAAATCTCCGAAATTTCTCAGCGCCACACAAAAGCCACGTCAGGGAGACCAGCTTACAATCACCGGCGCTATATCAATTCAAGTCCGCAATAGCCGTGTGCCCCTTATCCGTTCAGGTGCCAGGTCACAGTCCGGGGAGGTCAAGTCGAGGAGACAGCATGGTGCTACGGTGGTGATCGGTGATGATGGTGGTTGTGTGGTGGCGCAGAATTGGAATCAGGATAAGATAGCTTGAAGAATTCGGTTTTCAGTCGTGAGTGGAAAGCAGCGGAGGACAGTGCAAGCGGAGGAGAGGTGATGTCAACAGGCGAGATAGGAGAATGAGCAAACTGACGCGATCTTTTGGCAGATCATTCCAAAGACCCGGTGCAGCATAGACTAATTGAGGAGCGGTTGCAGATTATCCGAGAGGAGGAGACTAGAGGCCAAAATACAGAAAGATATGATGATGAGCGAGTAAACCCGGATGGTTGGATGGTGAATAGCTGGTGAATGTAAGAAGGTTGAGAGGTTTGAAGGGCGTTGTAGGTAAGAGATACAATTTTGTAATGGATACGCTGAGGGACTTGTAGCCAATGAAGTGATTTCAGAACAGAGGTTATGTAATGGTGTTTGGGTGACTCAGCGGGCGAGGGCATCTGGACTGTTTGCAGGCATTTTATTTGAGAAGAGTCGAAGTTGTAGAAAAGCAATAACAGTAATCGAGTTTGGAATGAACAATTGAAGTGGCTATTTTGCAGGCGGTCTTGTAATCAAGTATTGGGTGCAGTCGACGAAGGTCACGAATGTGCGTTTAGCAGATGCCAGAGAGCTGGGTGATGTGGTCTGACAATAAAGCAAAATGGTGGTCGACGCACCGGCAGGCCATCTAGCGTCAAGCAATTGAAATGTCATACGCGAAGGAAAGCAGGTTCATTTATATTTATTTCTCTATTTGGTCACATAATTAAACAATGATGAAAACGTAAATTGTCTAAATAACATATTAACCAAAATATACATCTAATTAGCTATGGATTTTAAAGGCGTGATTTCCGTTTGGCGTCTGGGACTCCTCCTGATATCGTTCAGCATCCAGTCTATTGGCGTCAAGACATCACAATCGAAGACCTGGTAAGTCGTTTCCGCCACTCAGGTTACACTTTTCCACTGTAGACTGGACTGGTAGTGACAGTCCAAAGTCTGGATATAGAAGGACGGCGACGCTAATCATTAATTTTTTTACTTTTTACAGCGTAATTAAATAGCGATTAACCAGCTACATAGATGCGGTCATAGGTAACTTGAAACTCTGTACACTGGAAAAGAACGAAATGTTTCATAACAAAATCGTTGTCTAATGTCATTCAGAACTAAACTTAAGACTCGTCTGTGTCTATTTGCTTACCGTCCATAGCCTGACTTCTGTATTCTGATATCGGGTTTCGACCTTACTTATCTAATGAATAATTAAGAATTTGACTTCGATTTCACTTGAAGCAACCTTTGATCGAAACTTAGGTACAGGGTATTATAATAGAGCTTAGGTATTATGTCATCAGTGCCGCTCACTTCCTATCGGGTCTAATGCAGGATATAATATGGCCTAGTAACTACGGAACAGGGAGGAATGGAGGAGGCTGGTCATGACGGTCGCTAGAGTTCCACGAACTGACGGCACAAGGTGACAAGTAACTTACCAGGACGATACCGATAGTTGCGCGTCCCAGGGAGCAACCCTTGGCCAGTGGATCGGGATTAGGCCCGTGGCAGTGTGCGCCTATATTATGCATACCTTTTATGAGACCCAGTCGGGGAACGATCTCGGCTGGATGTGGATGCTATAAAGACTTACTTTATAAAGTCAATGAAGTGTTGAAATAATGCCATGTATAGTTGTATACGCTCTATAAAGAATCAATTAAACTGGACAACGCTGATTATACAAAATATGTTACCAACTCAATCTTAAGACTGACCTAACGTGTAGTTAAATGTGCCTTATCAGGGGCAAAAGAGGTCACTCACCAACAAATGTGTCCTTTGAACAAATTACGCTCTAATGCTCCTTGTTCTCTCAAGCTAAACCACTACCATCTTGTACTTAATTTTAGAGAGTTTTTCAAACTACCTACTAGATTGTATGAGTGATGTTACACTGTAGCAAACAGATGGAAAGCCAGCGAATGTATAAGAGAGAAAGAGACATGTAGAGAGACAGAGACAGACATAGAGACAGACAGAAAGACAGAGAGACACAGAGAGAAGAGAGACAGACAGCCAGAGAGGAGAGAGAGAGAGAGAGAGAGAGAGACAGAGACAGACAGACAGACAGACAGACAGACAGACAGACAGACAGACAGACAGACAGACAGACAGACAGAGACAGAGAGAGAGAGAGAGAGAGAGAGCGAGAGAGAGAGAGAGAGAGAGAGAGAGAGAGAGAGAGAGAGAGAGAGAGAAGGAGGGACGGAGGGACGGAGCAGTTGCGCAACAAACGGAAAAAGACCACGTGTGGTAAAGAGAGACAGTAGTGACGTAAGAAACAGAAGAGTCCAAGTGTGGTAAAGAGAGACAGGGACAGAGACAGGGACAGACAGACAGACAGACAGACAGACAGACAGACAGACAGCAGTGACGTAGCAAACAGATGGAAAAAAAGTGAGTGTGTAAGATAGAGAGAGAGAGGGGAGTAATAACGTAACAAACAGAAAGAAAGGCAGAGGAAAACAGAGACAAAGACTGATCATTGACGTAACAAACAGAAGGAAAGACCGAGGGTGTCAAAGAAACAGAGCAGTGACGTAACAAAGAGACGGAAAGACAGCGCGTACCAAACAGAGAGAACAGTGACGTAACATAATAATAATAATAATAATAATCTGTTCTTTAATTAAGCGCCTGCAAACACACTGCGCTGTACAGTGAACATACATACAGTACAAACGGCAGCCACGCAGGGTGCCTTACATACATCCAAGGGCGTCTACACCATAGAAACCTTGGAGCAAATGCTCCATCCAAGAAATAGGAAGGGCGGAAGATATGCCAGTGTGTGTGCCGCCAGTTTAGGGGGAAGGAACGGGGAGGAAGGAAGAAGAGGGGGAAAGGGACGTTGCTCCAATGACTTAGGGGGGATAGACGCCCCTGCATACATGTATACAGTAGAAGCACATGATAACAGTTTTACAGGAGTCGAATATAACTGTTTAAGCGGCAGCCACACGGCGCCATCATGGCCTACTATTCATTTAACCACCGCTGCCACCTAGCGAGTGGAAGGCTGAATAAACCTTACGGGGTCAACGGGGTTCGATCTTGGTACCTTCAGCTCTTCACGGGTGTGTGTTCCACTACTCTGCGGACCCCTTTTAATAATATTGTTGCTAGAGGTGTTAATTATTTTGCAGTATTCAGTTAACCTAAACACTTTGATTTCAAACAAACCTTAGTTCTGCATAATTGTCCACAAGGGTAAGTTCACCAGCGCTGTCATGTTATCGCAAGATCGGTATGATATAGATGGCGCCACATAAATATATCTGTTTTGCTTTTGTTTTGTTCTGTAGGGCAATGGTACTTACCGTGTAAAAAGTGACGAAGTTTTTAATGAATGGGTTGGCTTTTTCATCGAGGTACACCAACGATTAGGATTTTGTTATACAGCATCTTTTCTTATTAGAGGCTTGATCGCTTTCAAGCATATTAATTACTTTTTGCTCTTACTCTTATATAAATAACGTTAATACAAATTGACAGGCTTCGATTAACGGTGCTAAGCAAATGTTTGCAAAGACCACAGAAGAAGAATAACAGTACCTTAAACTGGGATGCAGCCATGGTATCAATTGTTTGTCAGATACACATTATAGCAGTTACGTGAGTTACCACAGTAGAGATGCAGTATGTATGCAAGTATGTAGGGAATCTCTATCAGCACAAGAAAAACGCTCGCCTTGGGCAATGAACCCTAAAAAATAGCAGCATACATTTAGATGCGGAACAGGCTTATAGGAGAAAAAGTGTTAACGCAGAAAAACTAAAATTATGGTTTTTGACCCTCCCCCCAGACTCCAATAGCTTTGAACATCCAACGAGAAGCTATTAAGTAAAAAGGGTAGATCAATTCGTCTATTGCTCGAGGTACTATAAAAGGAGATTGAAATAGTGAGCAGGACGACCATAAGAGAATTGGACGCAACACCAAAGCATTTGTAAAAATTAACAGGACACAGAGAAACAGGAAAATACTATGAAAACCAAGTCCTCTACAGGGACGCATAGGCATACTAAAAACCGCTAACCACTTACACCACTCTACCATAATATATTAAAATTAATCACGTAAACACTAGATCTACAGAGCAAGCATCGGAAGTTTATCCAGGCCCATGTTGAACATGTTTATTAAGTTAACCTATGTCACAAGCTGCGTCTGTGTCAACTTGTCAAGTCGAATAAACGATGTTGAATGATTGAATATATAAAACCATGGTACAACAATTTTTTTCAAATGGAGCAGAAAATAACACAACGAGAAAGAAAGATTTGAAGAAAATCCCAACAGCAGAAATCAAATGCCTGTGGAAAAATTTCAAGACTGCATAAAGAAATAGTGAAATAAGTCAGTTATCGCAATTCTGCAGCAGAAAGTTGTTTAACGAAGATTCCGATGGTTTTGTCATGTGGAAAGGCCGCCATTTAATCGAATTCCGGCAAAGGAAGACAGCAACTAGCCTAGTAGACATACAATATAAGTGAAGACATAATATGACAGCACTTTGGTGAGGTATTTCAAAATGCGCTTCGGCAAGAGTCTATATACTTAGATACGTATATACATACATAGGCCTACATATTTTGAATAGACACGACAGCAGATCTGAATTTTGAAATGACCACAGAAAATGGAGATAATTTTTTCACGTTAATCGCCGCCCAGTAGATGGTGTCAGGAACGAATTAAGGTTATGTTGATTTTATATAAGAACCCGATAATAAGGGATCATTTTTTTTATTAAGTTCAGGGTGCTAAATAGCTACCGACACAACCAGGGCTAACCAAGAAATCGGCAGCAAGTGAAAAGTCATTGGTATAAAAAATAATCAGGCATGTCGTTGTTGGTGGTATTAACTCTATGTATTCAGTTGGTTTGACGAATAGTTTATTGACTAAAGTTTTCGCAACCAAGATACTAAGGCACATTTCCAGGATCTTGAGTTTGTATGGAAAGACTTGAAATGACATGGACTGATTAAGTAGTGGATTGAATCGATCAGTTATTGAGTGAGTAAAGAGACGGAAGCAGATGGAAGAGAAACGTATGTGGTTCGGACAATTCTCGTTTCGATGACGTTTAAAGACAAGACATTGGAAAAAAGTCTCGTCTCTTTTCTCCCTCAATAACAGATCGAATGACAATTCTGCACACTCATTAAATTTTTACATTGTTCAAGCTATTTCATTTTCTTTTATTGACAGAGATTATTTTTGAATAATGTGCTATGGAACTAAATAGAACTATGCTTGGTGCAAAGAAAAGCACCATGAACCAATATATTAACTGCAAAACAGACGTACACATTAGACTAGAACACAGCCATCCTTAGCCAGACTCTCTATGCGAGTACAATCATGGCTGCCGTACACCAGCCTGTAACTCACCCAACAAAGGTTGTCAGTAGATTCAGTGTTTTACTAGAATATCTTGTGATTTGTAGGGTCAATGGGTCGGACCATCTGGGGTCAGAATGTCCTATACATCCCAGGTCAACGTCATCCCCAACACCTACCCACACGCAGCTTGCACAGACGCTGCTTCCTGCTATGGAACACTCGTCTAAACATCTCAGCCGAGTTCTTGCAGCGAAAGACATTCACGGAACATTTGTATTGGTCTCTATTCGTAACAGTTGAATGTATGGTAGCAGCAAATATTTTTATTGTCATCAGTAGTCGAGTGGTAATGTAATTTTAGTTGAAGCTAACTGGACAGCCATGTTCGTAGCGAATCTGAGGGGTACCTAAAACACTCATTACTAGCGTCCAGAAAGATACATACATGCATACATACATACAATCAAGCATCGCTCTCATTAAGCTAACGCCGCTCAAGGAATGTTCTTAGTGCCGGACAGTAGATTTCTACGAAGTTCTAACTACTTCATTCTCTGTTATGAACAGACATTATTTTCAAAAGTGTGCCATGGATCTAAGTAGGAACTATGCGTGGTGTGAAGAAAAGCATTATGAACCTTAACGAAGAAACTGACACTTTTCTAGATAGACAGTTTTCTTCCAATTATACCATGCGATCCTCAATCGTCCGTACTTGAACCTGTTTATAAATACGTTTAGCTTACTTCTTCGTTCCTTTCTTATATCTTATCTTCCTTTTGCTTAGCCTTCTCAATCTTCTTCCATCTTTCTTCTTCTTGTTCTTAATGTTCTTCTTGTTCTTCTTCTCCTCCTCCTCCTCCTCCTCCTCCTCCTCCTCTTCCTCCTCCCCTCCTCCTCCTCCTCTAGGAAGAAGGAACAGAAGAAGGATGAGGAGAACCTCCTCCTTCGTCTCTTCCATCTTCTCCTCCTTCTCTTTCTACTCTTTCTACTTCTTCTCTTTCTCTTTCTTCTCATCCGTTTCCTTTTCTTTCATTCTTCTCATTCTTCTTTTTCATCCTCGTCCTCCTTCTCATCCTTCTTTTCTTGTATCTTCTCCTTCATTCTTTTTCTTCTTCTCCTTCTCCTTTTCTTTCTCTCCCGTCTCCTTTTCCTTCGTATCCGTCTCCTCCTTTTTCTTCTTCTTTTCTTTCTACTTCTCCTTCGTCACATCCTCCTTCTCCTTTTCCATCTTCTCTTTCTCCTTCTCATCCTTCTCCTTTTTCTTCTCCTTCATCTTCGTCAATTCGTTCTCCTTCTCCTTCCTTTTCTCCTTTTTAATTCTTGTTGTTCTTGTTCTTCTTGGTTTTAAAGGGATCGCTCGCATTCACTGAAATTGAAGCATAATAGAAATGTATTTATTTCGCCGGAGTTCCATATTGGCCCTACTCGTGGCAAGCAGCCTAAGCTAGCTTATTGGTCAATTAATATAAACACTTTTTCGATCGAAGTCTTGCAATCTCCGCTACGATGTTATTTCTCGAATTTTAGAGAAAGAGTATAGCCAGTTTAACCAGAGGCCAATTTAATCGGAGATTTGCCTCTTCATTACAACTTCAGACACATCAAAGAAAACTTGACAGTAGGCCTACAGCGTCCTTACGTAACTCAAACACCCGATCTGGTGTGTTTTTGTCCAAACAATGTTCTCTAATACAACTCAAATCAGACAAGGTTCAGCAATCTTCGCATAATTAGAAAGGAAGTGTTAACACTTAACAGTTATAAAGATCTCGACAAATCCTTCGTTGTTTCTTCGTTTCGGTTGTTTCAAATTAACTAAACTCTCCATTATCTCTGGTTACTTTTTCCTTAAAAATAATTACGCGTCAAATAAATTTAACTTCACTCTTACCAAACAGGGCAAGTTCTTCAAGTTCATCGTAATCGTAAACTTCAAATTTCTGAAGCACCACTTGAAATCTAAGCGCAGGGTACCAGCTTATTCACGAGCGTTGCGTCAATTCAGCGGGGTTTTCCAAAGTGTAGTAAAAAGAAGGCCCGAGTCCGGTTTCCAGAGGTCCAGATCAAGTACTCCTACCCTGACTCATCTGATCATCCGCCTTCCAATTATTCTCGCCGTAAACGACACCCGCCTTGACAGCTGCTCTGCCTCGCCTGATCTGGTACCCTGGAAATCGGACTTGGACCTCTTTTGGACTACTCTCTGGAAACCCCCTGATTTGGTTTGGCCTTCTGGAAATAGGACTTGGACCTCTTTTGGACTACTCTCTGGAAACCCCTCTGATTTTGTTTGGCCTTCTGGAAATCGGACTTGGACCTCTTTTGGACTACTCCCTGGAACCCCCTCTGATCTGACGTAGCGCTCGTGAATAGGCTGGTGTCCTGCGCTTGGCCTTCGAGTGGCGCTTTAGAAGTTTGGAGATTACGATTACGATTACGAAGACAGTAGGCAAAGCAACTGATAAGGTGTCGTTTAGATCGAGGGGAATTGGAAGGCGGAGGATTAGATGAACCAGGTAGGAATTGTTGAAAATGTGAGTCTTTAATTGTGAGTGTAAATTCCGAGGGGTGATAGATAGAGAAGGCTGAGGCGGATGATGGAGGGCGAATGGCAATGATGATGGAAGCACCGAGAATCTGCGGAATTCAGGATGGAAATCGTTCCAGAGTCGGGATAAGTTAATTGTTTGTCAACAACGTTTTCACATTATGTAAGTTTAAAGGAAGTTGTCTTTTTAGATTTGATATTCCAATATATTTTTCATTTGGTTTCAAGTATAACAGTCTGAATAGGGCCTACTGTAGGTGCGATGTTATAGTAAATCCTGTTCTAAAGGTCCCTCATCTTGACCTTGGAGACCTCATAAATCATAGTCCTGTGTCCAAAATTCTTGAATAGTATTGAATACTATGCAAAGTCATCCATCTTCCAACTGGCTAGTTTCTCCAATTCGGTCTAATACTGTAAAAAAAATTTTAAACCTGCATTTCTTGTTGTTCATAATGATATCTAGTACTCAATGGACAAGGTGGTAGCCTATACGGGCTATCGCTCATAGGACGATTGCTCATAGGACGATTGCTCATAGGACTATCGCTCATACGGACGATCGCTCATAGGGTCATTCGCTCATAGGACTATCGCTCATACATCGCGATGAATTATAGCATATAGTAAATTGTTAATAAAACACAGAAGCCAAGATTTGTTTCATGGATCCGTTGCTGCAAAAAAGATGCAAAAATTCAATACAGCACTGCCGTTTATTTTTACCGTTCGTTGTTATTGTATTTCCAGTATATTGTTAATGCATAATAATTATTGTATCTTTATTTGAAGTCACTGGCTTGTTTCCTATAATCAATGTATTTGTCCAAGACGGATGAATGTTCCTACTTTTATGTGCATGAGTTTCAAAAATATTTGTAAAGTTATAGGCCTATGAATTCAATTGAAGCAGTTGATAAGTTAATCACTTTTAAAATTGCTAGCTAATTGGAAGATAATTGCTCGCGTCGTTACTTTGTTGCGCCTATATTTAATAACATAACCTATGTGCGATCGTCCCTATGAGCGATAGTCCTATGAGCGATCGTCCAATGAGCGATAGTCCTATGAGCGATCGTCCCTATGAGCGATCGTCCTATGAGCGATCGTCCTAGAACCGACAAGGTCGAGTAACAGCACATGTTCTTCTTAACTTGTCTACTGCATTTGATACTGTTTTGACCAAGTTGTTATTTTACATCGTCCCTGGTATTGGTTTGGGGTTTCTGGTCCTGCATTAAATTGTCTTGCAACATATTTCAGCCCACGCACTCAGTCAGCAGTAGTTTCAGTTTAACGACGCTGTGTCATAACAAAGATGATTAGCGTCGCTCTTCTCCTTTATCCAGGCTTGGAACTGGCACTGTCAGAATACGAACAGTGGCGGAGTTGCACTCAGTCAGTATAATTAATTGGCAATTATTCGCCAGGCGTTTTGCTAACATGTGGTGTGTCGCAGAGTTCCGTGTTATTCCTTTTGAATTTACATTACACAATACACCAATTCTTTTTCTCCTTGGTAGTCATTCATTGGGATCATTTAAATGCAAATAACGCTCAGATTTCCAATTTGTTTATTGTCTTTGCATTCATTCATCGGTTTTGCACTAATCTACTACTTTTGAAGGGTGCAGTCTTAGATATATCAGCAAATAAACTGCTGATACCTCCTAAAGCTGAATTTTTTTATTAGGCATTCCAACGGAGCTCTAAAAGTTTCATTGGTTCCAATTTTTAAAATTATTCAACTCATCTTTCGTTGATTGGTTCTGCTCGTATCTTGTGTGCTGTGTCTAACTTTAATATGTCTCTTTCCGATTTTTGTCATAAACGTTATTTGTATTTAATCTTATTGGCATATTAGTGAAATATTTAGAATCAGGAGTTATGTCCCTATGTCTTCTGCGCAGTCTTGTTGTCAAGACCTCAAACCTCAACACCAAGACCAAGACCAAGACCTTGAACCTCAAGACCAAGACCAAGACCAAGACCTTGAACCTCAAGACCAAGACCAAGACCAAGACCTTGAACCTCAAGACCAAGACCAAGACCAAGACCTTGAACCTCAAGACCAAGACCGAGACCAAGACCCAAAAAATCACAATCGTGTCCAGACTTCTATTCCTTACTAAAAAATTGTCAAGTCGGACTACTCGTTTTTTTAATGAAAACATGATTTTTTTTTTATTCAAGCAAAACAACTCTAAATGGAGACAGCAGAGAATTCCGAATCGTATTTACAAAGTATTTACAAAGTCCTTCATGCGAAATGTTATGCCATATGCCTGTAGAATTTTATAAAAACCAATTTGCTCAGAATTTTCTGACCAAGAGGTGACCTGTGGAGCCTCATAAAAAATCTGCCATGTGAAAAAAACACGGTCTACAAGTGCTGAAATCGCTAGCACACAAAGCAGCTTTTCAAGTACCGGACGCAAATGTACAAATTAATCGTGAGTCTGTTTTGAAATCATTCCATGGTAAATAACCGGAAGTCAAAATAATAATTGTCCAAAACAACAGTGAAGCCTCATTCACACCGTGTAAATACTAAAGCAATAACTGTATGAGTAATTATTGGATAAATTTTTAAAATTCTTGTCGTTTGTTAAAATTATTAATGACTGTTCATATTGACAAAAGTCTTGGTCTTGGCCTTGCAAAACCAAGACCAAGACCTTGAACCTCAAGACCAAGACCAAGACCAAGACCTTGAACCTCAAGACCAAGACCAAGACCAAGACCTTTGGTCTCAAGACCAAGACCAAGACCAAGACTTTTAAAAACGAACTCGAGTGCACTCGAGACCAAGACCTTGGTCTCGAGGACAACAAGACTGCTTCTGCGCTATCTGTGGTGAATGCATTTGTCTCCGGTCGACTGAATTGCTGTACGAGGAGCGTTCAATGACTTTGGAGCCCTGCTATCTTCCGCTATACTTTTGGACCGATAAATGTTATACGTTGTATAAAGAGACTTGTTAGTGTTCTCTGAAATTTTTATTTTGTCCGCTTCTTTATTTTACGAGGTACAATTTATTGAACATAGGTGGCAGCATAGTATGTCTGATTTAAAGAAAATTCACTATCGCGAAGTGATAGAATATTTGACACTGGAAAATGTTCAGCCGCAGCAGATACACAACCGAATTGTGTATACGGTGAAGATATGCCATGATTTGCCACCGGTCAAGCGTTGGGCTGTCGGGTTTCGTCGAGGCAGAACAAGCCTTGAAGATGAGCTCCGGTCTGGCGCCCATCTGAAGCTGTCAGTGAAGAAGCCTGTTATTCTGTAGAAAATATTGTCCTGCAAAATCATCGAGTCAATGTGCTGCAGATAGCTGACGCCGTGGGCTGGTTCAGTTAAGACGATTTTGCACGAACACTGTCTTGAAGATGACTAAAGTCTGTGCACGATGGGTCTCCGAATGAATGCTTGACTAGAAAAGGAAGGTTTGTCGATGCACCTGCCCATAGGTCAGATGTTGGACAAGCTTCTGTAGTTAAATACGGATTTCAAGAAATGCGCCATCCACCATACTCTCCTGACCTGAGAACAAGTGATTACCACCTGTTTCTAAATTTAAAAACATCCGTGGACAGAGATTTTCGACCAATGATGCGCTCAAGTATGCGAAAGAATAGTGGCTGATGGGGCAGTCAGAACTATTCCATTTTACTGGCATTGTGCATTGACAAAGGTGGTTACTATATTGAACAATAAATATGTGCTTATGTTTAAATAGGTTAGGCTTAACACTTAATGAACGCCCCTCGTATATTAGTTCTTAAAGGCAACACATAGTCAAATTTGCAAAAATTTCAAAGAGTTCAGCATATTTTAGCGAAAGTCACAACTAATACATAAAAAAGATTTGAGTTTGTAACTCATGTACTGACATTAAATACTCCTCTCACTTTCACCTCCGACTGGCTTCCTGTTCAGCAAATAATCAAATTATAAAATTATGGCTCGTGGTCTATAAATATTGAATTATTACAACCACAGTATTTAAAATCAGCTGTTATTAACCGGTCATCACTATTCAACAGTCTTGTGATTGCCTTTATCTGTTCAAGAAAACGGGTTTTCCAGTAGCTTGGCTTAAAATTTAGAATCCTCTCCCTGCATTTGTTTTTTTGTTCCTGCATCGATTTGGTCTCGGCTTAAGACTAACCTTTTTCAACTGGATCGTAGCCTGTCTCTCTGCTTCAGCAGACTGACCTTCTGGGTAATAACTTGATTACGATTGGGTTTTAGTGTGTCACCTGTTGATGCCTTGTGTATTAGACACCGACGCTATGGACGTTTCAGATTAATAATAATAATAATAATAATAATAATAATAATAATAATAATAATAATAATAATAATAATAATAAGCAAAATGCGTTAGACTAGGTCGAGTGAACTCTGCATGCCTATTCACTAAAGAGGCTGTCTTCACGATATTGCTTGCAGGCACTTGTGGATAAGGCAGTTGTCTCTCAATGTCGTTGGCTTGAACACACACACATCCAGTTTTCGGTAAACGTACGCTTTAGCGTAAATTAATTATTCTCAGGATTTCGAAAAAGTGAATAGCGTAAATTATTATTTCATCCAGTTTCTCGTTTGAACTATGTTTTCATCGACCTTCCAGCTGCTAGTTTAGTTTTAATATTACACGTTTTAGTCGTTCATCCATCCAGCTTCCAGTTTTAGCTCATTTTCATCGCACATCCAGCTTCTATTTGAAGTTTTAATACGACACATTTTCATCGCTGACACAGCTTCTAGTTTGAGTTCTATTTTCTTCGCACATCCAGCTTCTCGTTTGATCTCCATTTTCATCGCTCATCCAGCTTCCAGTTTCATTTCTATTTTCACCGCTCATCCAGCTTACAATAATTAATTACGCTAAAACGTACGCGGACATTTCGTCCAATAATCAATTACGCTAAAACGTACGTGTACCCAGCATTCTACCTACAAAAACCTTCACGGGACTGCCTTTGATAAGGTACTAAAAGCTGCGGGAAACTCGCACATGTTTCGTAAAAACAAACTTCCATACCAATCGGCCATGTGTACGTTACTTTATCGTGGCTCACATGTGACGATAAAGAAATGACCGAAGATTATTTTCTGGACTGATTTCTGTGTACAGTAGAAACAGAAAAAATATTGCCTCCATGGTTTGATTCGCCTGTTCGTAAATTTGATCAATCACGACTGTCAATGGGTCCTAGTCGTTTTGTAGACCTACCAAAGCGAGAACTGTCGGCAAGCAGACATTTTGTCGTTAATTCCCTTTGTCCAATCAGGAACTCTTTCTCGTCCCTTGACAGACCCAACAATCCAGACGTACGTAGCTTTAGCTGCATAAAGGTGAAGAAAACGTTTGCTTGATTGGTAAATAATTACAGGGCACTTCGTAAAATTTTGGTTGAAGCCAATTAAGCCGTAGCCAATTGTTAGTCTTGTGACTTGCTTGGTTGTTGGTGTGTCTGCGGTTTGAGTTGGCGCGCCGTCGGTTTAAATACCTTATAGTTATACAACGACACTATGGAAATTGTTAATTACCAATATAAATACAATTGCAATTGCAATTCTCTGAGTCTAGCGTATAGTTAGATTTAGTTTCGTCGAGACAAACTAGATAAATGTAAGCAGACATCGACAGGATTTCCCAGTGTTTTTGGTTCCGCCGTAATGAATTATCCATTGGACTGGGATGTTGCAGTTAGACATTATGCTATATTTCAGGCAGGTATCATGATGCTCCGTATCTATAGGCCTGTCGTTTCTTTGTGTTGTGAGCGCACACTCCTAAACGAAATGAAAATAAACAACAAACACTAATGCAATCAGAACTTTCAAGTGCCTAAGAGTCACTGCGGTTTATCCCATTAGCCTACATTAATGTTTTTTTAAATATACAGAAAAGTGTTTTTATGCAACAATAAAAATTGGAGGTTACTTTGACGCAAGATACTTTTAAATATATGTATCCAAATTTTTATGCACAGTAGTGTCTGCTCTTAGCTGACGTGACTGTTAAGAGTGTGGCTGAGATGTCGCATTGCAGCCAGTCGTGTGAAAACAACAGAATGTTTTGAGTAGCGTTTTCAGACTCGATACAAAGTCTGCTTTTATTTTATCGTCTGGGGTTCGTACGCAGGTCGCGCTAATTGGATTTTTGCAACTGGGCAATTTTTATCCAGATAAGCGATACCGATGGCCAGGGTCTCCGTCAGGATTCCTATAAAAGCAGCGCAGATCGGCTAGTGTCTCAGATGTTCGCAAAGGATTCACTGAAAGATGATGGTTTCCTGGCGCCCAGCAGCAGTGGCTGCTCTGGTCTTAGCAGTCTTCGTTGGTTCCTTCAGTCCTAGCAACGCTTACGATTGGGTAGATATTCTTCTCGTTATGTGTGGCCTCTAACCGCAATAAAATAGATGTTTTTGCTTAGGGAGCTATGAATGCGTGCAGTTATCTACAAGGGTGTTAAAATTGCGATATACACTTTCTGTGCAGACTGTCATGGCCATGTCTCATAAACTGAACTGTGACAGTATGCAAATTTCACATCTCATACTAACGTTGCGTGTTTGACGAATCGAGGAACTGGTTTTCGTGGTTATAATGTATTATTAAAAGTAAGGAATTGCGTATGAAGGTACATGTAAGTCAGTCGTCTTTAGACGACTCTATTCACGAGCTCATTTTCTTTGCTCTCTTTCTGGTCCATTTCATTTGGTTGACTCTATGTACCAGGTCATCTCTCAGTCACGCAGGACGGGTTGATGGTACCGTAGTTTCGATCTTCTGCCCTGCTGCAACATCTGATTGTTGTTGTGCTCGGGGTAGTAGATTCTCCAAATCGCATTATATCTAAAGCTAGATAACCTTTCCTGGAAACGGTCACTACGCCACATAAAACTTCAGAGCATAGGCGTAGACTCTGGGGGGTCAGCCGGGGCACGTGCCCCCCCAATAATTGAGGAGCCGGGGCAATGCCCCCCCAAAATCGAGAGGAGAATTTCTTCAAATATTAAAATGTTATGTTTCAATACAGAAAAATTTCTTCAGAAACAGAAAAACAGAGACACAGAACTGAAATACTATTAGAAATCCATAATGGAAACAAAGATTTATTTTTATCTTCAATATCTTCAATGTGAAAAACCGAAAAAACAACAACAAACAACGTTTCATCTTGAAAAAACTTTTTTTGCACCACTGGTCCAGACCCCATGCCCCACCAATATTTTGCCCCACCAATATTTTGCCCCACCAATATTTTGGACAAGTTTACGCCAGTGCTTCAGAGTACAACCAAAACTCAATGAATTTGCAAATAAATTGCATCATAGTTTGCACATGGAATCGAACCTACTAATTAATTATAACTGTTGTGATAGACTGTCGTTACTGACCTGGACACTTACGTACAAAGCGACGATGGTTTCTTCGGCTGGACAGAGCTAACGTCCTATGACTACGAAGGAGTGACCATTCACATCATCAACATGACTTCGCAAAAGTGGCAAGACGGTAACTATATTCAGATATGATATGACGTCCAATTCAAACAACGATTGCCTATTATATGTAGTTTTTGTCATCAATCCAGATTGTTTGCTTTTACAACAAGTTGCGAGTAACATCAGGCCGTTGAGTACAATTTAAGTGTTCATGTATTGCATATAAACATGTGTATAACATCTATTCAGAACATTTTAGAGGCGATATATAAATGACCAGAGAGGTTAGACTGTTTCAGTGACAGTGATGTGCTGATGATGCTTAAAGATGTAATTGGCTTCTATTATGTATACCCTGGAGAATCGAGTCTTCGCTGTCGTTCATTGTAGAGACCTATGTAGATCATCCCATTTGGTGGCACATCATGGGAATCGCCGTTCCAGACCAGATTGACTACACCGACTTCGCAATACTGTGGATCGGTGATGGACAAAATGACGACGTGGACATCATGTGAGTCAAGTCAAGTCATCAACGGCCATTAACATAAGTGCATAAAATAGTCAAGTGTGAAATTTTAATAATTTGTAATTTGGAGTCAGTTTAAATGGGAGGTCGGCCTAAGTCTAATTTTGTAAACGATGGCAATACGATCCAAAAGATGGGACTCAAGAGAAGTAATGCAGTGAGGCGATTGTAGGCCTTTATAAGAACGAATTATCAAAACATCCAGTGAATGGCCTTATATGTCTTTGAAATGTAATATCCATCAAATCCATCCAGCACATCGGGAAAGGCTGCAGTGCAGTGTCTACCTGCATGAACACGAATTTTAATCATAATGATCATTTAAGAAGGATAGGAAATCAAATGCTCAAACAGTGACTAAAATTCGCTCAAAATATCAGAGGGGGTTGGTGGCTCACATGCAATAAATGCCTGTTGCCAGAATCGAGAGAAGTAGGCAGTTCTTTTTCTTTTTAGATACGTATTTAACATACTAGTTTGAAAAATGAAATAAATTTATTTGTGGATTTCGATTCACTTTCGTGATTTTCACTTAAATTCGGTTGAACATCATCAGTTAATTATTCCCTGTCAGAAGATGTTGTTTTACATCGCATGATATTAGATGACATGTAATCGTTATAATAACAGTCAATATCCGTTTTGTAACTTCATGAATCTTGGCATAGGACCGGATATCTACAAACCGTCTTGTTTTATATGATTAAGTGAAATTGTGCCGTCTGTGACAATCTGACAAGGCATTTATAAGTTTCAGTAAAATAGATTACTGCACAGTTTGCGGACAAGGCCACAGGAAAAGGTTACTGCACCCGCTATAATTTTCTAAAGAATTTTCTAAATTGTCTTCGCACAGAAGGTCTAGAAATCAAAGACCGCATATATAGATGTTTGGATTATTCTGAAACATACATGTCCATCATGAGAAACAAATTTTGTTATGTTGCAGACCACCTGCTGATGAAATAAAGAACAATCTCATCAGTCACTTAGCAAACGACTCCAAAGTCATTACAGCATATATCAAACAAGTTCCCAATAGTCCGCTGGTTTTCGCAGTAAATATTCTACTTCTCGTCGTCATGTGTATAACAATGCTAATCAAAATTCGTCGTAAATAATAATTCCACATTGTCCTTCCATGACATTGTTTGCCTTCCACGGCTCCGTGTTCCCTCCAATTCACCATAAAGTGCTGTGGCCGGTGGTCTCCTGTTGTCCATCCTTGTCACATGTCCAAACCGTCAGTCTTCTTTATTCAGCCTTGTCTACCAGTGTCTCCATCTGACCCAACTCCCTTCGAATCACCTCATTCCGATTCCTACCTCATCTGCTTCTATCCAGTACTCTTCTTACCCATGAGCAGATGATTTATCGTGCCGTACATAAATTAAGGTGCTACATTGTTTGCAGCTGATGTCGTTTCTGCTTGAAAATTGATGTAGACTAATATCATAATTGAATGAGAAACTGAAATTGAACCAGACTAACTGAAGGGATGTCGCAATGCATTTCAGGATGACCCGACCCAAACTTCACGATACGAGAACGATGTCATCGCTTGGACCTGGAGAAGTTATCTGAACAATCCTACTCCTGACAACACTGTCCTCGCCCGTATGCCAATGACAAAGGTCTGAATCAAGTATATTTTGTTCGAGTAAGAATAAACAGTGACATTATTGGGAGCGCCATCATCTTAGGCCCTGACTCTGGTTACAGTGCCTTGTCCGATTATGTGAAATTTTCAGGTCCGTTCTTTCTGCTCTGAGTGTTCTCAGTTGTCAATAACAACTGAATCCAATTCACCTAATTTAGCCGACTTTGTGGTCTGTATAAACTGTCAGAGGTATTTGACAGATCTATTATAAGTAAGGTTTGTCATGGATTTCGATTTCACTACGAAACTATGATGATCGAAGATGCGTGTTGGATGCTGTAACGAATCAACAAATCTTCGCACGAGTTTACAGGTAATATGTAATTAACTCGTTTTACCAGAATGTAATCAGCCATTTACCGAAAATTACAGCGGTCATCCTTAAACCAGCTTCAGTATAGAAAAGTCAGGTCACGTTATGTTGCATTTCTGTGGTTGTTGTGTATTGAATATTTAGGCTGCAAAGAGAGGTTTGGACACAATCTACGAGTTTTCCCAGTTGCATGTACCTGGCACAAATATTCAGCGCTTCGCCGCCGCCGGACCATCCGAGGTAACATGAAGAGATCGCTTGTTCTACAATGCATTTCTCTTTTCAAACAGTTTTACGAATGACACGATAAAGTGACGATAAAGTTCCAGGGTGTAGAGAAACACGACAGACCACCGCGCAGAACATTGGTCTTTTCTGTAGCGTGCTGGGTATAGAATCCAACAATTTTTGACTTATATCTACAGGAAGTACTCCATATTATGATCTGTTGTTCGCGATCATTGTATCGCAACCCAGATTTAAATTTACTAAATTTTGTCGCTTAAACAGTGCAACAAACAAAACAAACAAACAGATAAATATTAACAAACTGGTCTTTGGTGCGTTAACTTGTTTCGGATCATTCTGAAAGTCATCGAGAAACTTGCTTCAGTCAGTGCCGTAAATACAAACATAGTCGTCCTCTTCTTTATTTGACCAACAAGTGACAAATGATTAAAATAACAGGACAAATTTGAAATTTCAGGGTGGCTGGACAACGTGGAGCCTCGCTGCAACCGATCGGAGGGTTGTCGTAATGGCCCCAATGGTCTTCAGCTTGTTAAATGCCCAAACGGTAAACTACACATATACACGTATACGCGTAATACAGTTGGATGCGCATATAAACTAAACAGTAAACATAGCTGCCCAATTACATAATTGAGCATAAATATATGACTACATTTGTAGAAACCGGTTCTACCTGACCTCAGCTGTGCGTCAAAACTTCAGTGTATAAAAGCACTTAAACAATGCATGAGTACATAAATTGCAAATATATATAGATACATATATATCGAACATATTTGTGTGCATGAATAAGTGAGCAGATACATCTTGGAAAACTGGTCGAGAACAATGGAATCTAGACGTTTGTTCAGAGTCAAACTGGAGTGATTTTCTTTTCTCACAGACGTTGATGAACCACTTCCAGGACATGGACGGTGCTTGGTCGTTTGCCTTCAATCCATACTATAAGGAGAACCTTACTCAGGATTTCTTTAATCCAAAAACCGAAGGAATTTACGACGTCGAAGATATGTATCGTAAGCAGCTATTAAACCTTATACAATTAGAGAACTTTAACAACCGTCCAACAGTTTCAACCGTCGGAAGATTTAAAAAACGCATATTCCACTTGAATCATTTTCAGATAAGCAGATGTTCTGTTTAAACAAACACACAAAAATACTCAGAACCAGAACTAATGCCGACTAAAAACTGCTGTGAAGTTCACAACATAGCACAGTTAACGAACACATCTGTTCTGGAGACAAGCTGTGCTCAATGCAATGCAGGTTTATTAAATTCTACAGCTTCTTTAATGAGAATGGTTCAGAAGTACTACTGATAAGACAAAGCCCTTCATATCCATGGTTGCGTCTCTGGTTTGTACCAAGCTAAGGGTAACAGCGATTCAACTGGACAGACAGCATAAACGAAGACACATTTTAGACTTGGACTAAATATGAGAGGTGCACAAGATTTGACCATTGGTCTTAAGAATGGAAATCTTTTTGCGTGCCCATCGTCATCAAATGACTGCTGCGGATGATGATGACGATGATGAAGATGATGACGATGATGATCATAATGGTGATGGTGATGACGGTGTTAATGAAGAAGAAGAAGAAGAAGAAGAAGAAGAAGAAGAAGTAGAAGAATAAGAAGAAGAAGAAGAAGAAGAAGAAGTTGATGATGAAGGGAGTCATTCTTATGCTGTCCAAGCACGTGACGCAGCTTCAAAATTAATGCACCATCTCCTGTTCTGTGATCACTTCAATTATGTGTTGTGTTCATGCATAGTTTTATAATTGATTTTGGATTTTATTTCTTATTTAACTAATTGCAGACAACTTTAGGCTTCGACGAGAACTAAGCTAAGTGAAAACAATTTGTAAAATGTTTCTCTATATGAAAACTTCCAACTTTGCTGTGTTTGGGGCTATTTTAAAATGCTGAATTTCAAAATCTGTTAAAGTGCCAAATAAGAAACTGTTTCTGTTCGTAGGTTACCGTGAGCGTTTCACTATTCCAATTTACACAGTTTTGGCCAGTGGAGATGAGTTTTTCTTGCCCGAAGAAAATATTTTCTGGTGGAATGACATTCCATCCCCAAGCAAATATATGGTGTAAGTTTACTTGAAACTATTCAGAAGACCTGACCATGTGTCCAGGCAATCATATTACACCTGATAATGCCTCAGATTGATTGCTAAACTGTTCTGTTTTTCATTTTGTTTTTGATCGATCGATCAACTGAGTGGCACTGATGAGGATGAGGGTTCAAAATCATGCCATGGCAGAGAGATGTTCTGATATGTTTCTTCCACTTGCGGCCATTCATCAACTCAGCTATATATTAGTATTCTGACTATGTATTAGTATTACATTGTGTCAGTTTGAACAGTGCTACTCAAACTGTGGTCCTCGGCCCGGTATCGGTCCACGAGTGATTTTGTTACCGTACAGAGAAATTACAACCGCAATCACAATTTTGATAATACTCAAATAAAATATTGAAAAATAGGCAATGTAGAACATACAAATAAGAACATGGCACAGTGTTCATACTCAAGTTCACCATAAACATGCCATTATTAAACATTTAACAGTGATAAAACAGAATTGCAACAAACAGTGACAATATTATCAAATCTTAATATGATGTGTCATCTCTGTTAGCTGATGCTGAAAAGCACCGAACTGCGGTAAGCCTATTAAAGCAATTACCGGTTCGCAGCATAAGAAAGTTTGAGAAACAATGAGTTAGAAGATCAGAAAGGAGTAAACTGCCAAGACTAAGAAAATAAAGTCTCCTTCTCCCTCTCTCTCTCTCCTTTCTTCTTTCCTCATCTTCATCTTATTCTTTTTCTTCTTCTTTCTCCTCCTCCTCCTCCTCCTGCTTTTCCCCATTCCTCTTTATCTTCCCTCCTCTTCCTCGACCTGTTCCTTCTCTTCCGCTCACTAAAGTTAATATCTTTGATCAACAGTAGGTCTACGCCTAAATGACCGCTCGTCAATAATCTGGTGCCCTGCGATTAGCTTTAGAGTAGCGATTTAGAAATGTTGAGTTTACGATTACGATTACTGCTAATATGTTAGGTTGATTGTTTTTTTCTTCAGTATGTTACCAAATGCTGAACATTATATGCTTCCCCATTATTCTAAAGTCTATGATTCAGCCTTGTCGGCTCTATTGACATTCTTACAGGTACGAATCTGGTACAACCATTTACGTTTGAGTATAGTTTTCATTGTAATATTGCACTGAGCGGTTTTGTTTCATATTCTATTAGCAACATTTCTGGCTGACGACCGTTTTAAATCAGAAAGAATAATTATATATATGTAGAAGAGGAATCAAACGTTTTTCTCAAACTGCAGGCCGGAACATCATGTGACAATTCAAATTATGGATGTTATGGATAGAATGACGCTAATCCACCTCCTCGTTTTTATAACTCTTCTATATAGACTGTTTGTCATTCTACATTGACATTAAGAGTTTAAGAGTTGTTGACTCCCAGTACTAGTTGGGTGACAGTACTTTCTCTGCGGACATTATCGTATGTAGCTTGTAAGAGAACGATAGGAGGAAAGGCTATTGAGTAAGCCTCCATTTATTTTAATTTGCATTGGTCCTTACACGCATTACTGACTGTGAACTAGGCCTACTTGAAATCAATGTCGCATTATATTGTTGGTTATGCTATATATTATTATATATTTTATTAATTATATATTGTATTAATGTGGCCGTATATTTTCTATCTAATCTTAAGCGCTTCACTAATTCTCTGTCTGTAGCCTACACTACAGCCGCTGCTGAACCTAATCATTGGTAACTGCTCTTTCTGTGCGTTTTGATTAGAATATATAAACAAAAAAATATATTATATATGTATAGACCTACTATCGTGTTATATATATATATATCCTATACTTTGCTATATCATGTTAAATCTATATAAAACTCATGATAGTGTGTGCTAACACAGCACAACAATTGTGGCCGTATATTTTCTATCTAATCTTAAGCGCTTCACTAACTTTCTGTCAGTTGTGTACACTACAGCCGCTGCTGAACCTAATCATTGGTAACTGCTCTTTCTGTGCGTTTTGATTAGAATATATAAACAAAAAAATATATTATATATGTATAGACCTACTATCGTGTTATATATATATATCCTATACTTTGCTATATCATGTTAAATCTATATAAAACTCATGATAGTGTGTGCTAACACAGCACAACAATTGTGGCCGTATATTTTCTATCTAATCTTAAGCGCTTCACTAACTTTCTGTCTGTTGTGTACACTACAGCCGCTGCTGAACCTAATCATTGGTAACTGCTCTTTCTGTGCGTTTTGATTATAATTCCATGACTATTTCAAAGACTATGGGTTACGTTGTAGGAGCTTCCGTACCCATCGGTCACGTGGGAAATGAATCCGGTAAGTACTTTTAAAAGAGTGTCTAACTCTTTATAGATTCTATTGTACGTAGCCTAATTTTGTGCATTTTTGCAACCTTTATCTGGTTTCTGCTGAACTTAAGTCAACCTAGCAAATTTTATGAAACGTAGATTTAAGACTCTGTAACTACCACGTACATGAATTTATATAGACCATCTGCGAGAGAAACGCCTCAAAGGCCAAGGAAGCAAATGGGCAAAAGTATAAAAACACAAACCTACTTATACTTCACATTCTAGACAACACCTACTCTGTAGTTTGAATTTATGTCAATTGAATGGGTGCCTGAAAAGGAGGCTGGAGTATCTCGCGTTGCGTCACCGAAGTAATAAATTCAGCATCCACAGTTGCAACCTCTTGAAGTAAAAGAAATTTACGATACATGCTCATTTACACTGGAGATATATTCATACTAGAATAAATCATAATAAATTTACACCGCCGAGAGTATTTGGCAAGCTAAAATTCATTGAGTTTATCTTTTCTTAGTCGTCTTCGATATCAGATAGGCTAAATTTATATTCCACGCAGTACTTTATAACTTTTAGTCTTTTTGTCTTTGTATGAAATTAGTAGGTGTAAACTATTATGTGATAATTTTATGCAGACCGCCACTGGAGGAGAGATACTCTTCCACACAAACCCAGCTCCTCTCGAAGTCTTTGCTTACAGAGCAGTAACACTTGGAAACGACACTAGGTAAATCTTTGATTTCACAGTTGTTGGCTCAGCAGCAACGGATGCTATAACTGATATTAGATTACTGAAAAAGACGAATTCTTCTTCATACAAAAGATGTTTAATTAGATGGCCACAATATGCGTGAAAGGTTGCAATGGAAATATTTCGTATGTTATTATTAAAAAATGGCGGCCGACACACCAGCAGGCCATCTAGCGTAAAACAACTGCGCGGAAAAAGCAGGCTCATTTACTTCTATTTCTCTATTTGTTTACATAATTAAATGATGCTACGAAGGTTAATTGTCTAAATAGCATTAAAACCCAAAACTGGCTATACGTTTTAAAAGGCGTGACTTCCGTTTGCTGTCTGGTACTCCTGGTGCTGTGAGTCAACATCCAGTTCGTTGGCGTCGAGATATCGAAATCGAAGACCTGGTAAGTGGTTCCAGATCAATCAATCAAAATTCTTTTATTGTTCACCAATCTTTGAACAATTACGCAGTTTACATAGTAACACGAACTTAAGTTACATTGCGATCAGTGATAAAAGGAAAACCCAAAGGAACGAAACCGTTCCGCTGTCAGGGTCGCCTAATTACACAAACTATATCAGACCAATGAAGTGGCGCTTAACAATGCAATAAAAAGTTTATTTCTAAAAACATCTGTAGCATAATAATCATGAACGCTAGGTGTTAACTATACATGTACAGAATTCCTATTTTACTTAACAGTCTAGAAAGTTTAATTTGCCATTTAGGCCTACATAATCATACATCGTTTGCATAATAATCTAGAATGTTTAATGAGCTCTTTAACTTATGTGCATACATAATACATGTGATACACATTAATCTAAAGTGTTAGACTATATAGTTACAAACACATAAAACTGTCTTTTTATGCAACACTCAGAACTTGTACTAGATTCCGGTATCAGTATAATGACCAAAACATGAGGATATGCAAATAAGAATATTTTATTTAGTCTATTAATCGAGTACGTTAGATAGGATATTTAGCTTATGGACGCTTTCAATTCTCTTTAGATAAAACTTATTCTGCTCCAGTTTAGATCAGAAACAGGAGATGAGGAGGCACTACGATTTAAACATATCCATAAGATGAACTCTTAATCTGTTTTTAAATTGATGCACGTTTGCAAGGCTTGTGATCTCCAACGGCAGGGAATTCCAGAGTACTGGACCGTAGTTTCTGAGGCTATGTTGTCTTATCCTAGTGCGCATACTACTTTAATGGTACTTATTTTGGGAACGCGTTTAATGACCATGGATCTCGTGATTTTTACTAAACCAATTGGCAAAGCTTTCCGGTAGTAAATACCTATGAGACTTATACATGAACATTCCAGCCTGGAGTTCGTTAATAATTTCAAAAGGCAATATATCAAGGTTTATAAATAGGTGTTTTGTATGTGCTCTGAACGGAGCATTACTAATAACCCGTATAGCACGCTTCTGCAATACTGTCAGGCTCGTCAATCGTGTGCGGTAGGTTGATGCCCAGATGAGATTACAGTAAGTAAGATATGGATAATATGGATATATCAAGCTTAACTCGCTTAACAACTCTTAAAACTCTGCAGAAGCGAGCCATTCGGACTATATGTAATTTACCCTTTAGAGCTACAACTCTGCCGTTATTTCTTAGTTTGAGAATATTGCCTTTTGAATGCATAAATAAGTTGCAAGTTGGATTATTCATGTTCAGATTTCAATCGAATCTACTGCCTGTGAATTTTAAAAATTGTTTTTGTAAAAATTCTGACGTACACAATCATTACACGCGATCGCTCAACAAGTACCATCAACATAGTGTCCACACTACTGTTAAGCAGCATAGCATCAAAGTCTGTGGCCCGATATTCTGGAATTTATTGCCTATTGAAGTTACTGGTTTACCTACTATGTGTCAATTTAAACAAAAACTGAAACTCTATCTCTTGGATGCACTCACATGACTGCATTAGGCCTAGGCCTATGTGTTTATTTGCACAGGTAATGTTGTTTTGTTTTTTTTTTCATCTCTTTTAACTAATGAAAATTGGTCTGTATACCTTAGTTGGAATCCATGTGTACTGATAGTTAAGTTCTTTAGTTAAGAGTTCTATCATTGTTTCTTTTACCTGCTGATCATATAACTTGATCGATGTTACCGTTAAAAGTATTGATTGTGCTGCCATTTACTTGTATTACGATAAATGTTAACTAGGTGGCCCTGCTAAGCGGGATCAAGATCCCTTTTTGGTCTCCTCTTGTTGCCAAAGTTCAAACTTTTTTTATGTTGTATTTTTCCCTTGTACTTCAAATGGCTTCAATAAAAGGATTGATTGATTGATCATCGTATAGTACAGATTTACGAGCACCTTTTTCGGTAAGCGGTGTCTTGTACGAGCTATTATGCCGATATTTTTTGCCAGTTTTACGGAGATGCTAGTTATATGTTGCTTCCAAGATAAAATTTCATCTATGTGAACACCCACAAATTTGGCTGAGGCAACTCTTGTTATGTTTTATTTATTGATGCTAATAATGTTAGGGTGCTCAATCTCTAATTTTGCTTTTATCCCCGAGCTAACCAGGATATAATTTGTTTTATTTGTATTCAGTGTTAGCTTGTTTGCACTAAGCCATTTGTCCACCTTGTCTAGTTCCTGATTTAGCTTATTGACCAAGTCATCCAAGGATTTATTAGACATGAACACATTAGTATCATCTGCAAACATAATGAACTGTAGTGCAGGTGAAGCAAGATAGATGTCATTAACATATATTAAAAATAAAAGTGGGCCTAATATAGAGCCCCGGAGGACCCCACAAGTTACATTTAACATTTGTGACATGTGGCCATTATAAGATACACTGTCACGAGTTCTTATTCTAGTTTTCTAACTTATTCTAACTCAAAGATAAAAGAAGAAAAAAACATATTTATTTACATTATATGTACAAAGTTCCAAACTGGATCCCTTCTTTTTAGTTAACATGAAAATACAACCTACTAACCTAATCTACAGTTCAAAAGTATACACACAGTCTGAAGTGCCAAACCCACACTCAACACAACCAAACACGAACACACAAAAAACACAACCCTCCCAATTGTTCTGCTTAAAAGGCGCTCTAAAACTTGGTCAAACCCGTTGATACTCGAAACTTGATCAAACCATCCGTCGCTCAACAGGTTCGTCTCCTCCACGTCATCCTGTTTTCCACGTCACCACGTTCCAGACACCACGTTCCAGACACCACGTAGCCTTCAGCGTCCTCTTCCACACTCGTGCATCACCCGCACCGGCTTAAAGAAACAAGTAACCTTAGAAGCTTCACGCAACCCATAAACTTTAGGCCTACAATTTTATCACAATTTTACAAGCTCCCTAAGTCGCCAAGCACTTATACTAAACTATATACTGTACATGAGTTCAACATTTATTTCTCTATATTCCCTATAGATACATACTCATATATATATATATATATATATATATATATATATATATATATATATATATATATATATATATATACATTCATATATATACTCCTATGCCCTAGCCAAGTAGACTTTACACGAAACTCGTATCTTCACACAGACGCGCCGAAAGTCCATACACTTGATAGGTATATATTTATAAAACTATTTCAAGCGAAATCCCAAGTCTTAACTATATATAATTATAGGCCCATATGCCTTACAAACAAAATTCCTACACCTACGCTTCGAATGTTCAAACATTCTTTACCCTATTAATTTATTTACGTTTTTTCCAAAACTATTCTATACAACTCTAATATATTCTTTAATATACTTACGAATACGAAGCTACGACGAAGCTAAAACTTCCTGCCGTCCACTACGTCGTCAGTCCGTCCGTCCTTCCGACCTTTCCCGACGTCTTCTTCGAATTCCCCTCAGCGGACCTTCTGTCTTCACCGAATACCTCTGTACGACTGCCTTCTAATTGACCTCTAACCCATCCTCTAATTGTTCATGCGATCGTCTCCGCCTACCTCAGTCTAGCATAACCTTACAGGTGTGGTGTCGTCAGGTAAAGGTCCTTAGTTATACAGCCCATTTTGTGACAGACACATTGTCTTCTATTTTTTAGGTAATCCCTAAGCCAGTCCAAGCACATACCCCTTATTCCATAATAGTCCCATTTTTTAGTAATATTTCGTGATCCACTGTGTCGAAGGCCTTAGACAGGTCCAAGAACACCCCCAACTGAGAAGTAACTTTTGTCTCTTGCCTCTGTAATCTTATCACACATTTCTAGGACCGCCAATTGAGTAGAGAGGCCTTTACGAAATCCAAACTGACCACTATATAAAACCTTCTTCGCAGTTAAGTATGATATTATTCTTTCGTGCATGACCTTCTCAAAAAATTTAGAGAACTAAGGTAAGACAGATATGGGCCTGTAATTATTAATTTGCTGTTTATCTCCCGTTTTGAAAATCGGTATGACTTTGGCAGTTTTTAAACTATTTGGGATTTCACCTGTAGTAAGAGAGCAGTTTATCATCGCTGCAAGGGGGATCTTAATAGCTTCGATTGAATGTTTAGCTATTTTGGGGTCAATTCCATCTGTCCCCTCGCTATGCGTTGTACGAAGTCCTTTACCTATTGTCACTATTTCTGCTGGGTATGTAAGTTCTATCCCTATAGTTGAAGGTATTGGACTTTTTAGGTAGTCAGTATATAGTGCTCCTGTTGAAACCACATTAGCAGCCAGTTTTGGTCCCAATTCAGTAAAAAAAACTCATTGAATTTATTTGCTATGAGATCTTTATCTTTGCTTAGTGTGTCACCAATGTAGATGCTATCTGGTAAGGCTGTAAATTCCCTACCATTTAGAAGTGTTTTAATAATACGCCAGGTTTCATGCAGATTATTCTCACATTCAAGAAATTTTGTGGCATAATATTGTCTTTCTGCTGCCTTGCGTGTCCTTTTAAATAAATTCGTATAAATGACAAATTTCTTACGGTTAGCCTCTGAAGGAGTTCTTATATATTTTTATATAAACGAGATTTTCTTTTACATGATCTTAATAAAGCCATAGTCATCCATGGTTGCTTGATAGCATCCCTTTTCTTAACTCTGTAGGTTTTGAAGGAAAAGACTGGTCATACAAGAGCTTATATTTTTCAATAAACTGGGTATAAGCTAAATTTGCTTTACCACCATTGCTGGTTTCGTATATGTCAGTCCAGTCCGTGTCAGTCACTAACTCAACAGAGTTTGTTATGGCTTGGTCACTGACCAATCTTTTGTTAAAAGTGGTTTCAGCTTGCAAGACCACTCCTGTGCTTCTTATTTCCACGTATATTGGCAAATGGTCAGACATATCATCTATTAATATGGCCGAGTCTATAGTATCAGACAATATATTTGTAAAGATGTTATCTATTAGTGTGGCATTATGCTGTGTTATCGCCGTTGGTCTTAGTATTGTAGGTATAAATCTATGTGAAGTAAGGATGTTATTAAACGTGCGGGTGGGAGCATGCGAATTGATTTTTAGTAAGTCTATATTGTATTCTCCAGCCAGAATTATGTCGTCTCTCGAACAAGTTAATTTACTTAGTAGTATATCCAAGCCGTGATTAAAAGATGTGAGATCGTTCCCTGGCGGTCTATAAGATCACTCCTATAGTGCGATCTTTCCCTGCTGTTTGTTTAATTTTTTATAAATAAGCTTTCGCAATCATCCGTCCAGTTTGTTTCCATTTCATGAAAATCCCATCCATTCCTAACCAGGAACCACACGCCACCTCCTTTCCCGTGTGTCTGCATCTATGAACAAAATTATATACATACGTTTAACTCCTCCAATTCCCGTACTTTCATAGTGCCAGCCTGCAGCTGTATAAAGGTCGAGGGCAGCACTCATCACCTTTGTCTTGACACGTCGTCGTTAAACAACAACAGAGCTATCCAACCACATAAGTTTCAAAGTCAAGAGAATTGTACAAAGGCTACAAACTCAAAAAGCAGAAGAAACGAACGGAATGTTTCATAACAGAATTATTTTTCTATTTCACTCGGAACTAAAACTTAAAACTCTTCCGTTTCGAATGATTCATTCTCCGTAGCCTGACTTGTGTTTTCTGCCATCGGATTTCGACCTCATAAATTATCTAATGAATTATGAACGTGAATTCGATTACACTTGAAGCGAAATTCGATTGAAACTCTAATGCTTGAAAAAAGTGCTAGAGATGCAATTAGTGCTGTAAGCTCCTGTTTTTGTTTCGATCTGTCTCGTCGAGTCCCAATTCCCAGTGTCGTAACTTTGGTCTAAAAAGTGGGGGGTACCAATTTCTTACATTCGCGAAGCAAGGCGGGGACTGAGATCTCTGGGAAGGCACAATAATAAAATATTGATTGGCATTGTTCAAAAAGTGGGGTAACGGTACCCCCCAGTCCAAAAAAGTGAGGGGGACGGGTACCCCTCGTACCCCCACAAATTACGCCTATGCCAATTCCTTACGCATCGAAATCAGGTTAGAACTAAAGTTCCAGGATGATGCTAATGTTTGCCGCGTCTCAGGGTAATGCAGCAACCCTGACCAGTGGAACCGGGTTCGGCCCTTGGTA
This sequence comes from Allolobophora icterica, assembly GCA_963556255.1. NCBI lineage: Eukaryota > Metazoa > Annelida > Clitellata > Crassiclitellata > Lumbricidae > Allolobophora > Allolobophora icterica. The sequence goes on along the minus strand of OY744617.1, from coordinate 9,926,897 downwards.
GGCCTAATGCCTATGTTCTGCATACCCTTTATGAGACCCAGTTGAGAATTTATCACGGCTGTATGTGGATGACATCAAGATTAAATTTATGAAGTCAATGAAGCGTTGAAATAGTGTTACATATACGCTGTATTAAAGATCATTCCTATAGATGTACACAAAATATGCTACCCAATCTATTCTAAGACTGACTTAAGGGTTGTTAAATGTGCACTATCAAAGTAATGTGTCCTTCGACCAAATGACACTTTATGGCATATCGTTCTCTCAGGCTCAAAGGATACGGACTAAATATTTCACATTACCTTGACCCCTATTTTCTTCCAGACACGACTATCTTGTTCTTATTATAAGAGAGTTTCTCAATCTACTAGATTATGTGGGTGATGTCACCCTTGTTCTGCTGTCGGGGTCCCTTCTCATGTTTTTCTTACTACGAACACACCAGACCTAGATCCCTACGTCAACCAGAACAACTGTCGCAAACCATGCTGCAGAATAGCTTTACTGAAAAAAATCGGAGCTGGTTAGTTACTGCTTAACGACGCTGGTTTAATGCGAAGACATTAGCGTCGACCTTCTGCTTTATCCAGGTTTCAGTGGCGGAGTTCAGGAACTGAGTTGTAAGACTGCCTGGTTATAGACCCTTTGTCATCTACTGTCTAACCTCTGGTCTGGCCCTCCTGTCAAACACTGCCTTCCCTGTTCAAACAAACAGCCGACCAATTTCAGGCTTCACTCCGCTACCAGGACAGGGTTAACCCACACCGGCTTTCATTCAGCCCATGTATTCAGTATTTACATATAGGATAAACAGGAAGGCCTGCATTTACATTCTCAATAGTATCAGTGTCAATGTCTGCTCCGAAAGGCATCACAATGAGACTACCAAATGTCAGATGTCAAATGTCATACCAAATGTCAGATAGAACCCCATGACTTCAAACAATACGTAAGTTCTGTATACTTGTTCACCTGAGCGTGAAATTCACAAGAGATTCCGCCGCTTGGATTGATATAATAGTTGATAGCGCAACATAAATATATATGGTTTGCTTTTGTTTTGTTCTGTAGAACAATGGGAGTTATAGGATCGCCGCCGATGAAGTCCCTGACGAGTGGGTCGGAATTTTCATTGAGGTACAACAACAAATTACGATTCATTAAGTAGCACCTTTACTAATTCGAGGCTTGATAGCATTACATGTATAGTTGCTCTTAGTTCTCGTGCATACATAGATAGCGCTGAGCTTCGATCAACGGTGCTAAGCTGTTTTTTGACACTGCTCATAAAAGAAGAGGAGGAACATTCCTTTGAACTAGAACTTTTGAACTTGGAACTAAAAGGCAGCCATGGGTATCATTTGGTTGGCAGTGATACAATATCCATAATATTATGGCTGCAGTATGTATGCAAATATGTGTAAAAATCTCTCTCAGCGCAAGGAAAACGGGCAATGAACACTCCATAAATTACACAGCATAAAAAGAAAGAGCAATAGTAGTTAAACGAAACGCTGCAATTTAACAGCTCAAAACAACAAGATGTCATTTCTATTGAATCAGTCGTAGGTTCTGGCGTATATATTATGTATCGTCCAAATGCTGGCGAAAAGAGCTTCTTAATTCGAACCTGAATAAAACTAGAAGAAATGACTAAACGGACAGATCAGACGAGTAGCAGATTCGGAATAATGACGACGCAGAGAAAAAGTAAACTACTGGCTTCAATAACTATCAGTATCCAAAGAGAAGCTATTGAACAAGTGGAGCAATTCGTCTATTCTTGGAGATTTAATAAAAACAGATTACAATAGTGAAAGAGATATACGTGAGCGAATGGGCCGCAACTCACAAACGTATAAAAATTTTCAGGATGTTGTGAGAAAGAAAATTACAAGAAAACCAAGGCAAGAATAGATGAGACGATGATGTAACCAATTTTGCTGTGGATTAGAAGCTAGACTGGGTTAAAACAAGATGCGAAAAGAATCCCAATAGCAAACGTGATTTGGCTGTGGAAAAGTTCAAGAATTTCTTAATTATAAGAAATTGAAATATTTGTTAGACGTGCAAACAACTCGATCGACTAGACTCTTTGAAATTATGTTAAGAACGAGTTTATTAAGATGCATTGATTCAAGACATGTTAATTGTAAAAAGCCATACTGAGCTTCTGTAGTAGCAATGATAATAACTGCAGCATGTTTTCACCGTTGTTGCTTGCTTGTTTTTGGACTGTTCTGACATAGCAGTTTTAGGTAATATATGTTTCAAGTAATATAATAGTTTTTTTTATGTGTTTAAATCAAAATTGGACAAATTCACGAAGCAAATATATATATACACACATATATATATATACATATATATATATATATAGGCCAATATATATGAATTACCGAAAATCTTATTCTAATTGCTAATTGATTGGCTGATGCTAACTCTAATTCAAATCGATTAGCTACACATTTTGCTAATTCTATTTCTAATCGATTAGCAAATTTCAGTAACTAATTGTAATTCTAATCAATAAAGCAATTTTTAACTAATCGTGCCCATATCTGATGCAATCCTCGCTGCCTTGTACCATTCTGTAACTTACTCAACAAATGTTGCCAGATGATCAATTGTTTTACTAGAATGTCTTGTGATTTGTAGGGTCAGTGGCCCGGACCAACAGGGGTCAGAATGTGCGCCACATCCCAGGTCAGCATCATCCCTAACACCCACCCGCACGCAGCTTGCACAGACTCTGTGTCCTGCTATGGAACTCTCGTCTGAATAGCTTAGCCGGGTTCCAGTGAAAGACATTCACGGAACATTGGAAACAGTTTAATATCTGATAGCAGCAAATACTTTCCATTGCCAGAACTCTGAAAGATATCAGTTGTCGAGTACTTCATTTGAAACCCGCAGGTAGCTTCGCTTAGGCCACAGTTAATGTTCTTTATTCCAGACAAAAGATGTTTACAAAGTTCTAGCTACATCAGTGTCTGCTCTTAACAGATATTGCTTTCAAAATTGCGAAGTGTAGGTTTGAATTTGAACTTCACGCGTGAATAAAAGCATTGTGAACCTCAGTGAAGGACCAGACTTTAATAGATGTCTGTTGTCTTTCAATAATTACTACGCGATCCTCATCTGTACATAACGGCTGATTACCACTTTAGTCTGATTCTTCCTCTCTTCCTTCTTTCCTTCTCTTCTTCCCGGTTCGTCTTCTCGCTTTTCTTCTATTCGTCTCCCTTATCTTCTCTTCTCCTCCTCCTTCAACTTGGTTTTCAAAGGATCCAACATCACTCATTGGAATTAAAATATATGCAAAATTCAATTATTTCGCCCGACTCATGTGTAAAGTTTGGTAAGTAAGGTTATTGGTAGTCGTAGAACCACATCTGGAAGGATGTCCCTCCAAATAAATGTCGTCAATCTTTTGTCTCTGATCGTGACGAGAATATGATCTTCGTACATCTGAAGTACCTTATTCACGAACTGGTATACAATTTAACCACATAAGTATTACGAAGCACATCAGCGTGTTGTACTTGAAATCTCGAATTATGCAGCACCACAATGCTACTACATTTGAAGGCCAGTCCTAAAAGATTTTAATCCAGAGTACGCAATTGAATCGATTCAAACTCAGTACACCAGGACATAATTTAAAACCTTGCAAAAGAAGATAAGTTAACAAGTCAGTAAATAAGTTCACAATAAGCCACATGAGTTAAATAGCTAAGATTCAAGAAAAATCTAAACCAAGAAGAGTAACATTTAAGCTAACGATTTCAATAAAACCGTGCCAGTACAATAACATTTAAGCTAACGATTTCAATAAAACCGTGCCAGTACAAGATAGACTACGGGTCTACATGTATATAGACAACGTGAGCAAGATAAAGAGGGGAATTACTTTCTTTCAGTTGCTTCACTATGGAATGCCACAATTAAACAGAATATAGTTTTCAAGTATTTACAGAAAAGAAACAGATACCGAGATGCTCGTGTTGAGTTAACAGGCAACTTATTTAGGGAAGATAAGCCGATCACAGCGAAGCTTTTGCGCTAAGCCGTCAAGATCGAATCGGTTCGATAGGATAACCAGGTCATTTTCAAAAACTGACAAGACCAAGATGTTTTGCACGAAACACATACGTACGAGGCTGAAAGTGATACACATGGAAATGGAGCGAGAGATTTGTAACAGTGGAAAGATGCCTTGCTCCACATACAAGTGCACAGGGTGAAAAGACGCAGATACTCTTTAGACAATACTGGCCCATAGTGACCATCGTTCCCTCAGTGCCTAGGACAGGGTGTCCAAAAAACTGAGCGAACGACTGGTGTCTCCGATTTCCGGCGGTAGGGTAGTCCAGAGCTATGCGAGTTGTAGAATGGTCGGAAATAAAGCCCTTAAAGGAAGAGTCAAACAAAAAAGAGAATGACTGTCACTTGTAAAGGAATTAACCGTGTTCTGTGTCATGATCTCCCCAAACCACCCAATAATTCTTAATTACACACCATGATGCAAGGTGTTGTAGTGGACTTGAGAATACAATTGGATTATATAATGTAGGATAGTAGAGGTACATAAATGTAATTAATTAAAGTGCCAGCAAGCTAAGCCAGCATTGTAGGGTTTAATTAATATTTGATAGAGGGGTTTACCATATCTATGTAAAGGACAGCAGATAACGTGGACTCACCTCACTGGTAAGGACAGAACAGCTGATCAAAACCGTTATGTCGAAACGGCTGACGACTCGGTAACCATGGCAACCATGCTGACGTTGCGTTGAGATGTGGCAGTTCGATATTCGATTTCAAAGGAACAAGGCGTTCGGCAGATCTTGAGTATATCGACTCGGTGGATGTTTGACTAAGTCGGTGAAGGCACGATCGGTTTTGTAGAACGATCGGTGTAATTGAAGTTATAAGTCGTGATGTTCTGACAGTGGAGATCGTATAAATCGACTGAAACGCTCTCAAAACAAAACTGTTGCGAAGCGTGACTTTCCGCCATAGGAAGTCGACATTTTGGAACGATCCAGTCGAACGGACTTTAGCAGTTGTAGTGCAGGAGAAGTGTACGTTGCTCTGGAAGTAATAAAGCGTATGCTCAAGCTGTAACGTCGGTCTCTAAGAGGGAGACCACAAGCTACAAGAAGTTACGAAGACGATGGATTGCCGAGCTTCAACGAGTGAAAAACTAGACCATTTGCGAACTGATCTGCGAACCAATCAGATGAACAAACGGGTGAACAACAGCTTTTCAACAAGGAACAAGTCGTGAGGACATTCCTTGCTAAAGAGACATACTGGGAGGGTAGCAATAGGCAATAATATCTAGATAGCAAATTCTGGCTAGGTAGGACATAAGACAAGTTAAACATAAGATAACTAGACAATGTTTGAACTGTTACATACATTGACTTTGATATATACATTATACGTATGTACATTTATATGTATACCTATGTGGTCTATGTTCATATCTCTAGTCAAACAGATACGCCTATACATTCCCAAGTCCAGTATAGGCAAGAGGGACCAAAACTAAAGTAGTCGTGGGTGTATTCATAACACTAAGCACTCTTAGTATAGGGCGGCGCTACATTCTGTAAAAGTCATCCACAGGAAGGTGCCCCTTCCGGAGATCGCGGCAAAGGAGGAGTCGGACTTGAGTCCAGAACTTGTTACAGTTTGCTTCCCGTAAGAAAACGGTCAATCCTGAGCATTTTTTGGAACGAACGGACGCTATTGGCCTAGATTGTTAGAATTGCTGTTCCAAAAGTGGAAGGGTTAGTGATATGGGTGACGAAAAGTGTAGAAATGGGTCGGAGTCACTCCTGCCCTACCAAATTATATCCAGACCGCGACCGCCACAATTAGCAGGATCTTTATCGAGACGCCTTCAGAGAAACACGTTTAGCCTTAATGAAAATTCCTAACGCAGCGAATATTCATAACTGAAGTAAATATTTCTGATTGATTCAGGGTTTCTGTGAGAGCAATTTCCATTTGTATTTCGAAAAATAAAATCCGGCCCTGAACAAATCCTATCCCGATTTCTCCTCTTCTCTTTATCTGTGTATAGCTACTCAAATTCGAGACCAACCATGGCCTTCTGATCTTGATCTGGAACCTCTCTTGTACGTACTTGTCTGTGAATTCCGCTTTCTCTGTGAAAAACTGGCTCCATCATTAATTATTTTCGGCCCAAAAAATCTTTCCTGATTACGACGGCTCTCCTATCATTTGTGTTTTCTATGTGTTATAGTTAGTCATGTGGAGAAATTGTTATGCATTACGTGCCACGTCAACAATGTAATGACGTAGGAAGTGGTCATTTAGTGTGTAATGAAAATTGGTATAAGCGTCACAATGTGAGTAATGACGTAATGCCCTCCGTGACCCGGACAGGTCCCCCGGACCGTAATTAGCTATACACTGTATAAGCGCCACTAGACAAGAAGAAGAAGACGACGAAAAGAGAAGGAGAGGGAAGCTTTGATTTTGATGATTGAAAAGATCTTAGAAGATTTTGTAAGAAATAAGAAAGAAATACGTAAGTAGACAAGATAGTGTTTCCAAACATTCCTTTAAGTAGAATTGTTTTCTTTTTGACTGGGTTATTCGAGTGAGTTATGCACTGTTGAACTTTGAAAGAACAAAAAGGTTTCTGTTGATATCAGATAAGTTACCGAGTCTGTTGAGTTAGTTGTTTGTGCTTCGAGACGTGATTAAAGAAAAAAGTTGTTGAGAAAAACACTTCGTCTTTGTTCGTTTGTTGAGCTGATCATCACCTTCGTAACGCCATCCAGTGTCGATCGACCCTAAGTCCTCCGCAGACAATAGAGGCCGGACCCATCGGAATAAGAACACTTACCAAACAACCGCAACTTCTGACCACCCTCTTGGCATCCTGGGTAAAACGGTGGGAAAGAGGAGTTTTTGCAACAGAATACATGTATACTCAGAAGAAATCACATATGGTTTTTTTTACCAGGAACTGGTTGCTGGCTAGTTTTGACCACCTTATCTACTTTTGGCTTATTAATCAGACCTCATATACATTATTTTTCTCGGAGCTAGCAAGGTCCACGTTCGATCAACTGAAACTTAAAACAATTTCTTAGCATCATCATCACCGCTTTGTGAGACACCTACAAGGCGCTATAGTAACTGCATGTCTACAAACACAGGCCTACATCATCATTGTCGTCGTCATCATCGTCATAGTCTTCGTCGTTGTTATTATTATTTTTAGTATTATTATTCTTTTTAGCCCCGTGGTATCAAGGATCCCCCATGCAGGTAGGTAAAAAAATTGTCCGGAGACATATATAAAAAATAAAAAGATTATTCCTTGAACGGCCGAGCGAGTTTTTGCTGCGATGTTGTTAGTGAGCCTAGATGAGCGACTGCATTAAATCGTTGAATTATAACAGATAGGCCTTGAAACAGGAAGCTTGTTTCCCTCTTATCTCCGGAGATGTTGGTCAGGTGCCGGCCCACATCATTCGACTCCGTTTATTAATTCAAACTGACAAGTACGCAGTAAGATTACATCACATAGCAGTAACAGACGATAACGAGTTTTACAGGAGTCGAATTTAACCGTACGGCAGCAATGCAAGCGCCCATCTGTACTACTGCTCATATTACAATCCCAACCTAGGGAATGAAGACTGAGTTAACCTTGTGGGGCTAGCGGGTATCGAACCCGCGTCTTTCTGATCTTCGTGCCAGCGTGTTACCAATCAATGAGCTGTCATTCACCGGTCTCATCGGTATTCAACTGTTTCTGATTGCCTTAATCTGGTCAAATATAAAACTGTTCAAGAAACAGGTTTTCCAGTAGCTTGGCTCAAAATTTAGAATCCTCTCCCTGCATCTCTCCCGACACCCGCCTTGAAAGCGGCTCTGCGTCTCCTGATCTGGTACCCTGGAAATCGGACTTGGACCTCTTTTGGACCATTCTCTGGAAAACCCTGATCTGGCACCCTGGAAATCGGACTTGGACCTCTTTTGGACTACTCTCTGGAAACCCCCTCTGATCTGACGTACCGCTCGTGAATAGGTTGGTGTCCTGCCCTTAGCCTTCGAGTGGCGCTTTAGAAGTTTGAAGGTTACGATTACGATTACGATTTGTTTGTTCTGTTCCTGCATCGATTTCGTCTCGGCTAAAGACTCACCTTTTTCAACTGGATCGTATCCTGTCTCTCTGCTTCAGCAGACTGACCTTCTGGGTATTAACTTGATTCCGATTGGGTTTTAATGTGACATCTGTTGATTCCTTGTGAATTAGACACTGGCGCCATGGACGTTTCAGATTAATAATAATAATAATAATAATAATAATAATAATAATAATAATAATAATAATAATAATAATAATAATAATAATAATAATAATGATGATGATGATGATAATAATAATAATAATAATAATAATAATAATAATAATAATAATAATGATAACAATAATAATAATAATAATTATAATGATAATAATAATAATAGTAATAATAATAATAATAATAATAATAATAATAATAATAATAATAATAATAATAATAATAATAATGATAATAATAATAATAATAATAATAATAATAAGCAACATGCGTTAGACTAGTTGAGTGAGCTCTGCTTGCCTATTTACTTAAGAGGCTTTCTTTACGATATTGCTTGTAAGCACTTGTGGAAAAACAACGGCTTTGTAGCTGTCTCTCAATGTTGTTGGCTTGAACACACACATCCAGCTTTCTACTTACAAAATGGTAGGTAGACATGCACTGGACTGCCTTTGATAAGCTACTAAAAGCTGCGGGAAACTCGCACATGTTTCGTAAAAACAAACTTCCAGACCAATCGGCCTTGTGTACGTTACCTTATCGTGGCGCAGATGTGACGATAAAGAAATGACCGACCGTTATCTTCTGGGCTGATTTCTATGTAAAGTAGAAACAGAAAAAATATTGTCTGAATGGTTTGATTCGCTTGTTCGTAAATTTGATCAATCATGACTGTTAATGTGTCCTCGTCGTTTTGTAGACCTGCCAAAGCGAGAACTCTCTGCAAGCAGACATTTTGTCGTTAATTCCTTTTGTCTAATCAGGAACTCTTTCAAGACATTCCAGACGTACCTAGCTTTAGCTACGTAAAGATAAAGGAAACGTTTGTTTTATTGGTAAATAATTTACAGGGCACTTCGTAAAATTTTGGTTGATGTCTATTGACAATTAGCCTGTTGACTTGGTAGGTTGTTGGTGTGTCTGCGGTTTGAGTTGGCCCGCCGTCGGTTTATACCTTATACAACAACACTATGGAAGTTGTTAATTACAAATATAAATACAATTGCAATTGCAATTCTCTGAGTCTAGCGTATAGTTAGATTTAGTTTCGTCGAGACAAACTAGATAAATGTAAGCGGACATCGACAGGATTTCCCAGTGTTTTTGGTTCCGCCGTAATGAATTATCCATTGGACTGGGATGTTGCAGTTAGACATTATGCTATATTTCAAGCAGGTATGATGCTCCGGAACTAATGGCCTGTCGTTTCTTTGTGTTGTGAGCGCACACTCCTAAACGAAATGAAAATAAACAACAAACACTAATGCAATCAGAACTTTCAAGTGTCTAAGAGTCACTGCGGTTTATCCCATTAGCCTACATTAATGTTTTTTTAAATATACAGAAAAGTGTTTTTATGCAACAATAAAAATTGGAGGTTACTTTGACGCAAGATACTTTTAAATATATGTATCCAAATTTTTATGCACAGTAGTGTCTGCTCTTAGCTGACGTGACTGTTAAGAGTGTGGCTGAGATGTCGCATTGCAGCCAGTCGTGTGAAAACAACAGAATGTTTTGAGTAGCGTTTTCAGACTCGATACAAAGTCTGCTTTTATTTTATCGTCTGGGGTTCGTACGCAGGTCGCGCTAATTGGATTTTTGCAACTGGGCAATTTTTATCCAGATAAGCGATACCGATGGCCAGGGTCTCCGTCAGGATTCCTATAAAAGCAGCGCAGATCGGCTAGTGTCTCAGATGTTCGCAAAGGATTCACTGAAAGATGATGGTTTCCTGGCGCCCAGCAGCAGTGGCTGCTCTGGTCTTAGCAGTCTTCGTTGGTTCCTTCAGTCCTAGCAACGCTTACGATTGGGTAGATATTCTTCTCGTTATGTGTGGCCTCTAACCGCAATAAAATAGATGTTTTTGCTTAGGGAGCTATGAATGCGTGCAGTTATCTACAAGAGTGTTAAAATTGCGATATACACTTTCTGTGCAGACTGTCATGGCCATGTCTCATAAACTGAACTGTGACAGTATGCAAATTTCACATCTCATACTAACGTTACGTATTTGACGATTCGAGGAACTGGTTTTCGTGGTTATAATGTATTATTAAAAGTAAGGAATTGCGTATGAAGGTAAGTCAGTCGTCTTTAGACGACTCTATATACGAGCTCATTTTCTTTGCTCTCTTTCTGGTCCATTTCATTTGGTTGACTCTATGTACCAGGTCATCTCTCAGTCACGCAGGACGGGTTGATGGTACCGTAGTTTCGATCTTCTGCCCTGCTGCAACATCTGAGTGTTGTTGTGCTCGGGGTAGTAGATTCTCCAAATCGCATTATATCTAAAGCTAGACAACCTTTCCTGGAAACGGTCACTACGCCACATAAAACTTCAGAGTACAACCAAAAACTCAATGAATTTGCAAATAAATTGCATCATAGTTTGCACATGCAATAGAACTTACCAATTAATTATAACTGTTGTGATAGACTGTCGTTACTGACCTGGATACTTACGTACAAAGCGACGATGGTTTCTTCGGCTGGACAGAGCTAACGTCCTATGACTACGAAGGAGTGACCATTCACATCATCAACATGACTTCGCAAAAGTGGCAAGACGGTAACTATATTCAGATATGATATGACGTCCAATTCAAACAACGATTGCCTATTATATGTAGTTTTTGTCATCAATCCAGATTGTTTGCTTTTACAACAAGTTGCGAGTAACATCAGGCCGTTGAGTACAATTTAAGTGTTCATGTATTGCATATAAACATGTGTATAGCATGTATTCAGAACATTTTAGAGGCGATAAATAAATGACCAGAGAGGTTAGACTGTTTCAGTGACAGTGATGTACTGATGATGCTTAAAAATGTAATTGGCATCTATAATGTGTGTTCTGGAGAATAGAATCTTCGCTGTCGTTCATTGTAGAGACCTATGTGGATCATCCCATTTGGTGGCACATCATGGGAATTGCCGTTCCAGACCAGATTGACTACACCGACTTCGCAATACTGTGGATCGGTGATGGACAAAATGACGACGTGGACATCATGTGAGTCAAGTCAAGTCATCAACGGCCATTAACATAAGTGCATAAAATAGTCAAGTGTGAAATTTTAATAATTTGTAATTTGGAGGCGGTTTAAATGGCAATACGATCCAAAATATGGGACTCAAGAGAAGTAATGCAGTGAGGCGATTGTAGGCCTTTATAAGAACGAATTATCAAAACATCCAGTGAATGGCCTTAATCCTATATGTCTTTGAAATGTAGGCTAATATCCATCAAATCCAACCAACATATCGGGAAAGGCTGAAGTGCAGTGACTAGCTGCAAGAGCACGAATTTTAATCAAAATGATCATTTGAGAAGGATAGGAAATCAAATGGTCAAACAGTGACTAAAATTCGCTCAAAATATCACAGAGGGTTGGTGGCTCACATGCAATAAATACCTGTTGCCAGAATCGAGAGAAGTAGCCAGTTCTTTTTCTTTTTAGATACGTATTTAACATACTAATTTGAAAAAATGAAATAAATTTATTTGTGGACTTCGATTCACTTTCGTGATTTTCGCTTAAATTCGGTTGAACATCATCTGTAAATTATTCCCTGTCAGAATAGGCCTATGTTGTATTACATCGCATGATATTAGATCACATCACCATAGAACAGAACATTGGTCGCATTATTGGTCGCGTCCCCAGATTTGGCCAGGTTTCTCTTTTATGCGGGATGTTCTGGCTCCCTTTCCCGCTGCGAATCGCCTATGGGGTCTCTGCACTGGAATTGTGTTGCTCTACCTCGTCGGTCTTGCGGCGATCTGCTCTTTGCTCGGCTGACCAGGCCGAGCTATTGGTCCCCCGCACGCGGACAGCCATTATGCAGCGCCGTTCTTTATCGGTCGCTGGTCCTGCAACCTGGAATGGCCTTCCTGTTGCACTCCGCCTGGTCCCTATGACTCACTCTTCCTTGTTTCTTGCAAACTTGAAAACTACTCTCTTTAGCCGTGGTCGGACTAGGAGCGCTCCTGAGTAGATAACCTTGAAGGGGAGCTATATAAAAGCTCCTTAATAATAATAATGATAACATGTAGGCCTAATCGTTAGAGTTACAGTCAATATCCGTTTTGTAACTCCATGAATCTTGGCATAGGACCGGATATGTACAAACCGTCTTGTTTTATATGATTAAATGAAATTGTGCCGTCTGTGACAATCTAAGAAGGCATTTATAAGTTTCAGTAAAAGAGATTACTGCACAGTTTGCGGACTATGGCACAGGCAAAGGTTACTGCACTCGCTATAATTTTCTAAACCAGGAAGTCTTCCCACTGAAGGATTAGAAATCAAAGACCGCAGATATAGATGTTTGGATTATTCTGAAACATACATGTCCATCATGAGAAAAAATGTTGTTCTGTTGCAGACCACCTGCTGATGAACTAAAGAACAATCTCATCAGTCAGTTAGCAAACGACTCCAAAGTCATTACAGCATACATCAAACAAATTCCAAATCATCCGCTGGTTTTCGCAGTAAATATTCTACTTCTCGTCGTCATGAGTATAGCAATACTAATTAAAATTCGACGTCTATTAATTCCATGCGCTTTTAGATCTTCTTTCACATTGTCCTTCCATGACTTTGTTTGCCTTCCGCGGCTCCGTGTTCCCTCCACTTGACTGACCATAAAGTGCTCTGGCCGGTGGTCTCCTGTTGTCCATCCTTGTCACATGTCCAAACCGTCAGTCTTCTTTTTTCAGTCTTGTCTACTAGTGTCTCCATCTGATCCAACTCCTTTCGAATCACCTCATTCTGATTCCTATCTCATCTGCTTCTACCCAGTACTCTTCTTACCCAACTACCCATGAGCAGATAATTTATCGTGTCGCACATAAATTAAGGTGCTACATTGTTTGCAGCTGATGACGATTCTGCTTGAAAATTGATGTAGACTAATATCATAACTGAATGAGAAACTGAAATTGAACCAGACTAACTGAAGGGATGTCGCAATGCATTTCAGGATGACCCGACCCAAACTTCACGATACGAAAATGAAGTCATCGCTTGGACGTGGAGAAGTTATCTGAACAATCCTACTCCTGACAACACTGTCATCGCCCGTATGCCAATGACAAAGGTCTGAATCAAGTACCCTATTATTTATTAGAGTAAGGATAAACAGTGACATTATTGGGAGCGCCATCATCTTAGGCCCTGACTCTGGTTACAGTGCCTTGTCCGATTATGTGAAATTTTCAGGTCCATTCTTTCTGCTCTCAGAGTTCTCAGTTGTCAATCACAACTGAATCCAATTTACCCAATTTAGCCGACTTTGCGGTCTGTATATATGAACTGTCAGAACTATCTGACTGATCTATTACAAGTAAGGTTTGTCATGGATTTCGATTTCACTACGAAACTATGATAATCGAAGATGCGTGTCAGATGCTGTAACGAATCAGCAAAATCTTCGCACGAGTTTACAGGTAATATGTAATTAATTCGTTTTACCAGAATGTAATCAGCCATTTACCGAACATCACAGCGGTCATCCTTAAACCAGCTTCAGTATAGAAAAGTCAGGTCACGTTATGTTGCAGTTCTGTGATTATTGTGTATTGAATATTTAGGCTGCAAAGAGAGGTTTGGACACAATCTTCGAGTTTACCCAGTTGCATGTACCTGGCACAAATATTCAGCGCTTCGCCGCCGCCGGACCATCAGAGGTAACACGAAGAGATCGCTTGTTCTACAATGCATTTCTCTTTTCAAACAGTTTTACGAATGACACGATAAAGTGACGATAAAGTTCCAGGGAGTAGAGAAACACGATAGACCACCGCGCAGAACATTGGTCTTTTCTGTAGCGTGCTGGGTATAGAATCCAACAATTTGGGACTTACGTCTGCAGGAAGTACTCCATATTATGATCTGTTGTTCGCGAACATTGTATCGCAACCCATGTTCAAATTTACTAAAATTGTCGCTTAAAAAGTGCAACAAACAAGACAAACAGATAAATAACAAACTGGCCTTTGTACTTGTTTCGGATCATTCTGAAAGTCACCGAGAAACTTCTTTCAGTGAGTTCCATAAATACAAACAGAGTCGTCCTCTTCTTTATTTGACCAACAACTGACAAATGATTAAAATAAGAGGACAAATTTGGAATTTCAGGGTGGCTGGACAACCTGGAGCCTCGCTGCAACCGATCGGAGGGTTGTCGTAATGGCCCCAATGGTCTTCAGCTTGTTAAATGCCCAAACGGTAAACTACACATATACATGTCTATGCGTAATACAGTTGGACGCGCATATAAACTAAACAGTAAACATAGCTGCAGAATTACATAATCGAGCATAAATATATGACTACATTTGTAGAAACCGGTTCTACCTGACCTCAGCTGTGCGTCAAAACTTCAGTGTATAAAAGCACTTATATTATACAATGCTTGAGTACATAAATTGCATATATATATATATATATATATATATATATATATATATATATATATATATATATATATATATATATCGAACATATTTGTGTGCATGAATAAGTAAGCAGATACATCTTGAGAAACTGGTCGAGAACAATGGAATCTAAACGTTTTTCAGCGTCAAACTGGAGTAATTTTCTTTGCCTTCAGGCGTTGATGAACCACTTCCAGGACATGGACGGTGCTTGGTCGTTTGCCTTCAATCCATACTATAAGGAGAACCTTACTCAGGATTTCTTTAATCCAAAAACCGAAGGAATTTACGACGTCGAAGATATGTATCGTAAGCAGCTATTAAACCTTATACAATTAGAGAACTTTAACAACCGTCCAACAGTTTCAGCCGTCGTAAGACTTGAAATATACACATGCCACTTAAATTCATTGTCATACAAGCATTTAAACAAAACACACAAATACTCAGAACCGGAACCACTGCCGACTAAAAACTGTTGTGAAGTTCACAACATAGCACAGTTAACGAACAAATGTGTTCTGGAGACAATCAATCAATCAATCAATCAATCAATCAATCAATCAATCAATCAATCAATCAATCAATCAATCAATCAATCAATCAATCAATCAATCAATCAATCAATCAATCAATCAATCAATCAATCAATCAATCAATCAATCAATCAATCAATCAATCAATCAATCAATCAATCAATCAATCAATCAATCAATCAATCAATCAATCAATCAATCAATCAATCAATCAATCAATCAATCAATCAATCAATCAATCAATCAATCAATCAATCAATCAATCAATCAATCAATCAATCAATCAATCAATCAATCAATCAATCAATCAATCAATCAATCAATCAATCAATCAATCAATCAATCAATCAAACCATTTATTGAAGTAGTTTGAAAAAAAAGCAGTATAACATAACAGTATCAGCATTTGCAACAAAAGGATACCCAGAAGGGATAAAAAATCCCGCTATGTAGGGCCACCTAAGGTTCAGTACTATCACAATAAATGTCATTATAAAAGTCTTTCAATCAATATTCTAATCAATTGCTTCGATCAAGAAAAAAGAAGTGAACAAGATAAAACTAAATTAAAATTTAATTAAATGGTATATGTGGAATCCAAAACAAAATTAGTGCAATTGCAGCACATTATACAATTATTAAGTGCATTAGACATGACACAAGTGCACACAAACAAATGGTGAAAACACGAAAAAACACGAATATATCGAAGAACAACTTAAGGAATCGAATACTAAGATAAGCAAAAAAGAAATGATAATCACAAGTCTGTGCAAGAAAACTCAATGATGAAAATTTTAAACACAACAAAACTAAATGAGCTATGACTCCAGTAGGAGTGCGCGCAAATATTTTTTGAACAAGTACAAGTTAGGCAGTTTACAAGTATTATATGATAGACTGTTCCATGCAACAGGGCCAGCGCATTTAATCGAGAAAAGCCGTGAGTTGCTCCGAGCAAATCCTGCTCGATAATCACCTCTTGTTCTGGTGTGATGAGAATGTGAGTCGGACACACTAGGAAAATAATCTTTAAAGGCAGGTGGTAGTAAATTATTAGCAAAGCGAAACATAAATTCACATTATCTGTAATTTATTAATCTGGTCAATTTGTAAAATACGAAGATCTTGAAATATCTGTCCTGTGTGAGAGTTGTAGGGACTACCGGCGATAATACGGACTGCCCTCTTCTGTAGTATATACAATCTCTTCAGCCTGGTTTGATAATTGGAGGCCCATACGATATTGCAATAGGCTAAATACGGATGGATGAGGGAATAGTATAAATTAAACATAATATTCCGGGGTAACAGGTAAGATATACGAGATAATATTCCCACATTTTTGGCAATTTTATTGGATATGTGCTCAATATGATCCTTCCAGGTGAGGTGTTCATCAACGTAAACACCAAGAACTTTGGTAGACTTAACTTGCAGAACAGGTTTATTATCAATGGAGATGGCAAAATTTTGACAAGGTATAGATTTTCTATGAGAACGAAGGATAATGAAATTAGTTTTGGCCAGATTAAGCGACAATCTGCTAGCTCTGAACCAGTCGGCAACAGCTGTGAGTTCCAAGTTTACCAGGTCCATCAATTTGTCGAGAGATCTATGTGAGCAAAAGACGTTAGTGTCATCAGCAAAAAGAATGAATTGAAGTAGAGAAGAAGAGTTAGGAAGGTCATTAACATAGAGTAAGAATAGTAAAGGACCAAGATTGGAGCCCTGTGGGACTCCATAATGAATAACTGTAAGTTTTGAAAAAACTCCATTACAAATTACCTGTTGCTGTATCTGGTCAAGATAACTATAGAACCATTTAAGAGGAGTGCCCCGTATTCCATAATTTTCAAGTTTTTTTTATAGTATACTATGATCTACAGTATCAAATGCTTTACTCAAGTCAAAGAAAATTTGAAGGGAGAATTCATTAGCATCAATAGCGTGAGTAATTCTACCCTGCAGACCCAAGAGTGACATAGAAGTGGAGTGATCTGATTGAAAA
Source organism: Allolobophora icterica (assembly GCA_963556255.1). Taxonomy (NCBI): domain Eukaryota; kingdom Metazoa; phylum Annelida; class Clitellata; order Crassiclitellata; family Lumbricidae; genus Allolobophora; species Allolobophora icterica. The sequence goes on along the minus strand of OY744617.1, from coordinate 9,909,539 downwards.
CCATGTTGTTGAGGATATAAAATGTTCATTTTTGTAACATAGCTCTAAAGTCTTTCATACATTTTTTTTCGAGAATTTTGGAGCAATATGGTCGAGATATCGGTCTATAGTTTTGCTCAAGGCAATGCAGGTTTAATAAATTCTACAGCTTCTTTAATGAGAATGGTTCAGAAGTAGGCCTACTAATGATAAGACAAAGCCCTTCATATCTCTCAGTCTCTGGTTTGTACCAAGCTAAGGGTAACAGCGATTCAACTGGACAGACAGCATAAACGAAGTAAAGACACATTTTAGACTTGGACTAAACATGAGAGGTGCACAAGATTTGACTAATGGGCTTAAGAATGGAAATCTTTTTGCGTGCCCATCGTCACCAAATGACTGCTGCGGATGATGATGACGACGACGATGATGATGACGATGATGGTGGTGACGGTGATAATGAAGAAGAAGAAGAAGAAGAAGCTGATGATGATAGGATTCATTCTTATGCTGTCCAAGCACGTGACGCAGCCTCAAAATTAATGCACCATCTCCTGTTCTGTGATCATTTCAATTATGTGTTGTGAGCATGCATAGTTTTATAATTGATTTTCAATTTTATTTCCTATTTAACTAATTGCAGACAACTTTAGGCTTCGACGAGAACTAAGCTAAGTGAAAACAATTTGTAAAATGTTTCTCTATATGAAAACTTCCAACTTTGCTGTGTTTGGGGCTATTTTAAAATGCTGAATTTCAAAATCTGTTAAAGTGCCAAATAAGAAACTGTTTTTGTTCGTAGGTTACCGTGAGCGTTTCACTATGCCAATTTTCACAGTTTTGGCCAGTGGAGATGAGTTGTTCTTGCCTGAAGAAAGTATTTTCTGGTGGAATGACATTCCATCCCCAAGCAAATATATGCTGTAAGTTTGCTTGAAACCATTCAGGAGACCTGACCATGTGTCCAGGCAATCATTACATCTGGTTATACCTCAGATTGATTGCTAAACTGTTCTGTTTATCATTTGGTTTTTGATCGATCGATCAACTGAGTGGCACTGATGAGGGTTCAAAATCATGCCATGGCAGAAAGATGTTCTGATATGTCTCTTCCACTTGCGGCCATTCATCAGCTCAGCTATATATTAGTATTCTGACTATGTATTAGTGTTACATTGTGTCAGTTTGAACAGTGCTACTCAAACTGTGGTCCTCGGCCGGGTATCGGTCCATGAGTGATTTTGTTACCGGACAGAGAAATTACAACCGCAATCACAATTTTGATAATACTCAAAAAAATTCAAATATAGGCACTGTAGAACATACAAATAAGAACGTGGCACAGTGTTCATACTCAAGTTCACCATAAACATGCCATTATTAAACCTTTAACAGTGATAAAACAGAATTGTAACAAACAGTGACAACATTATGAAATCTTAATATGATGTGTCATCTCTGTTAGCTGATGCTGATAAGCACCGAGCTGCGGTAAGCCTATTAAAGCAATTACCGGTTCGCAGCATAAGAAAGTTTGAGAAACAATGATTTAGAAGATCAGAAAGGAGTAAACTGCCAAGACTAAGAAAATAAAGTCTCCCTCTCGCTCTTTCTCCTTTGTTCTTTCTTCTTCTGCTTCTTCTTCTTCTTCTTCTTCTTCTTCTTCTTCTTTTTCTTCTTCTTCATCCTCCTCCTCCTGCTCTCTCCCAATCCTCTTAATCATCCTTTTCCTCCTGTTCCTTCTCTTCCGCGCACTAAAGTTAATATCTTTGACCAACAGTAGGTCTACGCCTAAATGACCGCTCGTCAATAATCTGGTGCCCTGCGATTAGCTTTGGAGTAGCGATTTAGAAATGTTGAGTTTACGAATACGATTACTGCTAATATGCTAGGTTGACTGTTTTTCTTTTTCAGTATGTTAGCAAATGCTGAACATTATATGCTTCCCCATTATTCTCAAATCTATGATTCAGCTTTGTCGGCTCTATTGACATTCTTACAGGTACGAATCTGGTACAACCATTTACGTTTGAGTATAGTTTTCATTGTAATATAGCACTGAGCGGTTTTGTTTCGTATTCTATATTAGCAGAATTTCTGGCTGACGACCGTTTTAAATCAGGTTTCAGAAAGAATAATTGGATATATGTAGAAAAGGAATCAAACGTTTTTCTCAAACTGCAGACCGGAACATCATGTGACAATTCAAATTATGGATGTTATGGATAGAATGACGCTAATCCACCTCCTCGTTTTTATAACTCTCCTATACAGACTGTTTGTCATTCTACATTGACATTAAGAGTTTAAGAGTTTTTGACTCCCAGTACTATTTGGGTGACAGTACTTTCTCTGCGGACATTATCGTATGTAGCTTGTAAGAGAACGATAGGAGGAAAGGCTATTGAGCAAGCCCCCATTTATTTTAATTTGCATTGGTCCTTACACGCATTACTGACTGTGAACTAGGCCTACTTGAAATCAATGTCGCATTATATTGTTGGTTATGCTATATATTATTATATATTTTATTAATTATATATAGTATTAATGTGGCCGTATATTTTCTATCTAATCTTAAGCGCTGTAACCTACACTACAGCCGCTGCTGAACCTAATCATTGGCAACTGCTCTCTCCGTGCGTTTTGATTAGAATATATAAACATAACAATATATTATATAGGGCCTATTTATAGACCTACTATCGTGTTATATATGGGTCATTATCCGAAATGTTACAAATTTCGTCTTCGAAACACCACAAATTTTTTCCCACAAAATTGGTTGCAAGTGTTTCTTTAGTCATGTACATAGTTAAATTTAAATAATTTGAAAGAAATTCACTATATTTTTAATCATAAGTTAATTTTTTTCAGAATTTATAAAGTCAAATCTCCTCTTTTTTCATTACAGTCCGGCCTTTTTGTGTAATCATATTAAATCGCAGGGACCTGAAATATTCCTCTGGTGCTTATAAAATGGCAATTTCCTAAAAATAGATGATACCAGCATTAAGTAGGAATACGACAGGCCTTTCCTTCTCATAATATATTAGTCTGGTGTCAAGATATTAAGACATTTTTCGAAATTATTTTTTTTAAAGAAATATTATTTTCACCTGCAGAAAAAAATCTGTGCAGCATTAGCTATAACTGTATGTCACATGCATTAGATACAAGTTGAACAACATTTCAAGAGTTACTAGTAAATTCTAATTACATGCAATTTATTTTTATATCAAATAATTCACACAAAAACATGTAATTCACTCTTAGCAATGCGTCATTACCATCTGTGGCAAGGTGGGACTGTCATGAGAAAATAGCAGAAATCTGATGTATACGGATGGTAATGATGAAAAACAACCGCTGGATGGTAATGACAAAATGGTGAAATTTATGACAGCCGTCAAATATTTTCACTTGAATTACTCTATCAGATAAGTAATTTAAATCAGTTCAACAAAAGCGGTAAATAAAATAAGTTATCAATGTTATAATCTACCTAAACCAAGAAATACAACACGAGATGGTAATGAAACAGATATTTACTTTTCTTGTAATTTGGAACACACAAATTAAAAATAAAACATTATAAATTTCAACACAAATCTGTGCGATTCCATTAATAGTTGACAATATATTGTTCCTGATGTTTTTCTTTTAGTAAGTAAGCACGTTCTCTAGAAGTTATAGGCTTCCCAAAAATTGAGATGGCTATGATGCTTATTTCTACGGACAAGTATAAATAGGCCCAAAAAGAAATAAATATTACGAAAATTAGTCTAAATGTTTAATTATTGCATATGCTAGCTACTAATTAATCAAAATAATATACCTTTGTAACGGGTTGTAATGGAATAAATTTGCGTAAAAGCTGAATTTAATGCATTGTACACCGTCTCGGACAGAGGATGGTATACATGTAGTAATTTATTTCTAGATTTCCAAAATCTAGCAGCTAAAACAATGATGGGAAATATCAATCTGCTCATTCTTTGAAGGATAGGTAAAACAATTTGAAGAAATTATCGAAAAAACTCAAAAAACCAGCATGGGACATCAATTCTGCACTTTTCGGATAATGACCCATATATCCTATACTTTGCTATATTATGTTAAATCTATATAAAGCTCACGATAGTGTCTGCTAACACAGCACAACAATTGTGGCCGTATATTTTCTATCTAATCTTAAGCGCTTCACTAAACTTCACTACAGCCGCTGCTGAACCTAATCATTGGTAACTGCTCTTTCTGTGCGTTTTGATTAGAATTGCAAGAGTATTTAAAAGACTATGGGTTACGTTGTAGCTGCTCCCGTACCCATCGGTCACGTGGGAAATGAATCCGGTAAGTACTTTCAAAAGAGTGTCTAACTCTTTATAGTTTCTATTGTACGTAGCCTAAGTTTGTGCATTTTTGCAACCTTTATTTGGTTTCTGCTGAACTTAAGTCAACCTAGCAAATTTTATGAACCGTAGATTTAAGACTCTGCAGTGCTTTTTTTCTGGAAAAAAAGGTTCCGGAACGGAACAATAGGTTCCGGAACGGCATAATTATGGGCGGGATAAATCCCGAGAAAACGGAATTGGAGGTTGGGAGGGGTCTCAATAAACACTGAAAGCAGTTCAAAACACTGAAATTAAATTAAAATAACTAAGTTAGTGTTCTTATTATTAAAATAAATAAATTATTTTTTAGTACCTGAAAAAAGGTGCCGGAACGCCGTTCCGGCTGAAAAAAAGCACTGAGACTCTGTAACTATCACGTACATGAATTTATATAGACCATCTGCGAGAGACACTCCTCAAAGGCCAAGGAAGCAAATGGGCAAAAGTATAAAAACACAAACCTATCTATACTTCACATTCTAGACACCTACTATGTAGTTTGAATTTATGTCAACTGAATGGGTGCCTGAAAGGGAGGCTTGAGTATCTCGCATTGCGTCACCGAAGTAATAAATTCAGCATTCACAGTAACTGTTGCAGCATCTTGAAGTAAGCGAAATTTACGATACATGCTCATTTACACTGGAGATAAAATTTAATTCATACTCGAATAAATCATAATAAATTTACACCGCCGAGAGTAATTGGCAAGCTAGAATTCATTGAGTTTATCTTTTCTTAGTCGTCTTCGATATCAGATAGGCTAAATTTATATTCCACGCAGTACTTTATAACTTTTTGTCTTTGTATGAAATTAGCAGGTGTAAACTATTATTTGATAATTTTATGCAGACTGCCACTGGAGGAGAGATACTCTTCCACACAAACCCAGCTCCTATCGATGTCGTTGCTTACAGAGCAGTAACACTTGGAAACGACACTAGGTAAATCTTTGATTTCACAGTTGTTGGCTCAGCAGCAACGGATGCTATAACTGATATTAGATTACTGAAAAAGACGAAATCTTCTTCATACAAAAGATGCTTAATTAGATGGCCACAATATGCGTGAAAGGTTGCAATAGAAATATTTCGTATTTCATTATTAAAAAATGGCGGCCGACACACCAGCAGGCCATCTAGCGTAAAACAACTGCGCGAAGGAAAGCAGGCTCACTTACTTCTATTTCTCTATTTGTTTACATAATTGAATAATGTTACGAAGGTTTAATTGTCTAAATAATATTAATAACGAAAATTGGCTATACGTTTTTAAAAGGCGTGACTTCCGTTTGCTGTCTGGTACTCCTGGTGCTGTGAGTCAACATCCAGTTCGTTGGCGTCGAGATATCCAAATCGAAAACCTGGTAAGTCGCTCCAGATACATACGTTTAACTCCTCCAGTTCCCGTACTTTGATTGTGCCAGTCCGAAGCTGGATAAGGGTCGAGGGCAGCACTCATCACCTTTGTCTTGACAAGTCGTCGTTAAACAACCGAGCTCTCCAACCACATAAGTTTCAAAGTCAAGAGAATTGTACAAAGGCTACAAACTCAAAGAGCAGAAGAAACGGACGGAATGTTTCATAACAGAATTATTTTTCTATTTCACTCGGAACTAAACTTAAAACTCTTCCGTTTCGAATGACTCATTCTCCGTAGCCTGACTTGTGTTTTCTGCCATCGGATTTCGACCTCATAAATTATCTAATGAATTATGAACGTGAATTCGATTACACTTGAAGCGAAATTCGATTGAAACTCTAATGTTTGAAAAAAGTGCTAGAGATGTAATTAGTGCCATAAGCTCCTGTTTTTGTTTTGATCTGTCTGGTCGAGTCCCAATTCCTTACGCATCGAAATGAGGTTGGAACTAAAGTGCCAGGATGATGCTAATGTTTGCCGCGTCTAAGGGTAATGCAGCAATCCTGACCCTGTTTTTCTTACTACGAACACACCAGACCTACATCTCTACGTCAACCAGAACAACTGTCGCAAACCATGCTGCAGAATAGCTTTACTGAAAAAAATCGGAGCTGGTTAGTTACTGCTTAACGACGCTGGTTTAATGCGAAGACATTAGCGTCGACCTTCTGCTTTATCCAGGTTTCAGTGGCGGAGTTCAGGAACTGAGTTGCATGACTGGGTGGTTATTATAGACCCTTTGTCATCTACTGCCTAACCTCTGATCTGGCTCTCCTGTCAAACACTGCCTTCCCTGTTCAAACAAACAGCCGACCAATTTCAGGCTTCACTCCGCTACCAGGACAGGGTTAACCCACACCGGCTTTCATTCAGCCCATGTATTCAGTATTTACATATAGGATAAACAGCAAGGCCTGCATTTACATTCTCAATAGTATCAGTGTCAATGTCTGCTCCGAAAGGCATCACAATGAGACTAGACTTTTCATACCAAAATGTCAGATAGAACTCCATGACTTCAAACAATACGTAAGTTCTGTATACTTGTTCACCTGAACGTGAAATTCACAAGAGATTCCGCCGCTTAGATTGATATAATAGTTGATAGCGCAACATAAATATATATGGTTTGCCTTTGTTTTGTTCTGTAGGGCGGTGGGAATTATCGGATCGCCGCCGATGAAGTCCCTGGCGAGTGGGTCGGAATTTTCATTGAGGTACAACAACAAACTACGATTCATTAAGTAGCACCTTTGCTAATTATAGGCTTGATAGCATTACATGTATAGTTGCTCTTAGTTCTTGCGCATACACAGATAGCGCTGAGCTTCGATCAACGGTGCTAAGCTGTTTTTGACACTGCTCATAAAAGAAGAGGAGGAACATTCCTTTGAACTAGAACTTTTGAACTTGGAACTAAAGGGCAGCCATGGGTATCATTTGGTTGGCAGTGATACAATATCCATAATATTATGGCTGTAGTATGTATTGAAATATGTGTAAAAATCTCTCTCAGCGCAAGGAAAACTCCCCATTGGGCAATGAACACTCCATAAATTACACAGCATAAAGAGAAAGAGCAATAGTAGTTAAACGAAACGCTGCAATTTAACAGTTCATGAAAACAAGATCTCATTTCTATTGAATCAGTCGTAGGTTCTGGCGTATGTATTATGTATCGTCCAAATGCTGGCGACAAGAGCTTCTTAACTAGAACCTGAATAAAACTAGAAGAAATGACTAAACGGACAGATCAAACGAGTAGGAGATTCGGAATAATGACGACGCAGAGAAAAAGTAAACTACTGGCTTCAATAACTATCAGTATCCAAAGAGAAGCTGTTGAACAAGTGGAGCAATTTGTCTATTCTTGGAGATTTAATAAAAACAGATTACAATAGCGAAAGAGATATACGTGAGCGAATGGGCCGCAACTCACAAACGTATAAAAATTATCAGGATGTTGTGAGAAATAAAATTACAAGAAAACCAAGGCAAGAATATATGAGACGATGATGTAACCAATTTTGCTGTGGATTAGAAGCTAGACGGGGTGAAAACAAGATGCGAAAGGAATCCCAATAGCAAACGTGATTTGGCTGTGGAAAAGTTCAAGAATTTCTTAATTATAAGAAATTGAAATATTTGTTAGACGTGCAAACAACTCGATCGACTATACTCTTTGAAATTATGTTAAGAACGAGTTTATTAAGATGCATTGATACAAGACATGCTAATTCCAAAAGCCATAATATATACTGAGCTTCTGTAGTAGCAATGATAATAACTGCAGCATGTTTTCACCGATGTGGTGTGTTGTTGTTGCTTGCTTGATTTTGGACTGTTCTGACATAGCAGTTGTGCTGGTTTTGGTAATATAATAGTAATTTGATGTGCTTTAATCAAAATTGGACAAATTCACGAAGCAAATATATATAATTTATAATTATATATATATGAATTATCGAAATCTTATTCTAATTGCTAATTGATTGGCTGATGCTAACTCTAATTCAAATCGATTAGCTACAAATTTTGCTAATTCTATTTCTAATCGATTAGCAAATTTCAGTAAGTAATTGTAATTCTAATCAATAGAGCAATTTAACTAATTGTGCGCATATCTGATGCAGTCCTCGCTGCCTTGTACCATTCTGTAACTTACTCAACAAACGTTGCCAGATGATCAATTGTTTTACTGGAATGTCTTGTGATTTGTAGGGTCAGTGGCCCGGACCATCAGGTGTCAACATGTCCTTCACATCCCAGGTCAGCATCATCCCTAACACCCACCCACACGCAGCTTGCACAGACTCTGTGTCCTGCTATGGAACTCTCGTCTGAATAGCTTAGCCGGGGTTCCAGTGAAAGACATTCACGGAACATTGGAAACAGTTTAATATCTGATAGCAGCAAATACTTTCCATTGCCAGAACTCTGAAAGATATCAGTTGTCGAGTACTTCATTTGAAACCCGCAGGTAGCTTCGCTTAGGCCACAGTTAATGTTCTTTATTCCAGACAAAAGATGTTTACAAAGTTCTAGCTACATCAGTGTCTGCTCTTAACAGATATTACTTCCAAAATTGTGATGTGTAGGTTTGAATTTGAACTTCACGTGTGAATAAAAGCATTGTGAACCTCAGTTAAGGACCAGACTTTAATAGATGCCTGTTGTCTTTCAATAATTACTACGCGATCCTCATCTGTACTTAACGCGTTGATTACCACTTTAGTCTGCTTCTTCCTCTCTTCCTTCTTTCCTTCTCTTCTTCCGAGTTCGTCTTCTCGCTCTTCTTCTCTTCTTCTCCCTTATCTTCTCTTCTCCTCCTCCTCCTCCTCTTTCGACTTGGTTTTCAAAGGATCCAACATCAATCATTGGAATTAAAATAAATGCAAAATTCAATAATTTCGCCCCACTCATGTGTAAAGTTTGGCAAGTAAGGTTATTGGTAGTCGTAGAACCACATCTGCAAGGATGTCCCTCCAGTTAAGTGTCGTCAAGCTTTTGTCTCTGATCGTGATGAGAATATGATCTTCGTACATCTGAAGTACCTTATTCACGACCTGGCATACAGTTTAACCACATAAGTATTACGAAGTACATCAGCATGTTGTACTTGAAATCTCGGAAAATGCAGCACCACAACGCTACTACATTTGAAGGCCAGTCCTAAAAAGATTTGAATCCAGAGTAGGTGCATTCCACCGTCACTGACGTAGCATTCGCGCAGAAATGTTGCAACGGTTTTTATTCCAGCACACTATGATATTCCTGTTTAGCCAAGAATTGTAATGCAAAATAATGTAACTATATTGTCCTTCTTAAAGGCCAGCAAAGGCTTGGCAGAAAATGAATTTAGGTAATTTAAAAAGCAATCTTTGTGTATCGTCACTGACGTAACGCGTTTTGACGTCCTAATTTTTGTACTTCATGTATACATCATATTTTTCTTAAACATAACTGCAACAATTATATTAATGTCCTTAAAATTACTGGTGCAGATTGTGGAATACATAGAAAATTAAAAGTCTTATCTAATAGTCATAGATGTCATAATTTTAATGGTGCCTAAATGTCACTGACGTAACATTTTAATGTCACTGACGTAACGCTTCTGAAAAATGAAAACCAAAATCGCAGTAAATTAACTAGCATAGTTCTCAAGTATGCAAGAATGCTTTAATTATTATCCAGTGGTGTTGGATGCTGCAATATCCTCATTGAAAGTGAACAGGCCCCTCTGTTGACCGCTATTGGTGCTACAGTTGTCTTCTCCAGAGATGGCATCTTGTAACAGATCATGTCCCTTTGTTGATACTGCCAATTTGCATTGTGGTTGGTGATTCAATGCTTTTATATGTGCTTTTACTAGTGGCTGACTCAATCACATGTCACTGCTCATCTGCAGGCAGCTCTAGCATAGTCTCAGATTCTTGTGTGTCTACCAGATCATTAAGTCATTCATCATACATATTATTCACAACACATAAGTATGGCTTTAAGGTATCAAGAAAGGGACTGATATAGTTGACCTTCAGCTACACTGCTGAATGAGCACAAGCATAGTGTAAGCCATGTGTATCAGGAATAGCTTTTGGCATGGTAAACTGCCATTTCTCTTCTAAAGTTACCTTTACCACTTCAGTGGCACGCTTTGGAGCAAAAACAAATGTACATTCGGACATGCCGCCTTTGCCATGGATGCAAATTATTCAGCAGTGTTGACAATAGCACACTTCTCAAGCACACTGATTTCACGAGAGCAACTTTCTTCCGCAGACTTTTAAGAAGAGATTTCTTGAGTTGACTAACTGCTTTTCCATATGCCTGAGCAGTTGAGAAAATCTTTGATGGAGTTGCAGCGTGGTCTCATTCAGTCGGTGTGGTGACATTTCTCAGCTGATTTCACGAGAGCAACTTTCTTCCGCAGACTTTTAAGAAGAGATTTATTGAGTTGACTAACTGCTTTTCCATATGCCTGAGCAGTTGAGAAAATCTCTGATGGAGTTGCAGCGTGGTCTCATTCAGTCGGTGTGGCGACATTTCTCAGCTTTTGATGAAGTTTGCGCACTATATATTTTGCACTCTCGGAATCAAATTTCTTTCTGTTTTTGTCCAACTTCAGTCGTAATTTCTTTTGCTGCTCAGCATTCCTCTTCCTGATAACCAGCCTCTCCTCTAGGGACTTCTTCATGTGATACATTTATGTTCGCTTCTTTCCAGTTTTCGTGCCATATCTCACCGTGTGCGCAAAAATCAAATGACTAATGAGGCTTACTATGATGATGAAAAATTGATGATGATGATGATGACTACTACGTTGGCTTACTTTAAATTTAAGCAAAGATATCAGCAACTGATTTTAGAAGTACATATTTACAAGTAGATACCAACTTTAAACAAGTTTCTTACTGTCACTGACGTAACCATCATAGTTGTTACGTCAGTGACAATTTGAAGTTACGTCAGTGACACAATATTTATACATATACTTAGTTTATAACATTTCCTTGTGTATATAGTTGAATTCTAGATATATTGTCTCAGAAGTTTACAAAGTTTTAGAATTTTGGCTTTATTACTTTTGGTTGGATTCTAAAAAGTCATAATACATGTATTTTGTCACTGACGTAACATTGAAAAGTACTTCCCAATTTCTGCTGCCACAGAAAGGAACTGTAATCAAGTGTTCAAAGTTTAACTTGAAAATGCTTACCAAGTGGAACCTCTATCCAAATGATGTAACTTCTTTGTTAATATCAACCAATGGTTGCAGTTATTTACAAAATAAAACTTTTAATAGTTTTCTAAAAGAATCACGCAAAACATGTCAACATCAAATGTAAGATGGCCACCGGTCAAGTGACCAAAAATTATCAACTATTGTATAATTTTAAACACCATGGTCTCTTAGCATTTAACTTAGACCTTTACTGTAACAAAATTGCAAGAAAATTATTTTGGGTTTTATGTCTCATTTCCTGTGGAATTAACCAGTACGCAATTGAATCGATTCAAACTCAGTACACCAGGACATAATTTATAACCTTGCAAAAGGAGATAAGTTAACAAGTCAGTAAATAAGTTCAAAATAAGCCACATGAGTTAAATAGCTAAGTTTCAAGATAAATCTAAGCAAAAAACAATAACATTTAACCTAACGATTTCAATAAAACCATGCCAGTACAAGATAGACTACGGGTCTATATAGACAACGTGAGCAAGATAAAGAGTGGAATTTTTTCTTCCTGCTGCTTCACTATGGATTGCGACAATTAAACAGAATATAGTTTTCAAGTATTTACAGAAAAGAGAAAGATACCAAGATGCTCGTGTTGAGTTAACAGGCAACTTATTTAGGGAAGATAAGCCGATCACAGCGAAGCTTTTGCGCTAAGCCGTGAAGATCGAATCGGTTCGATAGGACAACCAGGTCATTTTCAAAACGTAAAGCGAAGGGATCTGCAAACAAAAACTGACAAGACCAAGATGTTTTGCACGAAGCACATACGTACGAGGCTGAAAGTGATACGCATGGAAATGGAGCGAGAGATTTGTAACAGTGGAAAGATGCCTTGCTCCACACACAAGTGCACAGGGTGAAAAGACGCAGACACTCTTTAGACAACCTGGCCCATAGTGTCCATCGGTCCTTCAGTGCCTAGGACAGGGTGTCCAAAAAACTGAACGAACGACTGGTATCTCCGATTTGTGGCGGTATGGTAGTCCAGAGCTATGCGAGTTGTAGAATGGTCGGAAATAAAGCCCTTAAAGGAAAAGAGTCAAACAAATAGAGAATGACTGTCGCTGGTAAAGGAATTTACCGCGTTCTGTAAAAGTCATCCACAGGAAGTTGACCTCCGGAGATCGCGGCAAAGGAGAAGTCGGACTTGGGTCCAGAACTTTTTACAGTTTGGCTTCCCGTAAGAAAACGGTCAATCCTGAGCATTTTTTGAACGAACCGACGCTATGGGCCTATAGATTGTTATAAATGCTGTTCCAAAAGTGGAAGGGATAGTGCTTTGGAATTCACTGCCAAATGAGCTCGCCCTCCTCCCCACTCCGCATCAGTTTAAGAACAGGTTTAAAGCGCATCTTATGTCTATAATACACTAGAGATTATATTGGACTTGATCTGTGTTAAGCAAGTTTCTCTGCTGTTGAATCGAGTAAAGTGCTTGTAAGCTCCTGATTGTAGAACTGGTCAATAGAAATGTTTCGCTGCCAAACAAACTAAAGAATTTTTTTTAAATAAACAACATTGATGGTCATGTTTCATAATTAAAATCTGTGTGAAATATAAATATTGTCAAAACGATGTGTAATTGCTAATCATTGTATAGGCCTTAATTAGACTGACTGTTACACGCTTGTATTAGGGCTACCTTGTTAGCGGAACCTTAGGTTCCTTAGGGTATTACCCTTTGTCACTGAAACTGTCCATGTTTTTTGACGCAATATGTAAACATTATTTACTTGGAAATGAGGCAGTGAACAATAAAATTGATTGATTGATTGATATGGGTGGTGATTGGTGAAAAGTGTAGAACTGGGTCGGAGTCACTCCTGCCGTACCAAATTATATCCAGACCGCGACCGCCACAATTAGCAGGATCTTTATCGTGACGCCTGCAGAGAAACACCTTTAGCCTTAATGAAAATTCCTAACGCAGCGAATATTCATAACTGAAGTAAAGATTTCTGATTGATTGAGGGTTTCTGTGAGAGCAATTTCCAGTTGTATTTCGAAAAATAAAATCCTGTCTTGAACAAATCCTATCCCGATTTCTCCTCTTCTCTTTATCTGTGTAGTTGCTCAAGACCAACCATAGCCTTCTGATCTTGATCTGGAACCTCTCTTGTGCGTATATATGAATTCTGCTTAGACATACGTCTGTGAAAAAACTGGCTCCCATGATTAATTTTTTCGGCCCTAGAAATCGTTCCTGATTACGACGGCTCTCCTATCATCTGTGTTTTCAATGCACTCCTGTTATAGTTAGTCTTGTGAAGAAATTGTTATGCATTACGTGCAACGTCAACAATGTAATGACGTAGGAAGTGGGTATGAGGAAGAGGAAGAGGAAGAGGAGGAGGAGGAGGAGGAAGAGGAAGAGGAAGAAGAAGAAAAAGGAAAAAGACGAAAAGAGAAGAAGAGGGGAAGCTTTGATTTTGATGATTGAGAAGATCTCTTTGAAGATTTTGTAAGAAATAAGAAAGAAATACGTAAGTAGACAAGATAGTGTTTCCCAACATTCCTTTAAGTAGAATTGTTTTCTTTTTGACTGTGTTATTCGAGTGAGTTATGCACTGTTGAACTTTGAAAGAACAGAAAGGTTTCTGTTGATATCAGATAAGTTACCGAGTCTGTTGAGTTAGTTGTTTGTGCTTCGAGACGTGATTAAAGAAAAAAGTTGTTGAGAAAAACACTTCGTCTCTGTTCGTTTGTTGAGCTGATCATCTTTTTCGTAACGCCATCCAGTGTCGATCGACCCTAAGTCCTCCGCAGACAATAGTTGCCGGACCCATCGGAAAAAGAACACTTACCAAACAACCGCAACTTCTGACCACCCTTTTGGCATCCTGAGTAAAACGGTGGGAAAGAGGAGTTTTTGCGACAGTATATACATGTACGTTCGATCAATTAAAACTTAAAACAATTGCTTAACATCATCACCACCGCTTTTGTGCGACACCTCCAAGGCAATATAGTAACTGTGTACAAACACAGGCCTACATCATCACTGTCGTCGTCATCATTTTTTTTGCGGCCCGAGGTGCGACCCTCAGGCTCTTAGAGATTTAGAAGGTGCGTGGATAAATTGGTTTACTGTGCCTCATCCTCCCCATTATTATTATTATTATTATTATTATTATTATTATTATTATTATTATTATTATTATTATTATTATTATTATTATTATTATTATTATTATTATTATTATTATTATTATTATTATTTATCGCCCGAGGTAAAAATAATCCCTCAGGCTCTTAGAAACTATCTGAGTTTTGTTGTTCTGGAGTTAACCGTCATCTTCACCGGTCAATTGTGTAAAAGTGCCTCGAAATGCAACGGCATTAAATTGTTGCGTGCAAATTGAAAGACGCTGAAAGAGGCGTGCTGTCTCCTGCGGATCCCCCGAAACAGTGGTCAAACGCCGACCTAGTTCTGATAAGAACTCCCTGCCCTGAGCATTAATGGGACCCAGGGTTTCCAGTGCCACTGGGACCCAGGGTTTCCAGTGCCACTGGAATAAAATTGTGGGTAGTGGGGATTTCTGCATATTTTGTGGTCTTCCTGGTGGCTGCCATTTCTGCTGCTGCTCCTGGCGTTATGGAAGTCAGGTGTATATTAGGGTGGAGTGAAAAAATGATTTTTAAATAAATGAATTCTAATAGTGGGCAAAAGATGCAGCTTAGGTAGAGTAAGAAATACACCAAATATTTTAAATTTCAAATGACATCTTCTGCCTCTACCGTCGATGCAATATTTCAACGTGATTAACCTAATATCACAATGGATGTCATCCAATCTCCTCTGCCTTAACCTTTCCAACACGGAATTCATAATCCTAGGCCTTCCTGATCATATCAAGAAAAGCCCTAACCCTTCCATACACCCATCGACAAACTCATCGCTTCTTAACTTTCACATCGGACCCCCCCCCCGTTCAGTACTGGTGATCGGAGAGGGCTTAATCAACTGTATACGAGTTTGCACACGTGTGTACACTGGTGGCGTCCCAAGTCATGTATTTCCCTCTTGACCACGGGATCAACGTTGCTCCATCTGGTCTTTACCATCGCTTCGAAATAAGCCTGTTGGTTCTTTGGTGCTCGGAACTTCAGCTCGCTGGAGGGCTCTCCAGATTATATCATTTATAGTAAAATGCCTGCTTGCTCGCCCTCCTGACAGTCTATTATTATTATTATTATTATTATTATTATTATTATTATTATTATTATTATTATTATTATTATTATTATTATTATTATTATTATTATTATTATTATTATTATTATTATTATTATTATTATTATTATTTACAGCAGGTGACTATGATGATAATGATGATGATGATGATATCGAGGTTCTGACAATCGAACTTATAAGGTGACATTATTTAATAAATTTTTATTATTATAAGAAGGAGAACAGGTTTGCATGGTAAGGTCAAGGAAAGGCAGATGACGTTTCCCGTGTTGGACAGCTACCGAGAGTCCTTAAAACATTATTCCAACTATAACACGATCAACTAGAATAATTATTTCACCTGACACAGCAACTTTGAAAGATATAATTCTTACTAATACTTGGTCTAAGCCAGTCTTGTTGTCCTCGAGACCAAGGTCTCGGTCTCGAGTGCACTCGAGTTCGTTTTTAAAAGTCTTGGTCTTGGTCTTGGTCTTGAGGTTCAAGGTCTTGGTCTTGGTCTTGGTCTTGAGGTTCAAGGTCTTGGTCTTGGTCTTGGTCTTGAGGTTCTAAGTCTTGGTCTTGGTCTCGCAAGACCAAGACCGGCTGATAATATGAACAGTCATTTAACAGAACTCAAGAATTCTGTATCAAGCCTGCTTGCATCATACGACCAATATCTATGGATGGATACAAGTCATGTTGGTCAGGAAAACCCATTGGCAGCAACAACGGTTATTCTGTATCAGACGGTATGATAAACCATGGGAAGATTTCAAAAGGACTCACTATCTGTACATTTACATCCAGTGCTTGATAAGCTATTCTGTGTGTGTCAGCGACTTCAGCACCTGTAGAACGTATTTTTTCACATGGCGGAATTTTTATGAGGCCCACCAGGCACGTCTTGGTCAGAAAATTCTGAGCGAATTGGTTTTTATAAAATACAAAAGGCATGTGGTATAAGAGTTTACATGAAGGACTTTTGGACACAAATTCGGATTTCTCTGCAGTTTGCATTTAAAGTTAATTTGCTTGAATAAAAGACTCATGTTTTCATTAAAATAGCGAATATTCCGACTTGACAATTTTTAAAAGTCTTGACCTGATTTCGATTTTTTGGGTCTTGGTCTTGGTCTTGGTCTTGAGGTTCAAGGTCTTGGTCTTGGTCTTGGTCTCGAGGTTCAAAGTCTTGGTCTTGGTCTTGGTCTCGAGGTTCAAGGTCTTGGTCTTGGTCTTGGTCTTGAGGTTCAAGGTCTTGGTCTTGGTCTTGGTCTTGAGGTTTAAGGTCTTGACAACAAGACTGGTCTAAGCTAATCGATTATAACTACCGATCTATCTGACCACCTACCTTTGCTCGCTTCTCACTAAACATGCCTAAGAAGAAGACGACAACTGTCCACAGTGACCACCGGATTGTGAATGAAGAAAGACTTGAGAAATTCAGATTTGCACTATCAAGCACCATGTGGGATGCTGTAACAGGAATAACTACTAAAGGAGACGCTAACGGAGCTTATGAACTATTTGTTAATATGTACAAGAATATCTACGATCCACTCTAATACTGTGATCCGCAGAGATTTAAACAACTATGGATGACGCCAGCCTTCCTCAAATCCACAAGGAAAAGAAACAACCTTTATTTAAAATATTTGAAGACCGACCGACCCCTAGTGCTGCCAACAAACAGAAATTTACGGAATATAGGAATTTATATAAAACTAGTAATGATTGAAAACAGGGGGAGTTCCGAGTAAACCTCGATGATAACGGTGGACAAAAATTCTATTTGTAACACTCTTATCTGATCAATTTTGAGTAGTTGATATTATTTAAAAATAAAACCTGTATGTTCATGTTAGCTAGACGAGAAGTGGCGCACGTCTTCGGTGTGATTATTAGTAGTAAACCTATTATTATTATTATTATTATTATTATTATTATTATTATTATTATTATTATTATTATTATTATTATTATTATTATTATTATTATTATTATTATTGTTATTATTATTATTATTATTATTATTAATATTATTATCATCATCATCATCATCATCATCATCATCATCATCATCATCTTCATCATTAGGCCTACCATCACCATCATAGCCATTATCATCATCGATAATAATGTAATAAGAAAAATAATGGCAACAACATTATTATAAACTTCAACTGGTGTCATGATAGGTTATCAGCTGACATCAGGAAGCCAGAACCAATTAATGAATATAAAGTACTGGGTTCGCGATACAAGTAGCACTGACTTTTCGGTGACTATACTATTAGCTATACCAAGAAATTAATCAGATTTGAATAGGTTGCATTAAAGGAGAAAGGACAATTAAAAAGACAAAGTCAATTTATAATAGATCTATTTATTTGAGACAGATGAACAGAACATTGGAAGTTTCGTATAGTTTTAAGAGAGCGTTAATGAGGTTTCGGCGTCTCGAATGTTTCAGTTTCTGACGAATGTTGTCAGACAAGGGTGCCGTAGCAGGAGGCTGCATCCGTACACGGTCCATGAGGGTAAGTGTTTGGCACGACGCTCACTTGGGTCGTAAACACCAATCTGCGCCCAGATGGGCCTTCCCATGTTCCCTGCACCAAAAGAAAACATTCGTCAGGAAGAAAGCCGTTAAAAACAATGACTCTGTCGGCTAAAAATTATCGTAATCGCAACTGCACTATGCAGATTTATTCCGCGCCTAAAACAGTTAAGTCATTGGAACATCAGATTACAGATGTTTTATTGTCATGTATTCTAGGAAATTTTTTGGAGTTATTTCCCTCTTTGTCGTCGTTTTTGAGTGTTTTGGCGGCGGTGCTGGAACGCTTGTAGTCGAAATAACGTGCTTCACCAACTGACTCGTCATCTGTAAGGGGTTTCAGGTGTTAGTAGCTGGACAATGTCGAACCCCAGCTGGGAAAGATGCCAGAGTACTTGCACTGGTGCTGATCGTTCTACTGCAGATGCATTGTGCGACCAGTTGGTCGGCTGCTGAAGATTGTTGTTCTTCACAGACCTGGTGGCTGAGGGATACGGGATCGGGACGCAACGTCTTCTACTACATCGTAATCGTAATCTCGAGATTTATACAGCGCCCAAAAAAGCAAAGTCGCGGGAACCATTTTATTCACAGGCGCTTAGTCAAATCAAAATCGATAGGCGGGGGTCGAATAAGTTCCAGGTCAAGATCCAGATGAGTCGGTCATGTAGACAGTGGGTGGTGTTTAGGGTTTAAACGGCGAGGGAGGTAGGGAGAGGAGGAGGAGTCAGGATAGGATTTGTGAAAGAGCAGTGTTTTCAGTTTTGAGTGAAAGATCTGTGGAGATATAGCAAATGGCGAGGTTTTGGTGAGTTCGTAGGATGGATCTGAAATTTCTCGCAGTACTGGTGGGAGTTTGTTCCAGAGGGGTGGGACATCTAAGGCTATGGAGCGATTCACAAATTTTATTGATGAGGTGACGGAAGGGCGGAGCAGTGTTAGGGCAGAAGAGGAGCGGGTTGAGCGGAGTGGTTGAACCGTGAACAGACATAAAAGACATGTCGGAGATAGGAGGATTGGAGTGTATTGTAGGTGCGAGGGAGTGCATGGGTGTTGCGAGCTCCATCTCCTGTTGTTGCTCCTCTTCTTCGACGCTACGCAGTCCAGGAACTCTGATTATCTCTACAACCAACTGAGGATTGGAATCCTTCGGTTTGGCTCTGCGTTACTTTGGAAGTCCGCCATTGGGGATTCTTCTAGACCAGCTATAAGATATATTGGTTCACAGTTCACTTATGGATAAACGTTCTGTTCTTGATGACTTTCACGTCATTTAGCCTACCTCAGGCAGCGATTTTGTGGAGAACATTAAAGGCGATATAGTAAGCGTTCAAATACACACATAATTATGCATACATATGTACATACAAACATGACTGTAGTGCACATACAGCGTCGTCTGAGAATTTCTTTGACTGCGTTGTATAAATATGAAAACACAGACATAATTATGCATACATTAAGAGATCATCTACCCTGACAGAATCACACAGCCATCTGACAGAATGGTCTTTAACAGTTAACTGGTCAAACCACCTGAAAGGCTAACGGCTAACCGATGAAAGGCTAATAAGTTGAAAGTTAAAGAATGGATGGTTAACGTAAAAAGGTTTGTGAGTTCTTACAGCAAATCGTTCTGTTTCATCGCACTAATCCCTCGGATATGATAGGATCATACGTTACAGTTGGCGCTATACAAATTACAACTACACTAAACCAAAGAGCTGAGCGTTACCCTATTTTAACCATAATTTATAACTTGGCGGAGCGCTGCAATTGCGCCGCATTTGAAGTCCGCAAGATATCCCGACTTAATAACACATAAGCTGTTGCATATATAGCTGTTCATATCAAAAACCTACCTGAGAGTTTAACCTACGTCACTGGATAGAAGATTACTTGAAATTACCTCAAGGAAGAAACCAACCCATTCCCCCTCTTCCTCTTCCGCCTCCACCCGATAAGCACCCTCGCCCTTTGAGAAAAAAAACACAAGATCACATTTACAATTCGCTTCTTCTGTGGCGCCACTTAGAGTGACCTCGATTGACAGTACGACGCTAACCACGAGACTATCGCGTTAGTGCATAAATTAAACCAAAATAGAATAAATTATGCTTTACGTAGCACTTCGGAGATGATAATTTGCAAGGCTTCCACTCAGATGGACGTTTAATCATTCAAACAGACCTGCCTTAGGAGGAGAATCGCTTCTCTGTTATGTGCATTGCCGAAATTGTACATTTTGTTTCATGTGAGGTGAGATACATCGATTCAAGGCGACAATGAATTTAGTTTACGAAATTTGTGTGTACTGAAATTTCGAGACTAGAAAGGTGTAAACGTACGTCTTTTAGGTCAGGTTTTGTAAAGAAAAATAGTGGAAATAATTAGTGCAAGACTTAGTGTCGGATATGGGAAGCGCATTGAGCCGTGCGGTCTGGATCCAGAATACAAGTTAATCTCATCACGCCTCTGCATGCCCTCTCCTCTGCAACTTTCCACTCACGACTGAAAACCGAACTCTTCAGCCTATCCTATCCTGATTCTGCTCCAACGCCAACCCACGACTACAATCATCAACGATTTCCACCGAAGCACTATGCTGTCTCCTTAGAGCTTGATCTCCGGATTCTGACCTGGGAGCGAAACAGACTAAATAACCTGGCTATAGTGGACTTGACTTGATACAGCGCCGCTGCGATGTATAAGGTGGTCTCCATGACTCGGCTTTTGTGCGGCGCTGCGAAATTTCGAAGATTTACATTACATTACAAGTCCTTAGAGCTTTTGAACCTGACTAGTCATCCACGGCTGAAAGGAAGTCATTTAGGAAATACAACCTACCAGATCTTCGATGGTGAGATTCTGCCTCCACCTGACGGGGTGCCGGTAA
>OY744617.1:9852803-9888165 GCA_963556255.1 Allolobophora icterica | reverse complement strand
GGAACTGTACCATATCAGTGACCAGCAGAATAGATGCCATTTAATGACTGACTGACTGACTGACTGACTGACTGACTGACTGACTGACTGACTGACTGACTGACTGACTGAATGACTGACTGACTGACTGACTGACTGACTGACTGACTGACTGACTGACTGACTGACTGACTGACTGACTGACTGACTGACTGACTGACTGACTGACTGACTGACTGACTGACTGACTGACTGACAGTTTCAGTAATGCCCGAGTGAATGACTGACTGACTATTCCGCTGGTCACTGATATGGTACAGTTCCCTAACCTGAATGATAAGAGGCACGTGAGGAAACAATACTATTTATTTGTTTATATTATTAACCTACGATTGAAAGATTGAAGACTGACCTGGTGTCATTTCCAAGAGTGACGCCTTTGTAGGCAACGATCTCAAGTGGAGGTGGATTTGTGTGGAGAATGATTTCTCCGCCTACACTTGTCTGCAGTGAAAAGAATATTCGTCTTTAGCATTTACGAGATAATTAGTTACAGTTAGAATCCAAAAGAAACAAAATCACTATTCTATTATAAGTTAAATCTAATTCGAAAACTTCTATAGGCCTAGCTCTGTTGCAGGTCAATCATCTGTGCCAGTGCCCATACCGGATGCGTTGATGTAGGAGGGATGGAGACCGTAGAAATCGATTGTACGAAACGGATATACTTCCATATCGTGTAGAAGTCCATGACCACTTGACAGTCATAAGACATAGCTTTGTGTTCGGACGTCGCGCGGATCAACAATACTTTGATGATGCTTCATACGGTACATTAAATACGTAACACTTTAACTTAACAACGAGCTGCATTGGTTTCCCCGTCGCTTTCAGTACACTCTCGTTGTTAAAGTGTTATTCTTTAATCTTCTATTGATGCGTTGGTGTAAGGTCAATGAAACAATTAATGCGGTCAGGCAAAGAGACACTTTGCCTCAACGGATTATTTCCTTCCCAATAATTCGTTTCAAGGCTCTGGCGGCCAATGGCAAGGAGATGTAAAGGGAATTCGATTTGCAGTACGCCGACGGCGCAGAAAGAACAACATCCGGACAGCCCAACAGGCGAAAACCGACGCCTTTAGGAGGTACTCAAAACGAAATATGTAAGTGTCTTGAAAGACAAACATACAAACAACTGTGCAGTCGACACTAAATGACAAGAAGCCCACGGGATTAAGGATGGAAAGAACGTAGCGGTTGCTGTAATATTGACCGTGGCATAAGCAGGTGTCACTTCTTGGTAGGACTAAAACTGATATATGGGTCATTATCCGAAAAGTGCAGAATCGATGTCCCATGCTGGTTTTTTGAGTTTTTTCGATAATTTCTTCAAATTTTTTTGCCTATCCTTCAAAGAATGGAGCAGATTAACATTTCCATCATTGTTTTAGCTGCTAGATTTTGGAAATTTTGAAAAAAATTACTAAATGTATGCAAAATATCATTACCATCCAATGTCCGAGACGGTGTATAATGCATTAAATTAAGCTTTTACGCAAATTTATTCCATTACAACCTGTAACAAAGGTATATTATTTTGATTAATTAGTAGCTAGCATATGCAATAATTAAAGATTTAGACTCATTTTCATAATATTTATTTCTTTTTGGACCTATTTAAACTTGTCCATAGAAATAAGCATCATAGCCATCCCAATTTTTGGGAAGCCTATAACTTTTACAGAACGTGCTTACTTACTAAAAGAAAAACATCAAGAACGAGGTATTGTCAACTATTAATGGAATCACACAGATTTGTGTTGAAATTCCTAATATTTTATTTTTACTTTAAGTTTGTGTGTTCCAAATTACAAGAAAAGTAAATTTCTGCTTCATTACCATCTAGTGTTGCATTTCCTGGTTTAGGTAGATTACAACATTGACAACTTGTTTTATTTGTCGCTTTTGTTGAACTGATTGAAATTACTTATCTGATGGAGTAATTCACGCGAAAATTTTGACGGCTGTTTTAAATTTCATCATTTTGTCATTACCATTCGCGGTTGTTTTTCATCATTACCATCCGAATTCATCAGATTTTTGCTATTTTCTCATGACAGTCGCATCTTGTCTCGGATGGTAATGACGCATTGCTCAGAGTGAATTACATGTATTGTTTGTGAATTATTTGACATAAAAATAAATTGCAAGTAATTAGAATTTACTACCAACTCTTAAAATGTTGTTCAACTTGTATCTAATGCATATAACATACAGTTATAGCCAATGCTGCACAGATTTTTTTCTACAGCTGAAAATTATATTTCTTTATTAAAATAATTTAGAAAAATGTCTTAATTTCTTGACACCAGACTAAAATATTATGTGAAAGAAAGGCCTATTGTATTCCTACTTAATGCTGGCATCATCTACTTTTAAGAAATTGCCATTTTATAATCACCAGAGGAATATTTCAGGCTCCCGTGATTAAATATGATTACACAAAAAGGGCGGATTTCAATGAAAAAAGAGGCGTTTTGACTTTATAATTTCTGAAAAAAAATTAACTTATGATTAAAAATATAGTGGATTTCTTTCAAATTAGTTAAATTTAACTATGTACATAACTAAAAAAAACACTTGCAACCAATTTTTGGGAAAAAATTTTTTTGGTTTTTCGGAGACGAAATTTGTAACATTTCGGATAATGACCCATATAGGCTATGCGTCCGAAAGCCTGAGATCATTCTGCGGTTACAACTCAGAAGATGAACTTCTTTGATGTAATGCTAGCGGTTTTGAGATCTGAACAGTAAGTAGGCCTACATTGTCTTTTTCCAGTAATAATATGCTGCTTAAAACTGATGAGGTCAAGTGATTGACTTCCTACCGGATTAATTTGCCACCAGACGATTGGAAGCGTAAAATCCTGCGAAAAATCAAGAAACAAATTATGAAAATTAGAATGTAAAAAGTAGGTCATGATAATTAAACAAGTTTCTTGCCTAACATTGTATTGTATGTGTTGAGATTTAGCGGACGAAGACATAATATATAAGTCTCAGAAGAACTATTCAGGGCGCTCGACACACGAACTATACGTTGAGCAAGGCTGGTCTTGAAAAAGTGAGGTGCAAACATCCTCCCTCACACGACGAGCTGATTGCAAACACCACGATTATTAACCAGCCAATACTCCTCGGTGCTGAGCAATTTGAAGTTGCAATCCGCCGTACCTTACAAGTCTTAGTCCGCCTTCATGGCACAAGAAACAAAACACATCGAAGGATTTTAAGGGTGATCTTCAAAACCCATTCATGCTTTCGTTCATTCATTCATTCGATTGGTCGTTTGTTCGTGCGTTCGTTCTTTCATTAATTAGTTAGACTGACCAACAACGAATTGCGTTTACCTGTAGGTAACTCAGTAGGAACGATACGAGTGATTCGTAGATCTGAAGGTAATGAGGCGCCAGCGTGTGCTCAGCGTTAGGCATCATCCTGCGAAAGAAACAGAAGCGAAAGCAAAACAATAAATCATAGACAAATGGTGATGTTCGAGGAGTTATCAATCCATCAGTAAAACTGATTTTTAACGTGATAAAATGCGGTTTGCAATCTATGGGTCGTCCATAAATGACGTCACGCACCTAGGGAGGAAGGGGTCAGAAATTTGTGACGAAGTGTGACACGAGGGGAGGGGTTTGAGAAAGGTGACGTCACATGAGGTCTATGCAATTAAATTTAACAATTTAAGAACAATTTATTTTAACAATTACAACACTAATTTTGAGTAATTTTCATTGTGAATTTTTTGATTATTTAAATAAATAATATACGGTCACCGTCATTATTAATGCGTCTTTGGCTAGCTTCCAATATAATTGGCAGCACAATGTCGAAGGTGTACACATTCTGACTGCTTTCATCGATAAAATCCTCAAAATCAGTTTCGGATAAGAAGCATAATGCTGTGCTTTAGGCAAGCGGTGAAAATTATTTTTGCGCCGGGCAAGGAATATCGAGTACCTGCAATCGACGAGGGGGAACGGTCTTGGAGCAGAGCAAATGCTCCTCAACCGTCATTTGTCTGAAATTGCGACAAAGTTGTAGTTCTTTTGTCCCGACGTCAGACCTTAGTTTGACTGAATAGGCGTTAGCATCAGGCATTTGACAGAGGCGCACATTGAAAGACCGACTAAATGACTTACATTAGATCGTGTTAACCTGAGTTGAGAGCTTGATGAGAAGACAGGTCATACGTACGTTAGGTATTTTTTATCAGACGGAATGTCATTCCACCAGAGTAGATGTTCATCGCACAGGAAGAACTCGTCGCCAGTGGCACTGGTCAGATGAAGAGGGATCGTGAATCGCTCACGAAATCCTACAGACAATTATTACGCACAGAATTCAACCTCTTTCAAATAGCTTCTCTTGGGTGCCTCTAGAAAGAAATGCCATCACAGTTGCAGTCCTGTGATAACAATGAAGAACCCTTACACAGAATCGTTAACACAAGAGCAGCCTTGCCTCGTGATAGACATTATCACTTTCACTAAGACTGAAACCGCGGGCACAGGATTGCGAAAACTATAGTTGGTCTCTACTTAATCTGTCGTCTGCCTTGAAAGCATACATACTGTACATGTCTTCGACGTCGTAAATGCCCTGCGACTTCGGGTTGTGGAACTCCTGTGTGATGTTCTCATCGTAGTATGGTTCAAAGGCAAAGGACCAAGCGCCACCCAAGTTCTGAAAGTGATTCATAGTTGTCTACAACAAAAAGCACCAAGAAAACACCTAAGAGAGATGCCTCAGTCTATAAACGAACGTCCTCAAACATCGATGTGTGTACAGATACGACAAGTTACAGCAACCACAAAACATACTCATTGACCACAATCAATAGGTTGACAGAACAGTGAAACTGAACAACTCTGGCCCTGGTTAGTATTTGAATGGGTGCGCCCTTGTAAGTTGTGTAAATGGCGCTATACAAGTGCTAGGATACATACATACATACATACATACATACATACATACATACATACATACATACATACATACATACATACATACATACATACATACATACATACATACATACATACATACATACATACATACATACATACATACATACATACATACATACATACATACATACATACATACATACATACATACATACATACATACATACATACATACATACATACATACATACATACATGATGTACTATATCCCTGCCAGCATTTCTATGGGCATTAGATGGGACCTATATGTGCTCTATATGGGTCTTACATGGGAATATGGGTCCTACATGGGCTCCATGTGGGAATGGTGGTATGCATGGTAATATACCATCTAGACCAGCCTATAGTCTTTCATTCTGTCATGTTTTGTACAACAGCACTGTAGTTTCTAGCAGGAACACAATACCTCTTTGTTGCTCCCTCCCTCCTGAATAGATGACCCTTACTCTATCACTGGCGAAGTTCTTAAGTTCTTTGCATTGTTAGTAAGTTCCAAGTTCTTATCCTCAGAGCTGAGTTTACAGTATTCCTTGAGTAGAGGTTTCGTTGGCCGAAGAGGTCTTGTTTCCTCTCCTGCCGAACGCAACATACTCTTCAGGGTTGTCTGAGGTGTCTCGTTAACACTGTTATCTTCAATCATTCCTGTCGTCTTCATGCTACTTGGATGAAATAGAAGAGATGGTCTGCCGTTGATTTGACCCGTTCTCTTAACGAGACACCATATCATGTCCTTCGACAGCCTTCATCGTCTGTCCTTCAGATTCTGTACCACCTACATATACCGTCAAGGGCTTCTTCCTCCACCGTGCAGTTAGACCCAACTGTAACCCTAGAACCTCGCGTAGATGATATGGTATGCATTTAGACATCAGACTGAGGCTTTGAGAGACGCTTGCTGTCCCAGTTCCTTCCTGAACAACAGCCAACGAAACCATGGATACCAGGTGCGAAGTGATAACCAAAATGCAAGAGAGGTGGAAAAGAAAACATCAGAGTATAGAACTGGTAGACAGATAGAACATAGAAGATTGCGACAAGCTGAGGAGAACCACACAGAAAACCAGAAGGACAATGGTTGAAGAAACAATACATGGCAGAAGAAGATCTTCAATGAAGAGATTGAAGATATGATAAAGTATTATAGAACGAGGTACAAGAGATAACGCAAAGGAGGATCCGAAAAAGCATGACAGTAGAAGATGTAAAATAGATGCAAGAAACAGGTGATCGAGAGAATACATTGAATAACGCAGATGTATTCGCCAAAGAAAACAAACAAACCAGTCTTTGGCATGGAGTTGTAATCAGGACATTATCCAGAAGGTTCTGGTTTTTGTCGATCCTTAATGCGGCTTTATTTAAATGCGCCATTGGTTTCGAAGTATTTTGCATTATTCATCGATCAGAGCTACGGTATAGAGCTTTGTCTTGAAATGGATCATGGAACGTCTTAACCTGACCTATACATGACAATAAACAATAAATGATCTAAGTAATAAAAATTTCTCTTCCCTGCGGAACTTATCCATGGCAATGATGAAAGTAAATTATACTGATCTAGTAATATAACTTCCATAAACATTGATGTAAACATTTTTGCGGATGTCATTCTAGTGAGTAGGCCTACATTTTAACCGAATGCCTTTGCTGCATTATTTCGTGCATAATGTTCAAATAAACGAACAGAACTGAGCTGAGTAAATGGAGAAGCGCTCACCTCTTCCATGTTGATCAGACTGAAGACAAATGGAGTTATTACGACGACACGTTGATCTGTGGCCGCCAGACTCCACACCGTCCAACCACGCTAACCAGACACACATAACATACACTTGTCAATCAGTACACGTCAATCTGTCTGTCTGTCTGTCTGTCTGTCTGACTTCATCTATCTATTATAAACTATATTTTGATATACTGAGCACTCTAATTATTATCTCAAATGAAGAGACCTATTTCTACTTTTCGCTTTGCACTGGATTTTATATTTTCAGGAAAGTCAGTCATCACACATAAATTTACAGCTTATAGGCTACATTGCACAATTCACGACGATTACACCAACTCTTAGATATGTGTAGGCCTATAACCCCCATCGAGACCTAAACTTCAGCTCAACTTAGTGTATATGTATGCATACACATATAGATCAATCAATCCTATACGTTTCCAATTTTGCCAAGCAACAAAGCACTACATGTGGCCTATAGCCAAAAAGACAGATACAGTTAGTTTGGATTCCCGACGTACCTGTCTCGAAGATCGTTATCTCAAAATCTCAGTACCGTAGTTTCATTGATTGAAGCAGAACACAAAGTAATTCACAATTACCTTAGATGCTCCGGCGACTCCAAAACGCTGGATGTTCGATCCTGGTACGTTCTCTAGGGCAAATTCGTGGACTGCGTCCAGTCCTCGTTTTGCTGCCTAACCAAACATGGACACAAAATACACAGCACATAAAAATAATAATGGGATACATGCTCGGTAACGTCTAACATGTTTGGAGTTTACTGTTGTTAAGTGTGCGTATCATTCTTTGGTTCTGCTGTTTGACGACGTTTTCACTGCGTTGTCACCTTGCCCTGCGTGAATGTAGGAAGAAGAATGCTTGACTCCAGGATCTAAGGACTCTGTACGATGTCTACAACCGGGTCATTTTCGTCTATACGGAGGAGCATCGACGGGGTCATTGCAGTGACCTCGACCGTTGGTCACTGCAAGTGGTGCTTCGAGCTACGGACCGAAAGGGAAGCATGTCTGTTACACGTGCACCCGGTGGTTCGCGGAATAGCCGGACACATGTCATCGTCCACCAATGAGAGACGGTTGGACGGAAGCGTAACCGGTGCTATGCACTGTCGACGCAGCTTGGTCCAGACAATCCGAACATGGTGCCATCTGTCAGCTATGGATGGGAAATTGGGAATCCTTTGGTGAGGCTCTGCGTGTGTGCTTGGGCGTGCCTTTGGTGATTCGTCTTGTGTTCTGTGTATTGTTTTGTCTGCTAATGACATTTCTGTCTTACCTACATTTCACGTCATGATCATAGCGCTTGTGTAAGGCATTTAAAAGGTGCTATAGGCCTACTAAGTGTCCAGAAAGATCCATACATACACAGGAGCTACATAAAATCATAGGCTCTACCAGAGGCTTTTCAATGAAAACGGTGTGTTAACAGAATATCAGGAAGGTAGAGTTATGGCTAATATTGCATGTATCGAACGACTATTACAGACATAATCCGTAAAGGGTCAAACATTTTCTATGCGATTGGTTGACCCTTGAAGCAGGACAGCACCGTGCCACCTCGTTGGCTGCTACGATGCTTTTTAGACGTAAAGATGAAATTTGGTTTGGCCCCTAAGAAAGGTTTGAAAGGTAAACGCATTCTAGCGCTAAAAGACCATTCAGGAAAACAAGAGACAGCACAATGTTCTGCAGTAGTCGCTATTGCTTTGTGTAGTGGATACGGATGCTGCTCTTAGACATACGATGACTGCATGCAATAGCAGTGGACAGAACGAAACAAGAAATGAGACATAAAGACAACCCTTGATAATCAGGAAACATGTATTGTGACCATCCATATAGTAGGCCGTTAACGCGCTTCATTGCCTGGTACTTGGAGACTATACAGCTTCAGGCAACACTGGTTTCTGAGGGATATAGACATTAGGCCTATTCTTGAGTAAGGGATCTTGTGAAACGACGCTTACGACAGTTTATTTAATTAATCTAATATAATCGAAGTATTTGTAACTACGCCTGATACAAAGGCTAAACTTGGGTGATACATAGAGAGCGAGAGAGAGAGAGAGAGAGAGAGAGAGAGAGAGAGAGAGAGAGAGAGAGAGAGAGAGAATAGGGGGAGGGAGGGAGGGAGGGGTACCTTTGTCATTGGCATGCGGGCGAGAACCCTGCTATCAGGTGTGGGTGAGTTAAGATAAGACCTCCATGTCCAGGCGATGAATCGATCCTCCGATCGCTTGCGTTGCGATGGATCGTCCTGGAAGAACATAGAACGTTAAAACTGTTTAGATGTAAGTGAAGCATAAAAATGAAGTGATTGCATCATATTGTGCATATCCACGAAGTATATTGGTTCTTATGGTTGCATATAATAACTATGAAACAGCTGTAAATCAATCACACGCCGTGCAGATATAGCATTAAAAAAGTGTTAAATCCTCAATAGCTTGTGAGCATTCAGTGGTTATTTCCTTCGTTTGAAGTGCAATATAATCTTATCACTTTGCATGTATCTTACCCACCTATGTATCGCATCGCAGTCTGTAATCTCTATCTGGGGCATGTCTAACAGTCGACGGATGATCGAGAATTCTCATATTGAGCTATAGCGAATGCAGTTGTGTAGCAACACTAAACAACAGTTACTGAATTTGTTAGTTATGCCTGTATAAAGTCCAGAAGCGGAGTTAGCCGTACGCTTACCGCAAAGACGATAGGTTGATTGGGCACTTGCTTGACGTAAGCGGTGACGACCTTTGTGTCGTTGGCTATCTGCGATATCGCAACGTTGAATAACTCGTCTTGCGGTGGTCTGCAAAATTCAGGAAATGCGTTGAAACAATCGCAGAAAGACTTGAGACTTTATTGCCTTAGTGTACTCATCTTCTGGAGATTGACCTGCTTGCGGCTTGGCTTGATGCCTTGTGCATTGGACAACGACGTAAAAGAAGTAATAATTACAACTATAATTACAAGAATGAAGGCCTAACACAATTCACGAGTGCCTAGTTGGAGCAATCTCTAAGAATCACTCGGTCGTAATGTCGTATATATCTCGGTCACCACGGCAGGACTGTACATGGCCACATATTGTAAAGAATGAATTTCGCAGCTTACCTTGCTAATTATTGATGATGTAATGAAACCGGAGGAGTTGAAGAGTCGAAAAAACTGGCCAACTATATGGAAACTAAATGACTGTATGAATATTTAGCAACAGCACATCAGAACTAGAATAGGTTTATAAAAATAGGACACTACAAGGAAGTAATTTCGCCTATGTTGGCCCCTCTGCTTGGAACTGTCTCCCCTTGTTTCTCCGCCAAGAGCTTCTTGCCCTCTCTCCTCTCCAGTTCCGTAAACGCCTGAAAACTTTCCTTTTTGCCGGTGCCGGCATTGATGCGGGTTGAAAGCGCCGCTGATTTGAGTGGCGCTATATAAGTTTTCGGTTACAATTACAATTACAATTACAATTACAAAAAGTAAGATAGATATTTTAACAAAGATTTATAAATTCATAGCATGTTGACATGATTACTACGACACTAGATTAGGGCCTATATATGAACGAATTAATTAATAAGTATTATGTAATTAATAAATAACGACTTTCACTAGTGCAAGAGGTGCAAGAGAGGTGATAATTCTACGCGGAGAATAGGCCCCTACAAAAATGAAGAAATAGCCATGTCAGAGGAATTGCTATTGCCAAGGGTGGGCACGGAAAGCCGTAGGGTCAGCAGGGTCGAGAAGCAAGTATGCAGATCAGAGCATAAGTAAAGAGAAGAAAGAGGTCAGCAGATCTTCATCTTTCTACCATCGACACGAGAGTCCTAAAGGTAACGATGATCCAGATATTTGCAGCTTATGATGCATCCGATCAGTTTAGAGCGATTTATAGAATCTGTCAGAGGCGCCAAGAGAGTCGGCAAGTATAATTTTATCATCTTAAGGTGGTGGCACATAAATTTCGTTTAAGATTACACTGTAAATTGTTAGGAGTTTCAGGAACTGACATGATTTCGTCATCATCGTTAGATGCGGAGCCGATGTATAGAAGACCAAAGTCGAGGTAGTCAATCTCATCGGGAACAGCGATTCCCATGATATGCCACCAGACTGGATGATCTGTAAAGGTCTCTGAAACGCATCACAAGACAACCGATATTATTATGTTGTCACAGGCATTGCAGCCATAAATGTTTCACGAGCTTCAGAGGTTTTTTGCAGTTGGAAAATATTTCGGCTGGAAAGACATCTCATATTCGTAATTGGTTAATTAATTTTCAATGTAACACTATACGACAAGATTCAACCTCTGTCCTATGCTCAGCTGAATTCGCCACGAGAAAGACAGTGAAAGGTAGACAAACAGACAGAGAGGCAGACAGACAGCCAGAGAGACATTAAAACAGATAGATAAATTTATAAATAGATAGATAGATGGATAGATAGACATATAAATAGATAGATAGATAGATAGATAGATAGATAGATAGTTAGATAGATAGATAGATAGATAGATAGATAGATAGATAGATAGATAGATAGATAGATAGATAGATAGATAGATAGATAGATAGATAGATATATAGATAGATAGATAGATAGATAGATAGATAGATAGATAGATAGATAGATAGATAGATAGATAGATAGATAGATAGATAGATAGATAGATAGATAGATAGATATATAGATAGATAGATAGATAGATAGATAGATAGATAGATAGATAGATAGATAGATAGATAGATAGATAGATAGATAGATAGATAGATAGATAGATAGATAGATAGATAGATAGATAGATAGATAGATAGATAGATAGATAGATAGATAGATAGATAGATAGATAGATAGATAGATAGATAGATAGATAGATAGATAGATAGATAGATAGATAGATAGATAGATAGATAGATAGATAGATAGATAGATAGATAGATAGATAGATAGATAGATAGATAGATAGATCATAGATAGATAGATAGATAGATAGATAGATAGATAGATAGATAGATAGATAGATAGATAGATAGATAGATAGATAGATAGATAGATAGATAGATAGGTAGGTAGGTAGGTAGGTAGGTAGGTAGGTAGGTAGGTAGGTAGGTAGGTAGGTAGGTAGGTAGGTAGGTAGGTAGGTAGGTAGGTAGGTAGGTAGGTAGATAGATAGATAGATAGATAGATAGATAGATAGATAGATAGATAGATAGATAGATAGATAGATAGATAGATAGATAGATAGATAGATAGATAGATAGATAGATAGATAGATAGATAGATAGATAGATAGATAGATAGATAGATAGATAGATAGATAGATAGATAGATAGATAGATAGATAGATAGATAGATAGATAGATAGATAGATAGATAGATAGATAGAGAGACAGGCAGACAGATAGATAGATAGACAGACAGATGGATAGATAGACAGACAGACAGTCACACACACAGTCGAAATTTCTACTGCACAGTGCACAATCTGATCTCTGCTGCGAATCGAAATCAATCACTGTGATGCATAAAAAACACCATTTAGTGAGTCTTAAGTCCGCAATTTGACTAATAATATCTCTCCATCATGAGTTGCAGCCCTAGAAGAGGTTGTTTCTTGCAACAGTTTCATAATGGTGGCCAGTTAAGGGCCGACTGAACGTGGCTGTAGTCTGAGAGGGTATTGTCTCTTACCACTGATGTACAGTTGCGACGTCATGTTTAGAATGTAGACAGTGACGCTGTTGTTGTAGTCGTAGCTCGTGAGAACAGTCCAGCTGAAATAGCCATCGTCGCTCTGAACGTATTTATCAAGGTCAGTCTCGACAGTCTGAAGTTAGAAGACAGAACGCCCACATAATTATTATAAGCCCCAAAGTGGCAAACTGTCTTAAAGAGGGCTTCCAATTCCAGTACACCAATAAACACACTTAATCTAAACATAAGTCGACGACGATTATAATCTGTTTTACTCGACGTTGAACTTGTCTTAACGGTACTCTCATGTATGAGGCACAAGGCTAAAAAGGTTCAGTTTATTGTCATGTCATGTAACCTGGAAGAAGGTTTACCTGGCTGTTTGACAGATCTTGTCATTCATGCCAAAATATTCACCAATTTATTTCTGGACCATGATTCTGAGGACCAACATATGGTAGATGCGTGAAATGAACGGGAGATAGACCAATCGAGTAATCGTAACTTACAACAAATACAGATGAGTGTTCTAATCGCTCTAGTGTTTCTTTCCAACAGAGTTGTCTCGGTAAGTGTTACAACTACTCTTAGGCCTACTAAGAAAGGCGTGTATTAAAAGAAATGTTGTTACATTACGCTTGAACCGGAATAGTTTAGATTGCAGTGGAAATGTCTGAATACCCAATCGACGGCTAAGACCCCGGCGAAGAGACCAACGAACACAGCCAGCGACGAGATCCTCATTTTCTCGGTCTTCTTTGGCCACGTCGACCAACAGAGATGAATAGTAGACTCTTAGGCAATCATGAGAACCGTTTTATTGCTCCTGCGTTTTGCTTTCAAGGTCACGTAGGCCAACAGAGTGTGACTGCGTTATCATCAAGTCCGGTGGCAAGATAAGAAGAGAGAGAAGACACATGCTCTTAGCTGTCGGTCAGCGAACACCAGATGTTTTGTTCCCGCGACTTCTTTCTGATCAATAGCAAAAACATTACCTAGGGGCCTACGTGGTCGTTTAGACATGCAATTAGATAGACTCGACCTCTTCTCGATATCGCGGCGGCATCCAGTCTTGTTGTCCTCGAGACCAAGGTCTTGGTGTCGAGTGCACTCGAGATCGTTTTTAAAAGTCTTGGTCTTGGTCTTGAGACCAAAAGTCTTGGTCTTGGTCTTGAGGTTCAAAGTCTTGGTCTTGGTTTTGCAAGACCAAGACTTTTGATAATAGGCTATGAACAGTCATTTAACAAAACGTAAGAATTTTACAAATTTATCCAGTAATTACTAATACACTTAGTATTTACACGGTGTGAATGACACCTTACTGTTGTCTTTGACAATTATTTTGACTTCCGGTTATTTACCACGCAATGATTTTAAAACGAACTCACAATTTATGCATTTACAACCGGTAGGCCTACATGAAAACCTGATTTGTGTGCCAGTGATTTCAGCACTGATTTCAGTGCTAAACGTATTATTGTATAATTTGGAGACATATGGACATTGAAGGAGGTGCAGAAAAGACGACTGAGGGTGTTCGAAATGGTATGTTTACGAAGGATAGTGGGAGCCACCAGAAGAGACAGGATAAGAAATACGGAGATACACAGCAGATTGAATATGCAGCAGGACATCGTGGACAGGATAAGGATCAGGAGACTGCGCTATTTCGGCCATATATCAAGAATGCGAAATGAAAGACACCCGAATATAGCACTACACGTACACGGAGAGCGGAGGAGGGGAAGACCAAGGTTGCGATGGATTGATGGGATTCGAGAGGACTGCAAGGAGATGGACCTATCCGTGCAGGAGGCTACACAGAGAGCACAGGACAGGGAGAACTGGAGACTCACCATAGATGAGCGGCTATTACATGCGTGCTAGCTAGGGCATCGCCAAAGCCATAAAGAAGAAAGAAGAAAGAAGAAAGAAGATTTCAGCACCTGCAGAACGTATTTTTCACATGGCAGAATTTTTATGAGGCGATCCTCAGGTCACGTCTTGGTCAGAAACTTCTGAGCGAATTGGTTTTTATAAAATGCAACAGGCATGTGGAATAACATTTCGCATGAAGGAATTTTGTAAATACGAATTCAGAATTCTCTGCAGTCTGCATTTGGTTGTTTTGTTTGACTCGTGTTTTCATTAAAATAGCGAGTAGTCCGATTTGACTTTTTAGTAAGAATAGAAGTCTAGATATGGTTGTGATTTTTGGGGTCTTTTTCTCGGTTTTGGTCGTGAGGTTCAAAGTCTTGGTCTTGGTCTTGAGGTTCAAAGTCTTGGTCTTGGTCTTGAGGTTCAAAGTCTTGGTCTTGGTCTTGGTCTTGAGGTTCAAAGTCTTGGTCTTGGTCTTGAGGTTCAAGGTCTTGGTCTTGGTCTTGAGGTTTAAGGTCTTGACAACAAGACTGGCGGCATCAGACACGAGTTATCCCATTTCAAAGATGGATCGAGTCAGAACCGAGTCTTGGTTAATTTATCTCTGTGTTGAATGCCTCTGGCACTAATAACATTTCCTGGATCACATTAATGCAGGTTGCATGGCTCGAAGTTTGGTATCTCCGTAGCACCTGTCTTATCGTAGGCCTAGGCCCTACTCATGCTTTCGTTGATTTCGTATAAGGTAAAAGACTACAAGGTAAGGCCACAGACAGACGGACGGACGGTCGAACGGACAGACAAACAGAGAGAACCCATATCGGCAGTCTTGTTGTCAAGACCTTAAACCTCAAGACCAAGACCAAGACTTTGAACCTCGAGACCAAGACCAAGACTTTATTATACTCTTAGGCCTACTGTGATGAGTCATTGTTTTCATTTTAAAGGTGCTTTAATTTGCGTGTATCCTACATGATCAGTCATTTTCCCACTGCTAGCCACAATTAGGCCTAGGGCGTAGGGCCTAGGCCCCTATATAATTTTAATTAGGCCTATAGGCTATCACCTCGAAAAATGGGCCTACTTCGTCGAAATTGTGGCCAAAATGATGACATGTGGCCAGTTTGTGTGCCCACTGCATTTTTAAACAGTGAGGCAATTAATCGAGGCCTCTCAAACAATAAATCGATTTGGGGAATTTAGGGTCCTCCCAAAGTCTAAAACGAATAGGCCTACTGCTAGCTTAAGGGCTTACCTCGCATAAAGAAGCCGATGACGATAATCGTAATAATGTTATCGTAGTCTCCAAACTTCTACAGCGCCACTCGAAGGCTAAGCGCATGGCACCAGCCTATTCACGAATGCTACGTCAGATTAGAGGTGGTTCCCAGAAAGTAGTCCAAGAGAGGTCTGAGTCCGGTTTCCTGCGAAGGCCAAACCAAATCAGAGGAGGTTTCCCAGAGAGCAGTCCAAAAGAGGTCCGACCGTCCGAGTCCGGTTTCCAGAATGCTAAACCAAATCAGAGGGGGTTTTCCAGAGAGTAGTTCAAAAGAAATCCAAGTCTGTCTGGTTTCCAGAGGACCAGATCAAGATAGGCCTTGCAAGCAGCGCTGTAAAGGCGGGTGTCGCATAGGGCGAGAATAATTAATTTGAAGGCGGCCGCGAGGATCAGATGAGTCAGAGTAGGCCCTACTTGAAAAGGTACGTGAGACTTCAGTTTGGAGTGGACAGCCCGAGGGGTGATAGATACAGAAACATGAGGATGATGATGATGATGACGATGATGATGACGGCGATGATGATTGGTGTGGTGGGGGTGGTGGTGGTGGTGTTGATGATGATGATGATGATGATGATGATGATGATGATGATGATGATGATGATGATGATGATGATGATGATGATGATGATGATGATGATGATGATGATGATGATGATGATGATGATGATGATGATGATGATCGATGATGATGATGATCCTTTCTACCTTAAAGTGTAGGCTCAATGAGAGGACGAAAATCCTGGGTTTTTAATGCTAAAAGCGCTATAAAAGCGGAAGTTGATTTCTTAGGTCGTACTGTCGTAGGGCAATCAGCCATGTGGCCGTGCCTTCGCAGTTGTAAATATTATAACAAAATAAAAGCTTAAATAATCACGAGGATGAATAAAGTAGTCGTTTTAAAAGAAGGGTACTCAATTACTACAGAATTAGGCAAGATTTAATTGAAAATGTCCTTTTGTCGTTGTATTTGTGAAATAATTCGTTTAGCTCCACTATTAAACCCGATCGTGAATGAGAAAGATGTACCACAGCTTGCATAGAGTTGGTAATGTTGAACACAGACGTGAAGCTCCACATACCGTTTTCTGATGTAATTAATGGATTATGTGGAGGTTATCTGGTCTGCTCTATTTACACGCAGATTAAGCCTGACACTATGTATACTGTTTTATGGGATTAACTTTAATACACGATGGAGTCTGAGTAACACTTATAGTTTAATTTATTTCAGGTGAGCAGAAGGCTGATGGTAGTATTACTTTGGTGAAAGCAACTGGCATGAACATACTTGTAGACACTGGCCTACCAAAGGACAAGGATTTCATCTGCAATGGTAAAAGATAACTATCCGTCTAGATGTACTGCTATGTTCTTGTAACTAGGAAAACTTATTTGAGAGAGTGGTCACTGGTCATATTTCATTGTTGTATATGGAATTTTTGGTAATCCTCCAGTTTAGGTGCTTTAATTATATGTACACTTTAATAGTGGATAGTTATTAGCAATTGTGATGATTGATGAAAATATAACTAAAACTAGAAGCTGGATGATCGATGAACATTATTACATAATAAAACTTAAACTAGAAGTTGGAATTGCAATGAAAATAGGCCTATATGGTTTTAGCGCCGATATCATTGCCGTGGATGAGCGATGAAAACGTTTCATAGTAAAACTGAAACCGGAAGCTGGAAGAGCAATGGAAATGGAGCTCAAACTAGAAGCTGGATTAGCGATGAAAATATAACTGAAAGTAGAAGTTGGATGAGCAATGAAAATATAGAACAAACATGAAGCCAAAATATTGACAAAAGAATAATGCACATGATTCCAATGAAAAATAATTAAAGCACCTAAACTGGAGGATTACCGAATTTTCATTCTACATTCTGGTATTTTGTGTTAAGTTGGTGGTTTGTGGTGAAGTCATCCAATGGGAAGGTTCTATAATCTATAGCATTCCATTGTCATATCTGTGCTTGAAGACTCTGAAAGTAAGTTGTTGTGGAAGGAGGTCGAAAGTTTACGTTCATTTGTCTCAACATACCTGCAGTTTTCTTTGATATGTAAGAGTTTATTTTAATATCGTTTGCAGTATCACACAAAAGCAGCAAGAATATCTGTGATACCTTCATAATTGCATCTATATCATTGAACAGTGCAATTATAATGTTTGTATTAGACAAGGAATCAGTCACTGAATTCTTTATTATTCTGCAGTCATTATTGCCATTTCTGTAGAAAGGTAACCACAGACTGGTATCAGTCCATTGAGAACAATAAGGAAGTGCAGAGTATAATGCAGCGGTTCCCAAACTTTTCTGGGTCGTGACCCACTTGTGAATATCTTGGCAGTCTCGATACCCACTGTGTAAAATTAAGCATTGTGTACTAAAATTTGCTTTGTAAATTGGTATCAAAATATGCGGATTTACGTACAGCGCTTGGAAGTTTATGCATTAAAAGGAAATTTAGGTAAAAACAGTTTACAATTTATTGCAATCCAGCTAGTTATTATCCAATCATAGCCAAAAGTTGTTGCTGCAAAAAATAAATGTTTCTCTAAAAAATTTGGCGACCCACTTGCCAGAGCTTCACGACCCACTTTTGG
The DNA here is from genome assembly GCA_963556255.1 of Allolobophora icterica. Lineage (NCBI taxonomy): Eukaryota > Metazoa > Annelida > Clitellata > Crassiclitellata > Lumbricidae > Allolobophora > Allolobophora icterica. Next base: position 9,869,919 of record OY744617.1, on the reverse strand, counting down.
GTCGCGACCCACAGTTTGGGAAACTCTGGTATAATGTACAGTACATTACTGTACACTTTGCATACCATATCCTGTGCACGTACTCAAAACGAGCTAGCCAGGTGGTGTTCCCGCTGCTGTAAATTAAGCAGCTACTATAACTAGAATGCAAAGATATGACAAACTGTGTGAACTACAAAGCTGTAATCTCAAGCTAGTATCTTCAACAGATAATTGCCACACTTGTTGTGCCATATACCAGACATATTAACTTATCGGGTGCAGTGGTTGGATGATTGCTTGCCTTATAATATAAACAGTTTTTACCACATTATGAGCAGATCACTCGTCAGGGTGCCTGCTTAAATTCTTTAAATAATCCACTGAACTTTCATCATTAGAATAAAGTGATATAAAAATAATTAATAAATAAATGTTTTATTAAACACTAGTGTTAGTCATTAGAATACTTTGCATGTGGCCGAATTACTGTATTATTGCAGATTTGGATCATTTAATTTAATTTGCATATTCATCAGTTGTAATAGTCTGAAAGTAACCAGTTTTTGTTGCAGCTCTGGCTGGTGAGGGACTGACTACAGATGCTATTGGGGTTGTTGTTGGCACACATGGTCATTCTGACCACATCGGGAATCTGGGGCTGTTCCCAAGCAGCCTCATTGTTGTTGGTTACGACATCAGCAGAGGTGACACCTACATTAATAATGAACTGAAACAGGTATTGATCCATTAAAATTTGTGTGCTTATATGATGTGGCAAGGCAATTAGGAGTCTGTCTAAGTTTCATGTAAATAACAATATTGTCCAATCATTTGATTCGTTGCCTTGTAGTGTGAATTGTGTGAGCTTGAATCACAATCAACATATGTCTCATTATCATTAGACAATTTATAAATAGTGTTATGAAGAATAATTGTTTATCTAATAGTACAAGAATATTAAATATGATTATGTAGAAAAGATTGAGCATAACAGTTGATCATAATAGTTGGCATGGTGACCAAATGGTTCGATCGCTTGACATGTAAGATGGAGAGTACAGGTTCGAGCATCCGCTCAGTCGGTCACTGTGTAAGGAACTCGAGCAAGCCCTTCACTCACAATTGCTTAGCGCCATTGATGCTCTGTCATATTGGCGTGTGTGCACTTCTGAACTTTGGACGGAGGGCAGTATCAGATACAGTTGTATTGTATTGCGTTGTGTTCATGAATTGGCTGTTAACCGCTTCTACATTTCTACTTGTTGAGCTTTGCATGAAATTGCCATTTAACACTTGATGTCATTTCATTTCCATTTGCAGCTACCACTTATTGTTTGGAAATTGTAAATTTTCAGGGATTGTCATATCCACTTTCATCTAACATCGAAGTGAAACCAACTCCAGGTCACACTGGTAACGATGTCAGTCTACTGGTGCGAAATACGTCTCTTGGCACAGTTGTAGTTGCAGGTTGGTATGCACAGGTTTCTTGTTGGTGCTATTAAATTTGTATTTTCCTCTGCTCAGCATACAGTTTCAATCCCAAATGCTCAGGATTCATTCTGGAAATTGATTCATTCTGGAAATTGATTCATTCTGGAAATTGATTCATTCTGGAAATTGATTCATTCTGGAAATTGATTCACTCTGGAAATTCATTCATTCTGGAAATTGATTCATTCTGGAAATTCATTCATTCTGGAAATCGATTCATTCTGGAAATTGATTAATTCTGGAAATTGATTCATTCTGGAAATTGATTCATTCTGGAAATTGATTCATTCTGGAAATTGATTCATTCTGGAAATTCATTCATTCTGGAAATTCATTCATTCTGGAAATTCATTCATTCTGAAAATTCATTCATTCTGAAAATTCATTCATTCTGGGAATTCATTCATTCTGGAAATTCATTCATTCTGGAAATTGATTCATTCTGGAAATTGATTCATTCTGGAAATTGATTCATTCTGGAAATTCATTCATTCTGGAAATTCATTCTGGAAATTATTCGTTCCTCTTCAAGAGACTTACTCAGATTATTCAGATGAGTTAGATAGGACATTTCAGCTAAAAAGGATCCTTCAGCAAATGAAGAATTGAACTAAGAGTAGCATCTCTGCAAAATCAGGTTTTGGTTTAGTTAATTTACGTGTGTGTGCAGATGTATGTATATATCGAGACAGTCGATTGCCTTCTGTGTACCTCTCGGAAGCAGAAACTGTATGCTGAGTACTGTGAGCAGAGGGCAAATGAAAGTGTACATTGTACTTATATGGGGCTGTTGATCCCATATGGGAGAAGGCATGATAAGTTTGAGTCAATGCACAGAAGTGCTGTACCTGCATATCTTTGGCAGCCTGGCAGGCATGGTTGAGCGTGAGTTGGTGCAGCCGAAGGTTTTCCCGGCTGCAGGGATGTACTTTCAGAAACCAAGACTGAGTGAATAAGAGTCAACTAAGCAACAGATTGCATCTTGTGATCCATGTTTTATGCAGCTTATAGAAGGAAAACTGCATAGGGAGTTTACATAGTCTGCTGATTTAGCATGGTTGATTTGGCACAGTATTATTTATTGTTATTCTTAAGTAAGTATTATTACTATTGCGTTAAATAAAGTGATCATCAGCGTATATTGTTATGCAATTCTGAGGTTCATAGTATAAAACCAGCAACATTTATATCTTATATCCCAACCAAAAAATGGATTCATGTGCTCGATATACATTTGGTAGCAGCATCCAGCAAACTGCTTCAACATGCATAACTATTATTTAGAAGTCTGCCTTAGCATGAATTTATCTAAAACATAATAGTTTAGATTGTTAGCCAAATGACCCCATAAAATATTATTAGATGGACAATTACTGCATAATGCCAGCAAAACATTATTGCGCTCATGAATAAGCTGGTGCTTTGCGCTTAGCATTAGAGTAGGAATAATTTGGAGATTACGAATAAAACTGTACAATTTTCCTCGTTTTTATTCAATTCTGCAGTTTAATCAGTGTTTAATAAGACAAAGCCGATTTCTTGAACTGTCAACGCCTTTCACATTCTCAATGGTCAGTGTCTATCAGTTTCTACGTTAAAGACAACCGGTCGGCCTTCTTGGGTTGTGCATTCATTGTGTCGTGCCCATTTAAAGGATCTGCTCAGAAGTGCTGTCAGCTGATCATTGTTCTTGAACGCATAAAAGTTCACATGTGCAACAATACATTATGTGTGAAACAGTAAACACATATTTGCACAACTGGTATGCCCCACAATATTAATGCCAGTAGCCTCTTGATGCAGTCTTGTGCACTGTTCATAGTGACGAAAAGTATATTTAAATTTTTAGCAGATAATTTAAAGCAGCAGTTGTCTTACAAGGTCTTAATAATGTTTTTGGGCACTGATTTCTTGTGTGTGCTGGTTTATGGGTCTCTTTAGTGTACATACAAACACAGGGATGATTTGCAGTTCAGTCCCTTCAAAGTAGGACCATTTTCAGTTGCTGATACATTTGGAGGTGCATACAGGGTCATTTTTGCATCTTTAGCCAGTCACCAATTCAAAGAAAGCATTTACCGTTAGCTCCACTAATCGCCTTTTGGTTATCATTCTTATCAGTCAGGCCTGGTGTCTTTGATATCTCACTTATTCACTCTCAAAACATAATGTCTGCTTTTAGCCGATATGTGTATGGCTGGAATTATTCACTCTCAAAACATGTCTGTTAAAAGCCGATATGTTGATGGCTAAAATGCTGCTAGGTGTTACTGTTTACCAGTGATGAACCATTGCTGTGGTCTACAGTGAGACAATTTGCCTTTCACGTCTTGCTATTGACATGACAGTACGGTATCTGTGCTCCTTCATCTGATGACTTTTTCCTTGCAAGTCTTTCAAGGGAGTTGGAGTAGGTTAATTTAATTACGATCCTTTGTTCTTTCTGTGTCGGTTTGCTGTTTTCTTTATTTGAGTCGCTAAATGATATTTTGGTGTAAAAAGCTGCCTCTTGATAAATATGCTGCTTTCTGTTGCTCGAAGATCACAAAGCAAGCAATCTTAGTTCACATATTGATAAAATATTTGCTGATTTCGTATTCTTGTTAGGTGATCTTTTTGAGAGCGAAGCTGACATTGCGGATGACACCCTCTGGAGACAAGTGAGTGAAAATCCAAGTGTCCAGTTTCACAACCGACTCGAAATCTTGCGCCTTGCTGATTTCATAGTTCCAGGTCATGGACCAATGTTCAAGGTGACGGAAAAGCATCACAAACTCCTTGAAGGTCAAAAAGTGAACCTCTGATTCGCCATAACGTAAAACACAGCAACAGGTTATGGTCACGTTATCCTGGTTGAAGAGCCAGGCAAATCTGACTGGACCCTCCAGGAAGATAAAGACTGGTGTCAGTGGAAGAACCATGATGGATAATGGGTGGCATTTTTGAGGAGGCTTAGACTGGTACAGTGGTGGAGTTGACCAGAAGGATATCGAGTATACGTGAAGAGTTAGTGCAGGGGGCTGCAACGTATTCACAACAGCTGACAGGGCTTGACATGGTGATGATGAACGAGTGTAGAAAATAGGCGAACACACTTCCAACTGCCAGGCCAAGTGTGTACGAGATTGTCATGACTTTTGCTGAAATAAAAAGCATAACTGACTGACTTCAGTTTATAAATCTTTGGTATTGATTATCATTTCAAAATAATAAACATTTACGTGAAATGAGTTTGGTGCAACATTTGTATATTGTAGGCCTACATGAGTATAAGACGAGTTTTCCTACTAGTAACATCATCGAGGAACATAGATAGAAATCTAATTCCTTTTTAGACTACCACCTGCTTATAACTTAAACTAATTGTAATACTAAGATGCTACTCGCAAAAGATGATTACCATTGAATGTTTATGATTTGCTGGTTCAAATGAGACTTTGAGCATCTTAGATTAGTTCAAATTAACAAACCTTTCTATGGCTTTGATAAGATTTGATTAGATCAAAAAGACAGATCTTCTTGAGATTAGGTCAAACGAACAGACATCTACGGCTTTGATAAGATTAGTTTAGCCAAATGAACCAATCTGCCTGAGGCTTTGATAATATTAGGTTGGATTAACTGACCTGCTCTTGGCTTGTAAGTGTCGAGGACTTTGCCTGGAGCCAGGATCATGGAGACATTGCCAAAGTAGCCATTGGTCAGGCCAATGACTGCTGCCAAGGCTACGGACCACACTTCCGACCCAAATAGGACACTGGCACCTGACGTAACGGACATCATCATGAGTGGAATTAAACCGATTCGTAGAAACACACACAGCAGAAGCCTATCACTTGGCCACTCGTAGTAGAAAGACGTCATCGCCTGAAAATCATAAGCATTGAGTTGTAGTGCTTTCTAGATTCTGTTAAGTTAGATTTTATTAGATTTTATCTTTCTTGTATATCTATTTCTTATGTCTCGTGTCTTGGCTCAGTTGTCTTCCTTGTCTTGTGTTTCTTGTCTTGTCTTGTCTTGTCTTGTCTTGTCTTGTCTTGTCTTGTCTTGATTGTTTTGTCGTATCCTCTTCTCTTGCATTGGTTTCTGACTATACACTGCAGGGAAATCAAATCTGGAATGGTTTTGTGTACGTGTGTTAGGGAATTAGTTTTGATGAGAAGACTTTTAGAAGCATTTGGTAAATACATATGTTTGTGTGAGAGAAAATTACAGATCACCTTTTTACGTGACCTTGCATCTTAACACAGATCACCTTTTTACGTGACCTTGCATCTTAACACACACTGACTGTCTTTCAACTGAGAAAATTTAATTCAAACTGAAATATTTGTATTTTTAATACAATTAAAATATTTTAATAGTTTGTAATTGCTGTTATTTTTGTCTGTTTTTACCAGAAAGTGTTGGGATCTGATAATGTAATGAGATTTATATAGCTGCATTTCAGAATTTAATTGCACAATATATAACATTACAACTTAGCCTTTTATTGAATCCAAAGGAGTCTAACCTTTCCAATGCAGTCGAACAGATTGAAGGAGGTAAGTAGGACGAGGGGCGTCCAGTGGGTCAGTCTGCAGCTGACGACTTCGGTCAGTATTCCCGGAAACAGACTGAGCGTGATGCTGTACGTCAGCCACACGCTGAACATGTAGGGCCAGATGGACTTGCAGACGATGCACCAGGACACCAAATCCTCTGCAACACCAACATCTTTCACATATCAAGCTTTAATATGTTATATCAACACTATTGTGTGTGTAGTGCCTTTAGTTTAGAGGGTTTTAAAGGTCCTCATGTGTTCAGATATTATGCATTCATAAATGCATGCATACATAATTTGAAACAGAGGCGTAACTTTGGTCTAAAAAGTGGGGGTACCAATTTCTTACATACACGAAGCAAGGCGGAAACTGTGCTCTCTGGGAAGGCACAACAATAAAATATTGATTGGCATTGTTCAAAAAGTGGGGCGTACGGTAGGCCTACCCCCAGTTCAAAAATGGTACCCTCGTACTCCCCACAAATTACGCCTATGATTTGAAACACCGAATCAGTTAAGTTTTCCAGCGGAAAATGTGCAAATGGCATTGCCCTTCATTTTAAACTAGCCTATGTTTTCTCATGGGAGTTTGGAGGGGGGCAAGGGGAGGCATTTGCCCTCCCCTGGATTTTAAAAATTGTGTCGTTTTTGTGTTCATGGCCCATTCACAAGCGACAACTGACGAATGAATTTAGTGACGGCTATAGTTGCCCTTGTCTCTCTCTATCTGCGGGCTGTCTTCATTGAATCTCTGCCTCATGTGTTCCTCTGCCCGTACTCCTGGCTCTTTAGCTGTCTACTTCTGTTCTCTGTCGTTAGGCTAGTCTGTCTGTCTCGTTGTGTAGGCCTACTATACCATCTGCGTGTAACCGTATTAAGTTTGACGTCGGCTGACACGAGGCGTAACGACTTAACTGCGTTTCAGCGCCAACAGTAATTAGTCTTTCAGTTTTTAGTCTGAGGATGTAACGTTATAGTTTCTGCTGGCCTTGACTTGTGCTCTGAAGAAAGAAAAACGAAATAGGCCTAACGCTGATGTATGTGATGGCATCAGTGGATCTTGGATGTCTTGTTCTGTGCATATAGACCGAGCTTCGGATGATACTTTATTGTCTGAAGCAGACGATTGCCGATTCTGAAGTGTAGGATGTTTCATGGCGATTGGCTCCCTTCGGCTGGAACCATAGCGTGATGTTGGCGCCAGATTGACGCCAGTCTGCGCCAAAGTCTGCGGACAGAGTCAGGACTAAATGATGACGAAGCGGTTGCTGCTGCTGACGCCGGCTCCTCTCAGCCTCCGAGACGATGAATCGGAGGATGACTTCGTCGACGCTTCTCCGCATCTTTTACGCTTATCTAGTGTTGGAACTGCTGCTGTTGTTGCTGCTCTGTTCTGCCGGTCTTTATTGTTGTTAATAGTTTTGCGCAGGATGCTTCCTCTGCAGTATATCCATGGGCATCAGATGGGACCTATGGGCGCTATACGGCTCCCATATGCCAGCACACCCAAATGTAGCTCATACAGGACCATATACGGCCCATAGAGAGGCCATATGGTTCCCATCTATTGCCTATATGGGAATGCTGGCAGGGTACATGGGCTTCACGCTAGGAGGGTATAATTATGGGCTCCATGCTTGCAGCTCCTACGAAGGAGTTTCATTCGTCAAATCACTTTCAACTTTCGTACACAAGAGTCGATGTTTGGACTGTATTGACCGTCTCTTGCGCTTCAACAGTATACAAGAGCCATCGAATGTCTGCCAGAGAATCTTGATCTATTATTGGCCTACGGCTAATGAAATCTGAGTTCAAATCGGCATTTAACGAACTGCTGCTAAATATAGATTGTAAAGAACTCTGCGGATAAATGGACCTACTCTGAATGATTTCGACCAGCTTCCACGTGACCTTTTCCATCTTTCGACCACGTCTTCCTCTTCCAGTTCCCATCTTATCCACGGATTCCATCTTCCTTGCAGATTCCACGTCACGTTCAGTCACGTGAGGTGTTGCTATTGCTGTAGTAGTAGTTGTAGTCGTTGCGGTGGCGCTGTTGTTGGCTGTGGCAGAGTTCGTCGTTGTCGTTGCTGTAGTCGTTGCGGGCGCGGGTAGTGGAGCACAAGTGGGACTCTGGATGACTACGACGCCATAGATGTCACGTGACTCTAAGTCGTGCTGGAACGAGAACTGGAACAAGAAGCATAATAGGGCCTATATGATAATATGATCACCTGCAACAACTCTCGTGACAATATGATGACGACAACAACGCACTTACAAATAAGTAGTACATGTAAATGCACATACGTGTGGCCTCGACCATGCTCATTCTTCGATGAATTGGTCAATGAGATCCTTCACCACCCCTGTGAATGGGCGCCACGCCATTTAGGTTCCCGTATATATGGACCATATAGGCCTATAGGCTAGGCAGTAGGGTGGTTCACAGATACATGGTAAAAAATAAAGTTCAAGCTAGAAACCAGGACACCCTCTCAGTTTTGTAGACCTATCAATAGTATTATTGAGACAAAATTTCAGCTTCTTAGGCCAACTGGAAGACGATGCTCACGGACTGTGTTACTTTGTCATATACCGATAAATGGACATTAATTGCAGAAATGAATGTGTCGAGCATACAAATGCATTTTATTTCAAGATAGATAAAATATTACTGTAATTTGACAACATATTTGATACAAGAACAGTTAGGCAGATGGAACTGCAAAATTTCAGTAGGTTTAATGAATTTGAAATGTCAAAAAATGTCAAAAAATCGTCCAATCCATGAATATCGAATGTCGATTGTTCTTGTTTTATAATTTCAACACCCGTTACCGTTTTTGACTCTAGAAACTGCAAGGCTTTGCAAGCACTGCATCAACAGCAGACTCAACAAGAGTGAGAACAGCTTTCCTATTTGCCTTGACCACTTGGAGAAGAAACTGATTTTCTTTTTCATCATTGGTGATGAATCGGTAGAATTCATCGAACAACTTCACACCCTCTCAGCCGCGTCATTCACCACTCTCAACTGCTGAATTATCTCTCTACCTTGCTTGTAATCCTCATTCTGGATCCATTTCTCTAGTGCAAGTGAAACAAAGGAATCACTCATTTTCAGGTATGACAGTAGTGTCAATGCTCACTGGGTTGTAAAATCACCCAAAATCCCCTCCTTCAGTACCGTAGCATCAGCTCTCACCTCCTTTCATCAGGCTTTACAGTCATTCTGTCGACAGTCTTCATTTTATCTTTTATACGAAGTTGGTCTGAGAACAGTCCCAGACCTACAGCCTCATCTGAAAGGTACCACAAGTGGTTTTCTAGGACCTTCCTGGCAGCAATGCTGATCTCACAGTCAATACATATTGTCCTAGACCAATCCAAAGTGACAGATCTTGTTTTGGAGCTTCAGCAGCAAGGGGCCTTTGTCCACGCCTTTGCGTAAACAGGACACCAAAGTTCAAAACTCAATTAATCTGAGTTTCTTCTTGAATACATCAGGTTGATCGCGAAAAAGGAAGATTTTGATTGCATACAGTAACTTGGCCATCCAATGTCCACGGGCAATTGACCCAGGGGCTCTCCAGTAAATTACTGAAGGCTGACGTCCAAGGACAACCACTGTCAGCTCAATGAGCTCTGGGTAGTTGTCTCTGATCTCTGAATCGGACTTTCTTTCAGCAAACTCCTTGAGAAAACTGATGCTGTTTCATGGGGGCTTAAGTGCCGGATATGACTGCCAGTCCTCGGAAGTTGACACGTGCCACACCTTCCCAGCAGATTTAAATCTCTTGAAGATTGGGATTTATGGTGGACAGATGGACTGCAGCACAAGGCGAATACATTGGCTAAAATCAATTCCTTTTCATGATGACGGCAGGCCAACCACAGGAGCTTTCAGCCTATTTGTCTTCCAGTAGAACACACACTCCGTTGAAATTCCCAGTGTTGACAGAAATTGTATCAAAGCTCAAGGCTTGAACTTTGTCAACTGTGAGTTTTCACAACTTCAGAAGAATATGAACGTCCATGAATTCATTGTATCCTGTCCCAAAGGCTAACTTGGGCACAAAGAGGAGCTTATCAACACCACCACCTGAAACCAGCAGTTGCAGGCGGTCGACATTTCCTGCTCCAAAGATCTTAGGCAGGGTTTTCCCAACCCAGTGTAGTACCAGTGGCTAATCTGGTACAAATTCAGATCTTACAGCTTCAGCATGCTGTGTCCTGGCTTTCTTACGCACTCTGTGGATGGTTCAAAGTGGCAGGGCAGAAGGATCAAAGCCAAGCGCTGCCGCAATTGTAATGTAAAAATTCACTTCTGAAAACATGTCCGCCAAAAACACAGGAAGTGGGCACCATAACCTTCAACAAGAACTGTACACTTTTTTTTATTCCAAGTACCAGTAAGTAAGTAAGTATGATAACACAACAGAAACTATTTAAAGCTCATCTCCATGACAAATGATGACCAAGTTATACGGCATCAAGATTTGCAGCAAATACTACTATATGGTGATATTTATATGTCAATGAGCACCGTCTTCTATTTGGAATAGGAAGCTGAAATTTTTTCTCAATAATACTACTGACAGGTCTAAAAAACTGAGAGGGTGTCCTGGCTTCTAGCTTGAACTTTAGTTTTGTGGACCACCATACTAGGCAGGTGATAAAAGATGGGAAATTTTTATGAAATAAAATCTTTGGAGTGGGGGTGAGTGTTGCAAATACTGAGTTTTGTCCAAAAGAGGTTTGCTGTGTTTATCATTCCGGTAACTGCGCAGACCTGAGACCACCAGTGGCTACCAACTGTGGCGAAGGAGTTGAACAAAACACAGGGTTGGTGAATACACCAGTTATAATTTTCTGCATGTCTGTATGGTTGTATGTATCGGTGTAAGCCTATAAGAATGAAATGAGAGGTTACCAGCCATGCCACTACTAGCATTGTATTTAGAGAGATAGTAGAATTGGGTGTCTGACTGCACATGTCACATGTTTAAATTCATGCATGTAAAACTAATTTGAGTGTGTGCGTGAGAGAGTCGTTGGTCAATCATTATACTTGGGATCAGGCCCGCCGAGAGGGGAGGGCAAGGGGCCCGGCGATTTTCCGGCGATTTTAGGGGCCCGTGCCGGGCCCGCAATCAACTTTTCTCATAAAGTCTAATGATAGTTTAGGGGCCCGTGACTGCTATGCAAAGGGGCCCGGAATTTCTGTCGGTGGCCCTGCTTGGGATGAGTGCCAAAGGAATAGTCTTAAAAGCTATAAACCCTCAGCTGCGATGACCGTCAGCTGCAGGTTGTTATGCAAGACAAAGACCATTATTAAGCTACAGCAAGAGCTGCTCTCGGAGGTCGTTTGGCGCTCGACTTTATAATCCAGAGCAGACATACATCCAGTTTATAATCCGAGCACCTTTGGATTTTATTCGATGTCGCTTCTAATTAATGTGCCCACTTCATAGTCGACATCTCTGGCCACTGGCAGTTGCCTGGCCACTTGGATGGATGCCCTAATAGCCTAGAGGATGCAGTGAATAACAGTTAAAGTCTAACAATGGCACCCAGACAAGGCTAATAATGGTCCATTATATCAATGAGAGGTCGGTCATTATCCACCACCTTTGGACTTTTATTTCGTTGAGGCCAATATCCAGATGTGCTCCGAGGGGATCAGTCATCTTCCGACAGGTCTAAGCAAGCAGTCCACTTGGTTTTATGTCATGGTTGGGTTTCGTCTCAATAAATTAATGGTTTACTGTTGGGTTTTAACTTCTTGTTGGGATTATAGTGATGACAGTCCAGTTAAGGTAATGGAAATCGTAGTAAACCCAATCCATTCGTTCGGATCTTATTTAGAGATCCATGTAATATATAAGCAGCTTTTCTCAAAAAAAGTGGCTGCAGAATAGTTTATCGATGAACATTAGTAGCTGACACTGTTGCACACAGGCAGACACTAGGATAGGTCCGTTGAACAGATAAATATACACACAGCCACAGTAACTGTCTCACTGTCAGATAATATGACAATGAGACAGTCGCATTGCAGTTTTAGCAGAAGACATGCACATGTCGTTTGCAAAGGAGTCTGTAGGCCTATATAGGTCTAGGTTATGACGCCCTTGAGAGGTCTTCAGAAGACTCCTAAAAAAGCGCAGTTACGGCATCGCAGAGGGCGAGTGCGCTGGGTTGACGCACGTCGTCGACATTTTAACGATAATGGTCTTGTGTATTATGGGATGGGGGTGAGGGTTGGTGGAGTAGGGGGACGCCTGCGACCAGACACAATAACATCCGCCTCAAAATGACGCCCTCGGCGATTATCTAATCAGGCGGAATATCTGCTCTGTGACGGCGTTGTTTGGCTGAGAGAAGTCTGTGGCAGATGCATAGATGGCTGTTCTTTGAGGCGTATAGGCTGCAGAAGAGAACGATGAAAGCTTCTTCATTACTGATCCTATTACGACAAGACCGATGCATAGACAGCCAGAGAAGACGTCATGTCAAACGTATCTATGCAAATCCACTTTCTGCCTTCGACTGACCGGTCTGTCGATTCTTTAAGGGACGTAACATAAAGGACGTCCGCAGAGAGGGGTGAGAGAGGGTGACTCAAATGCGGACAAGAGGACGGGTTTTGCTCATTGCGGACGTCCCCACGTCTAAATTTGGCTCATTTAGTTATTTCAGTTTAGCCTTTGCCTCAAATTCAGTCAGACTGCAGACAGTGTGTACTGCGTTGCATTTGATCAGATCCTTTGTTGGACAGTATCAAAGTACCCACCGTTGTAGCACAGTTAGTCTTGCAAGATCTACGAGAATACTCCGTTGGAGCGTGGACGTCCGTAAAGGATATACGGGGAGCATAGTTCCAGGGTATGTTATGGAGAGGGTACCAGGGTGTGGGGAGGGTAGTTCCAGGTATGGGAGGGTAGTTCCAATTGTGGACAGAAGGAGGGTGTTTTGCAGACGTTTTTCTGTTGTTTATTGGAATTTGGAGAGCACTCATGGCCATGATGATGACGCTTCCCATTCATGAACGACCCTTATATAGAATGGCTTCGTGAATGTCTGCTAAGCATGAAGTAAACCCAAGTATTCCTAGGATGATATTATGTTAATCCAACTGCTTTATGACTAAGGCTGTTACAACTGTACGCTATCAGAACACTCAGTTTGTGAAATCAGAACTGGCGTAAAAAAATTGCAGGAACCATTCAGAAGAGAAAGTTAGGCCTATATATTATAGGGCCTGATTATTGGGGATAATTATTTCAATGAGATGCAATTAATCTCGATTTTGATGAAAATCAATCAATATATTAATCTCAAGAAAACTACCACACGAATTAACACAATGTATAATATAAATGTATGATATAAAATAAAAGTAAATCATCACCGGGGAGGGATCTGTCACATATCATAAGCGACGGCGGTGAGTCCATACCTCAGCCGTCTTTGCCAAATTAGTTGTTTTTGGTACCGTATCAAAGTCCGAACCGTATACCTTTCTTATACATTTCTCCAATTCAACAACCCTTAAAAGATGCCCTTTGCGTTCTGCCACCCTGTATTAGGTGGTAAATTCGTTGAAAGGTGAGCAGGGTCGAGGTCAAAGGTCGCTATATTAAACAGGCGTACATGTAGAACATAATATGTGTCGATCTGTGGAACGTACCTCATCGGTGCCACAGTCGAGCGACGATCGGTCATCGTCTTCCTTCTGAACAGCAGCGACGTACAGTTGAACGTAGAACTGGACAAAGTCCGTCCTGACGGTCAGAAGAAACGCCAGACAGCAGACGACGAGGATGACGACGATGACGACGAAGAAGAGGACCGTGTTCAGCCGGATGTCGGCGATGACCAACTTAGTCACTACGCGCAGCACAGAAGCCAACAGACCAGCCGTGCCTGTGACCACACAGAGAAAGACACCATCCTATAGGTTAGGCTCATTGAGGTATATTATGTGCTTATAATAATCTCATTGGTTAGGCTACGATCCACACTCAGTTACCTGCACGAGCCATCTTAAACAGAGTCATTCATCGATGGAGGCAGAGGATAATGTGAATTCAACAGTTTTTCCTCCTCCTCCTTCTCCTCCTCCTCCTTTTTCTTTTTCTTTTTCTTCTTCTCCTCGTCCTCCCCCTCCTCTCTTCTTCTTCTTCTTCTTCTTCTTCTTCTTCTTCTTCTTCTTCTTCTTCTTCTTCTTCTTCTTCTTCTTCTCCTTAGGTTACTTTAGTAATTTACAATAATATTCATCAGCTACTTCGAACTTTTAAAAGCTTGAATCATTGAATGATAGGGCCTGTTAAGTTGGAAAAACATCGGAGAAGCAAGATTATAGTGTCTGATCTATTTTTGTTCATGAGATGTAAGTTTTTGGTATTTTTACAACACGAGTGACATAACGAATGTTGTGTGGTTTGTTTAGTAGCGTTTCTGATTTAATAAACTCATAAAAGAAAGTTTTAAGTTGAGGAGCCAAGACAGAGGATGATACTCACTCTCTCCAATCATCACAGCCTGCGTGTATCTTCGCGGAAGTATTCTCGTGTAGCCGTAGAAGCTGTGCTGCTGAACTGCATTTCGAAAAGAACAATTGTCCATTGTATTCAGCTCAACTAAGCAGGTGTATTGTATTGTGTAATATTGCATATTGCTCTGTATTGTATTGCAGTGTTGACCCCTGTACTTTCCACCCACGCTATAGTGTAAGCCCACAGCACTAGAAGGGTTAGAGAAATGAGACTTCACCTTGCCTTACTTTACGTTACCAATGAGAATGCAGGTATAGGACAGGGTCAGTTCCTTTCTTATAGTGATGATGATGATGACGACGACGACGATGATGACGACGACGACGACGACGATGATGATGATGATATTTTCGGTGGGGTTCTTTTATTAGATAAAGATCTTGGGCAACTCATCGTTTCTTTTATCGCCCAATAAAACGACTCGTTCAAATCTGGCGCACCTTGCGAGATTACGACTCCCGCATAGTTCTCTCTCTCTCTCTCGCTCTCTCTCTCTCTCTCTCTCTCTCTCTCTCTCTCCTCTCTCTCTCTCTCTCTCTCTCTCTCTCTCTCTCTCTCTCTCTCTCTCTCTCTCTCTCTCTCTCTCTCTCTCTCTCTCTCTCTCTCCTCTCTCCCTCTCTCTTTCGTTCAATCAGTGTTCTGTCTTCTGCCTGTCTGCCTCTGTCGTATCTGACCCCTTTTGTCGCAGGACCTGTGATTGCAGGCTGAAAATGGCATAAAAGCGATCAGCAAATTATCACGAAGGTACGTTGGACGGATTGGTGGGTAAGGGTGACCGTTGTTGACCCCTGCGCTCTCCACCCCAGTCTTGAATCCTCAAAGACATAAAAAGAGGACTGATGTGCAATCTGAGTTGCACCGTTCGTGCGAAATAGTGCGGGTTCGACGCCATAAAAACGCCTTAGAAGGAGAGCCATCGTTTCTGGGGAACAGTTGAAACGGTCGCCGCCGCAGAATGTCATTAAGCGCCTCAGGCAACAAAAGACGATTTACAGCAGGACGACAACAGCTGCGTTCTGACGAAAAGGGACGAAGATGTCGCCTCCATCTCTTGACGAGTTGCTGCTGCTGCTGCAGATACTTTCGATTGGATGTCGCATCCCGGAAGAAACGATGCCACAAAGTGGGAGGAGAAGTGGCCAAGTGGACGCAACGACAGCGTCCAGTTCGAGGCACGCCAATCTCACAGTGGACAGAAGCACTGGAAACAGAGAACAGTCAGCTGCTACGCCAATGCGAGTGTTTGCTGGCGTGGTCTTTTCCAATCACCGATGGCATCACGAGGACATTCAAAAGTAGCACTTCACTTCACAGAGAACGCCAAATAATTCTTTTAGAATTTGCCTAAAGCACTGCACCAGAAAACCGGGAGAAGGTCAACTGGAGGACTTTCGTTGTCTAAGGAAAGCGACCGGAAGCGATGGACAACGGACGTCGTGCATGGAATAGACGGACTGGACAGGAACAATGGATGATCAGTGACAACGGATGGTCAGTGACAACGGATGGTCAGTGACAACGGATGATCAGTGACAACGGATGGTCAGTGACAACGGAAGATCAGTGACAACGAATGATCAGTGACAACGGATGATCAGTGACAACGGATGTGCAGAGACAACGGATGATCAGTGACGACGGATGATCAGTGACAACGGATGTGCAGAGACAACGGATGATCAGTGACAACGGATGGCCAGAGACAACGGATGACCAATGACAACGGATGGCCAGTGACAACGGATGGCCAGAGACAACGGATGATCAGTGACAACGGATGTGCAGAGACAACGGATGATCAGTGACAACGGATGTGCAGAGACAACGGATGATCAGTGACAACGGATGTGCAGAGACAACGGATGATCAGTGACAACGGATGTGCAGAGACAACGGATGATCAGTGACAACGGATGTGCAGAGACAACGGATGATCAGTGACAACGGATGTGCAGAGACAACGGATGATCAGTGACAACGGATGTGCAGAGACAACGGATGATCAGTGACAACGGATGTGCAGAGACAACGGATGATCAGTGACAACGGATGTGCAGAGACAACGGATGATCAGTGACAACGGATGGCCAGAGACAAGAGGCTACATCGACCAAGCGACAGACAGAATAAATCGGACACAAGGGACTAAGACCAGCTGCAGCTGTTACAGGACGACGCACAGCAAATAGACTGAAGGAAATAATGGATGGGAGGATGGAATCGGGTGGTGCACGATCGGTTGAGTGGGTGGATGGATGGATGGATTGATAAATGGGTGGATAGAAAAGCGGATGAATGGATGGATGGAAACAACCAACGAAAGATCGAGATCCGGATGGAAATGTCGATAGGTGACTGTTCTATAGATGCATTTCCCATCCAATTATCTGTCTCATCCATAGCACTACTATCCATCCAGTATCCATCCATTCATCCATTAAATTAGGCAGTGGTGTTCATTCAACAGAATAAATAGTAGGGCGACCCTTATTTATAGGACGAAAAATAAATGCCAAGCAATGTTAAGTCT